>MU223066.1:42605-76565 GCA_018584345.1 Thuja plicata | reverse complement strand
TATATATATATAAGTTAGCCATAAGGCCGAATTGATTTCCCTAAGCGATTATCTCTTAACTGATTCTAGGCATGGTATTTATATGACCTGTTTGGCACGCACTAGCTATCTAGCTGATTATTTTCCCATACCATGCACCATTCACATCCCTGATGCGTCTTGTCATTGTTAGAACTGTATTGTACATGGGTGTGCAACAACCATTGTCAAATTAATTAGCCAGTAGGGATCTAAAAAGGATGGTCTGCTATTGATATTCAAGTACGACCTCTAATACTTAGTATGTCTAAACTTTTGCATTAGAAATGGAATTAAATTATTTTATTTAAGGGCCCGTTTGGCGCCAGGCATTAACTTGGAATAAGCATTAGTTAATGCTAGAATAATTTAATTCTCTGTTTGTAGGCATTTTACAAATTCTCGAATTAGAAAACTAATCCTCATTTTGGGGCCAATGCTTGCATTAGTTAATTCTAAACAATAGGTGGAATTCATTTCTTATTCGAGAATAAGCTATTTATGGATTCAAATTTATTTTATTTTATTAATTTTATTTTTAATTTTATTTTTTTAATGTGGGTATGTATATATATACACATGTGTGTATATGTATGTGTGTGTACACACACATGTGTATATACACATATGTGTATATATACATTTGTGTATATATACACATGTCTGTATATATACATGTGTATTATACACACACATGTGTGTATATATATGTGTGTGTATATATACACATGTGTGTATATACACACATGTATATGTGTGTATATGTGTATGTGTATATATGTGTGTATATGTAGATGTGTGTATATGTGTATGTGTATGTGTATGTGTGTATACAAGTTAAAAATACATATTGTTCAAATTAACTAAAAAAAATGAAAAATAATCCTTATTCCAATTCCACAATATGGGATCCAAACGCAGAATAGCTTATTCCAGCTTTCATTTTTCAGGATTAATTAATCCGAGAATAGGTCCTTATTCTAGAATAGGCCTATTCTGGATAAATTAATGTCATGCACCAAATAGGCCCTAAGGGATTTGGTAGAAAAAAATTTATGTGCAAGATACAACTTATTTTTTAAAAGTATGTTGTACAAAAAAAACATGTTTCTTTGTTTAATCAAAATAAACTCAATATGGTTATTTTTAGTGTATTTCATTTTAGTGAACTTATTTAATTTTTTTTTAATATTTTGTTTCTCTTTATATTATCTTTCTAAATAATTATCACACACACACACACAAGTTAGCCATAAGGTCGACTTGATTTCTCTAAGCGGTTATCTCTTAACTAACTCTAGGCATGGTATTTATATGGCCTATTTGGCACACACTAGCTATCCAATTGATTATTTTCCCATACCATGCACCATTCACATCCCCCACGCCTCTTGTCAATATTATAATTGTATTGTGCATGGGTGTGCGACAACCACTGTCAAATCAATTAGCGAGTAGGGATCTAAAAAGAATGTCCTGCTATTGATATTCAAGTACAACCTTTAATACTTAGTATGTCTTTTGCATTAGAAATAGTGTTGTCAATCAGGATTGCACCCGTGATGCAAAGTGTGAAACCTCGCAATCCTGTTGGAACATGGAAACGTTCCCGTTGTCGTAAATGGGAACGAATCTCCGGATCATAGGCCGGCTACCTCCTTGTGATCACCTAAAGTATTTCTTGAAGAGGAAAAGGGGAGAATGATATGCTTAAAAGACAAAACTACACTACTGAGGTGATTCACCAAAACTGATGTTGCAGAAAAACCTTGAGATAAACAGATATGTGAAACACAATTATCAACTTGATAAATTCTGCAATAATAATTCTATGAAAGGCTTCTTAGTCAGCAATAAAGAGGAAAACGCTAACATTTTCACAGTTTAATCACTCAAAAATCAGTGGTAACACAATCATAAACAATCAACTATTACACAAAAGATAGCTGGAAAAGGTATCAGAATTCTATATAAAACTCCAAGGATCTGCTACAAACTGCTCCCTTACAATGATGCCTACTTTCTACAGTGTGCAAAAAGAGGTCAAAAAGAAGGAAGTCTTGAATAATGAGGTAAAAATACAAGATATATCCCAAAGAAAGGGTCAGATGCATGGAAAAAACACACAAAAGAGGCATCAAACTGATGAAAACTAATGTGCAACTGCTGTAAGAACTCCTCCAGGCCAAGTGTCACTGAAAAAAAACTCAAACTAATCCTCCAACTACTCCTCAACTCCCAAAATCATGCAAAAATGTGAGGAGGTTAGATAGAAAGAGAAATTCCACAAAAAAAGGGCCATAACTGCATGAAATGTGCCCAAACTGCTCCACAACAACCCCTCAAATGATGACCACTGCATGATAACTCAAAAAACACCTCAAGAAGTTGTGAACAGGTCATAACAGTAGCAGAACTGGATGTGAACATAAAACCTCTCCTTGAAACGAGCATAGGATAAGAAGCTAACTGACGATCAATGCTAGAAAGGTGTAACTCAACCCTAACTCAACACTAACTCCTAAAGGACAGTCCTCTACTTTGCACTTTTGACAATTAATAACAGTTGCCTTATAATATTGACAAACTATTATTATTGCTTATAGGAAAATGTGCAAGACTCTCTATAAACTTATTTATTCATTAATTAATTATTAATCGATTATGTTTAGTATATTTGATATATTTCAAATGAATAGTATAAATATTCATTTAAAATATTGAATATGTTAAATATAATCGTTAATATTCAGTTAATAAATAAACAACCATCCAAATAAACATATTATTTATTTAATAATAATAACAATATAAGATATTTAACTTTAAAGTGGATAACTTGCTTATCCACTTTAAAATTAGATATGCCAACATTATGGTTATTATTAAATGAATAATATGTTTGCTATAAAAGAATTACTTGAATTTTATTAATTATCTTTGTTATATCTTCATACTTAGTAAATAATAAATTTTATTACAATATTCAATATATTAAATATAACTTATAAAAGTTTTACCTAATATATTTGATTGTTGTAGTAAAATTTATAATATTATTATGCATTAGATATAACAAATATAATTAATAAAATAACCCCCTTTTAAAAATAAATATTATACTATATGCATAATTTACATTTAATAGATAATAAACATCATCTATTAAATATAAATTATGCATAAAGTAGAATATATATTATTAGAAAAAAAACATTTGAAGAATGAAGTAAACCACAAAATGGTTCGAATGAATAGCCAAATAAAATGAAAAGGATAAAATCCTTTACCCCATCCGAAAATCAACTTGTTTTAAAGCAAGTTTGAAATCCATTGAATAAAAATAAAGATCTAAAACCTAAAATCAACTCATTCACACTATTGTCTTTGGCAAAAAATCCTCTACTATCCTGCCGCCATAGGGTTTGAGGGTTTGGAGTTTTGTTGCTGCCTGTCACCAAGGACGTCTCTGTTTCCTCTCCTTTGGCGTTTAAGATTCATGCTATTACTCTTCTCTCCTATGCTGGCCGCCTTTTGTTGCTTGCTGGCCGCCATGTGAGAGCAGGGTTATGTTGCTTTTCTTGAACACTACTATGGACATTTGTGATGACTGGCCCCTTTGCTCGCCATTGTTGTTGAGAGATAAAATGTGTTTCTTTTGCTGCTACTGTTTCTTCTTAAGAGTTTAGCGATAAAAACTTATGCCGCTAGTGGGTGCCATGAGGGTTTCATACTTTGTGCTGCTGTATCTACCGCCACCATGGTAATTAGAGTCATGGAGATTGCTGGAGATTTGTCTTCTCTTCATGGCCTGATTATGAGTCTTGCGCAGATTATGTCATTTCCTCTTTTAACAGGTATTTTAAACCCCTTCTTCACTCTAAGTGCTCTTAGTACCTATCTGTTTTAAAGATGAGAAGAATAACTTATACTTCTAGGTTGCTTTATGCGGCCTCTACTGGAAACATGAAATAATCTGACCCGTTTCTTTAAAACAAGCAAAAGAAATAATAAATTTCTCTGTTTCTTCGTGAGAATCTCTGCACTTTGTTTTGAATATTTAAAACCTGATACGTCACTTCTTTAACTGTTAACATGACCAGTCTACTATCTAAAAATGAACAAAATTAACACACCCATGTGAGTATTTCCAGCTCCTCTTCATTTTGGGCCTCTCAAAGTTCTGCTATTTTGTATTCGGAAAAAATACTTGTCCCTTTCAGAATTTATTGCTATTAAAAACACAAAAAGAACAAGCAAAGGAAATGCTTGAATTTTGTGTATGATGCTACATAAAATAGGCTGTAACTTTCCTATTATGAGGGTTTCACTTCTTCTTGGTAAAACAACACCCTAAAAGGGGTTTGAACATGGTTGCCTTTATGGGGTTTTTTGACATTTCTGCATATCCTCTTTCCTTTATACGCTTTCAGCATCTGCAAATTATACAAAATATGGCTTCTAAAAACCATGGGTAACTTCCTTTGCATTCATTCATCCTCATATACAGAGGAAGGCTTCACAATATTAAACTGTTCTTTCCTCCTTCAATGTTGATTATTGCCAATATTGGCGTTCTCTAATGAATCATCTTTCCATGAAAATCTCTGTTATGTTTTTTAGACAATACTACTCTGTCACTATGGCCGCTTCCATGGGGTCCTCACCATCTCCGTATGCTGCCCTCTCTTTATTTCCACATGAATGGATGTTGTATCTTTAAATGAATATGGTACCACACGATTGCATGCACTTGTACCTTTACTTTCAACATACTTTGTTAAGATGAAACATGCTGCCCTGAATGTATCCTTATGCTATAATTTTAGATTTATTGCCTTTTACCATTGTTCAAGAAGTAACAGATGCAAAATCTATTTTCTTGTTATAATTTAAGGGTAGATAATTTTTCCTATTTTTGTCTGAAGGTAGGCAGCAACATTTAATCTTTTTCTTTATATCTGTTACTTCCAATTTATGCATATGTTGATGAAGGTACACCTTGATGGCTTTCATGACTCTCACTTTGGCATGCCTGTTGTTGTAATCTATCCTTCGTGTAATTTATATCCATTGTATACATTGCTACTGTGAACTTTACTTTCTATAGTTGCGCACCCATATCTTCCCTTATTGAACATGTCATTGAATTGTCATTATCATTGCAGATATATTACTCTTGAAGTGTAATTTTGAGGAGGAATATGTTAGAGAATGATCTCCTTACTTGACTGATAATATGTACGTAACATCATAAATAAGGTTGAACTTTATAATAGACTGTCTGTTCATCAGCTGCAAGCATTATATGTCTACATTCTATGCAATTGAATGTTGTTTTCTCACAAATATATGCTAGACAAACCACTCTTCTTCTAATGAACACTGTCCATTATTTGAAATTGTTCACATAATGCTTCTCTCATTAATCTGATGCTTTCTCTTAACGCATATATGACATAGAAACTCTTAATGCATATATGACAGAAAATGTTAACTCTCCTCATTTGTAATGAAAAATAGATTGAAAGGCTGAATGTCATTGTTGCTGTACCTTTTATACTTCATGTTATCCCTCCTCCATAGTTGTAGCTTTATTCATTTCTTGATCATCTTGTAGCTTGTGGCTCTTTTAGACATCCATATGTAACTTCATTTCTTCTCTTTTATTTGGAGTCATGGCTAAACATGTTTGTCCTAAACACCAAATGTTTATTTATTACAGCAGAACAAACATATGTCATACCTTTTGCGCATTAACCTCTATTGCGATGATCTCTGAGAAATGTGGCTGTAACTCTTTAGAACCATCTTAATCACCATTGTCGTAATTAAGATAAGATGTATGTGTACTTCCTTTCATGGATGATCTCTTTATGGTTCCATTCACCTTTTGTTGATGCTTCGAACAGCTGAGCCTGAACTCGTAAAACCTGCAGCTTCTTTGAAATTAATCCGAATTGATGAATGTTGGAAGGTTTTATGCATGTAAATACACATCCCTTCAACAACATAAATGTATAAACAACTTCATGATTCAGCCAGAAGGTCCCATGCTTGAACCTATGCATGCCCCTTAAACAACCTCCTCTAGTCCTCTGATCTTCGCCCCTCCATGACTTCAGTCGAAAGGTTTCATGCACATAGTGACTGCATGTCCCTTCGACAACCTACTTAACCTTCATACTTGTACCTGTACATGAGGAAAACAACATTAATAAAACACGTTCTCCTTTTCTTGCTGATTCTAAATATGTTTTTTGTATTGTTGTCTTGCCTTTCATCAGTGAATAGAGATCAACACAATAGAGTAGGAGTTAGCTTTCTCCATTGCTTAGTTCATCCGAACTGGCCCCTCCCCTTTTTCTTCTTTGTTGCAGGCGAATCTCAGATATGAGTCTAGAGCTACGATGACAACCAACACACAACAACGTTCAGAACTACAACAACAATATCAGGCAATGGGGGGGCCTAACCCTTATCCCTTTGCGTTGATTTCTTTTCATTTATGAAAATGGAAAAAACAACTCTTCTATTCTCTTGCATCTTTGATTTAGCATGCATGCTTGCATTATCCTAAAACCACAGGCTGTGTGGTTGCTGTTTTAAAATGTATTCATTTTGAGAATCTTTTAATTAAAAAGATCCTTTGTTAATAATTGAAACATACTTTCCAGTTCTTTTTGTTTTGAAAGCAACCACTGCTTTTGTGGCTATTTTAAATGTTGTTCTTTTGTTTATTTGAAAAAAGCAAAGTGTCCTTTTGATTTCAATTGTAGATTTGAACAACATCTGTACTTTATAAAAGAAATTTGCATTCTTTGATAACTTAGGGCAGCAACTTTCAGATATGAACCATAAATGTGATAGCAAATTTAAACATTCAAACTAGTCAACCTTTTAACTCAAAATAACCTTATTTCACCAGAAATATTAGGGCTGATAACAACCCTACCATTTTGAACCGCATAGTGAAAATATGGTAACATTTTGGCGACCTCTCAGGGGTGTTTGCCTACAAAATAGTATACGACCAATAGCCTTGCATAATCCATTGGGCGCAGAGTCTTTCTCTAGACTTGAAAACTGAAAAATCGTCAAAACTGAAAACAAACACACTGCTGCACACTGAAACTAAACAGAAACAGAAACTAGATATATCACTGTTGTACTGCAGTGTTCCTATATGGATGAAATGCTTGTGATATGGGGCAGTGGAAAATATTCCATGCCCTGTATGATAAGTATTTTTTTCATGTAGGAATGGTGCAGTACAACAACATTGTCCTTAGTTCCTTCTACCACACAACTAAAATTGAAAACATAAAGGTAGAATGAGCTTGAACAACCACCTATATTGCCCAATAAATGTGTGAACCTGATGCTTTATGATACGAGACTGTGGAATTTATCCATGTCTCATGTGATGAGCATGATGTTCATGCATTTGTTGTGTGATTGATCTTGCTATTTCTGTTCATTCTAACCTCTAAGACTGCAAAGCAAACTAACTGGAAACAACTTCTTTTCTCACTATGATTACATTATTGAGTTATGCATCATTTATAACCGAGAATCCCAAAGGATTCTCGATTATGCATGGTGTGTGCCTTCTTGATTTAACCACTGTGATCTTAGAAGAACTAACTGCTACTAACTAAAGCAAACTAACTATGTGCCAAACACTTATTCAGATTAACTCACCTCAAAAACAATGCTTGAGGTGGATCCCATTAACTGGGATTGGCAATTCTTCTCCTTGCATGTTGGAGAGCTGAAAGGCATTGTGTGCCTTGCATCCTGTAATTACAAATGGGTCATTCCAAATGGCATCCAACTTTGAATGCTTACCAGGTCTACTCTTCAGCTCATCCCATTTGAGCACCAAATCACCTTTTGTAAAGACTCTTGCGACAACTTTCTTATCAAATGTCTTCTTCATTTGATCATGATGTTTCTCCAAATTTTGTAAAGATTCCTTCCTTATCTCTTCCAACTCTATCAATTCAGCAAGCCTCACCTCCATAGGCTGCTAGTCCATCAGGTCTAACTCCTTGATCAAACTCAAGCTGGGTAGCTCAACTGAAATTGGCAATCTTGCCTCTCTTCCGTAAACCAGTGTGTAAGGTGAGTTCCCTATTGAGCGATTTGGGGTAATCCTATCAGCCCACAAGGCCTGCTTCAGCTTGTTGTTCCAAACTCTTTGATTATCTTCAATAGTCCTCTTGATAATGCGAATCAAATTTTTATTTGTTGATTCAGCTTGTCCATTACCCTGTGGGTAATAATTGGACAAGGTACTAAGATAAATGTTGTTTCTTACTGCCCAATCAGTAATTCTTGTGCCTAAAAAGGCCAAAGCATTATCAGAAACAATGGATTTAGGTGTTCCAAACCTCACAATCAAATCTTCATAAAAATTCATAACTGAAGTCTCGTTTGCATCTTTCAATGCAACAGCTTCAGTCCACTTTGTAAAATAATCTATTGCTATTAGAATATACTTATGGCCTGAACTTGACAAAGGGTTTATGGGGCCAATAAAATCCAGACCCCACTTAACAAAAGGTTGTTCAACCTGAACTAGATTCAGAGGTAAAGCTTCTAACCTCTATTTATTTGCAAAAACAACACATTTCAGACACTTCCTCACCCATGTGAAGGCATCCTTAAATAGGTTTGGCCAAAAATAACCAGCTTTCATAATTTTTAGTGTTGTAGTCCTTGTAGAAAAATGATCACCATCTGGTCCATCATGAAACTCTTCTAGAATTTTCTCTGTTTGATCTTCATTAATGCATCTCAGCAACACACCATTGTAGTCCTTTCTAAATAGTACAATATCAATTTCAACATAAGGGATAGCATGTAATCTAAAATACCTCCTTTGAGAGCTGCTCAAACCATGAGGGCGTTCACCAGTGTGAAGATACTGCTGTATTTGCTCCATCCAATCCATGATAATTGTTGGTTGGCTCCTCTGATCTGCATTATCATGGGTAAGTATAGCATTACCTTGATGCTGATGAGTGTCTTTATTATTTTCAGCGAGCTACTCACACATTCCTTTCCCTCTTACGAGCTTTGTGACCTTGATTTCCATGTCATACTCCATCACACAGGTTATCCATTCGGCCCTCTTATCATTTAAATCTTTATTCAGCAGAAAGTCTTTCACACTTGGGTGGGTAACCATCGGATGAATCTTATTGCTCGCAATCAGGGGATTAAACTTTTTAAGGCTTCTTATAACAACAAGCACATGCTTTTCAATAAAAGTATAACGTTGTTCATAACCCTCCAATCCTTGGTTGAAAAAAGAAATAGGTTGTTCTTGCCCTTCTGCATTTTGTTTTACCAGCATTTCTGAGATTGAGTTATCAGCCCCAAAAGCATACAAAATAAAATCTTTCTCAAAATTGGGGTTAATCAATGTGGGAGCACTTGATATTACCTCTTTTACCTCTTCAAAGCTGAGCTTGGCCTCTTTAGTCCAGGTGAAGCTCACATTCTTTTTAAGCATTGCTGTCATAGGCTTCAAAACAACATCAACATTTAGAATAAACCTTCTCAAAATATTGATCCTTCCAAGGAAACTTTGTAGCCCCTTTTTGTGAGAAGGTAATGGCAATGCCAAGATGACACTTACCCTTTCAGGATCAATGGTGGTACCATACTTGGAAATAATATGACCCAACAATTTTCCTTCGTGAACAACGAAGATACATTTTTTGGGATTCAAAGAAACACCAAATTCTCTACATCTTTCAAATATCAGCCTTAAATGCTTGAAATGTTGTTCTGAATCTTTTGAGAATATAGTAATGTCATCTAAATAAACAAGTACAAACCTATTTATGAGGCCATGGAAAGCCATCTCCATTGCTTTTTGAAAGGTAGCTCCAACATTTTACAATCTGAATGACATCTTTTTGTAAGCCATTGTTCCCCACTTGGTTGTGAATGTTGTTTTGAACTAGTCTTCCTCCTTGACCAAAATTTGATTATATCCGCTACAACCATCCAGCAAGGAGAAACGATCAGAACCTGAAACAAATTGCAAAATCTGCTCCATGGAGGGCAGCGAGTGATGATCTTTCAATGAGGCACGATTTAGGTCTTTGAAATCAACACAAAGCCTTATTTCGCCATTCTTCTTCCTCACGGGTACAAGATTTGATACCCAGGATGTATGCTTGATTGGAAATATAATATTTCCTTCTAGCATCTTAATAAGTTCAGATCTCATGAGTTGTTCCAGCTTCAGATTCAAAGGCCTCTGCTTCTGTCTAACAGGCTTTGCACCTGGTTCTAACTCTATTGTGTGTTGGGCTAATTGAGGGTCAAAACCCTTCAAATCATGGTATTGCCAAGCAAAGATATCATTATATTCTTGACATAATAAAATAGATTGTTGATGTTCTTCTGCAGTACAGATTTTCCCAAGCTTTAAAAACTTATCTTTGGCAACTTGAACAACTTGATAATGATCTTCCTTCACTGCTAAGTTGGTTTTATTAGTACGCAATTGATCATCAGTATTAAAAATTGACTCAAGTGTCACAAGACTCTTAGGTATTTTATTACCTTTCAGCTGTACAATTTGGTTTTCATATTGCTGCTGGTATTTTTTCTGAGTTTCTTCAATCAGAAAATTTAAAATCTGCTCATCACTATCAAAAACTTGCCAATTTACATTATTATCTGGTACAGACGGTCTGACTACCACTTTAACATATGGCTGGGACTGAACATTCTTAGTATCATTAGGTATGTCAAATTCAGCTTCCATGGCTGCTAACCTATCAGCTTGTTTGTTTTGGCCTCTTGGGATTGAAACAATATTAAAGGCAACAAACTCTTCAATCAGGTCCAGAACTCTATGTTTGTACAATTTCAAAACATCATTCTTGGCTAAAATTATATTTCTAATCTGATTAACCACAAGCTCACTATCACTTAAAACCTTTAAACAGTCAATTTTCCTCATTCTGGTCCATTCTAAGCGATGTATAAGAGATTCATACTCTGCTGTATTATTTGTACAGCTAAAAGTAAAGTGAAAAGAAGAATAATACTTTTCACTAGCAGGTGAAATAAGCATGGCACCTCCTCCTGAACCATTACGGTTCCTTGAACCATCAAAATAAAGCTGCCATAAGCTATTAGAATGGTTTTCAGACTGTTGTTCATCACTTTTAACAAGATTTGGAATGCTGCTTTGTTCATGGATGACATAATTACCAAGTCCAGTCACATCCATATGATTGAATGGGTGCTCTTCACTGTCTTCAATAGCCCATTCATCCAAAATGATGTTTGGTATGCCTTCCAACAGTGTACTAGGATCTAAGGCAGCAAGCTAGTCATCCTCATGAAAACTCAGATTTGCATTTATGGGACTTGGAGTAAAAGGTTCTATGTGGTCTTTGGAAAATGGTTTTGCTTTTATAGTGACCCTTGTACCACAGCATGTTTTGAAGAACATATGAGACCAATCAGAAGATATATAACCCCTATCTTTGCTATAAAATCCCTACTCAAACAGATAACAAAATAGGGTGGAAAATCAATTACATAGATGTCTTGTGGTATTGAAAAATTAGGACATGCATGCAGGGTTAAATCCAGATTTCTTACGATGCCAACTGTATTGATGGCTGATCCATCTAACTGAACAACTCCCCTTTCTAATGGCTCATACTTCAAACCCAGCTTATCAACTAGCTGCTTGGGCATAACAGAACTTGTGGCCCTTGAATTTATCATACAATTGTGAACTAGAAAACCACCAATAATCAGGGTCACGTAGAAAGGAGCTGGTTTGTGTGAACTATCCCTAAGGGTAAAAGCACTAGCTAGCATGACCTTAGATTTTTCTTGAACTGGCTGATCTGAAAGTGATATTTTAGCCAACACTTGTCTCATACTCTCTTTTTGACCAGGTAATTGCAAAGCATCTAATAATGAAATGCTAACTGTAGCTTTTCTCATATAATCAACAATGTTGAAATTGGTGAAACTAACCTTTTGCTGAAGCTTATCAGCAGTAGCATCCTTTTGTCCTTGTGGTGCTATAACTTACATTTTTTGCTGATCACTAGTAGATGCTTGTTGTCCTCTCCGTAAAATCTTCACCCCTTGGGCTTGTGTAACAACAGGCTTCCATTTTTTACTGCTTCCAACCTGATTGGAATCATAAACTGCTGGTATTTTATCCTTTCCAGCTTGCTGGTTTAAATCAGCAGCTCTAGTTTTTGATCTAGTGTTTGCTGAAACAGGATCATACTGCTGGTTTTGTGCAAAATTTGCACCAGAAAAATCCCCATTTTGAGAGTTCATCAAGGCAACATGCGGTTCATTAGGATCAGATTGTGAACCTTGTTGTTCAGACCCATCTTGATTTGCACCTTGCTGTCCCAAAACATTGTTCTGCACCATAAGAGCCTGATTATGTATCCCATTCAGGTAGGTGGCCTAATTATGAGGCTGATTACATGGGTAGCACCATTCGTAATCTTGAACCATATTGTTCTGAACAGGAACCATCACTTTTGAAGTGCTTGGCGTATTTGGATTGTATGGCTGTCCAACCCTTTGATTGTAACCAAAATTCCTTCTCTGGCCCTGATAATCAACTTGATAGGCAGGCCTATTTCCTTGAATAGGAGCTTGATAAGGCCTATTTGAGTTCTCATTCTGCTTCTTAAGATTGATCATCTCATTGCCAAGGTTCTGCAATGTCTTCATAAGCATCTCATTCTTCTCTTTTATGTCCTTATACTCTTGAGATGATGTTGTACTTTGTTGCACTTAAGCAACAACTTGAGCATTAAACGCTGGAAAAGCTGGTACAACAACTACAACAGGTGGTATAACTGCTGTACTTTGCTGAATCTCAGCAAAATATGGCATTGGTGGCCTTGGGGCTATCTTGCCTGCTTGGATAAGGCTATTTTCAGCCCTTATGGCCACTTCATAAGCTGCTGGAAGCGTGATTCCACCCATAGATTAAATCTAAACTGATATATCACTGTTAAAAGCTCTTAAAAAATACAAAAATGCATAATCATTAGAGGGCTTAACTGTTGGTGGAATTCTGTCCCACGTCTTTTGGAAACGGTGATTGAAATCTGTTATATGTTCATGAGGTGCTCTCTTGATCGTAGTCAATTGCTCCACCAATGACAAATGATCAGATTTGTCCTCAAAATGTGCACATAAGGCAGCTCCTAACTGATCCCATCCTATAATAGAATTAACAGGCAATCTTCTAAACCAAGCAAGGGCTTTACCTTTGAATGATGCCGAGCAATTTGATTACTACGTCTTGTTCTGTGATTTGATGTAATCTGCATAGAGACGCCACATCTCTGATATGTTCGATGGGTGTGGTGTGATCTTCTCCTGTGAAATAAGGTAGTCCCTTCAAAGCTGCAACTGATATGTCATGATGTTGCTGGATATTCAAGGGACTTCCTTGATTGAAAGCCATAAAAGGCTAATTTTGGGCCATTTGTACTCCAAGAGGTGGCTGTTGTACTTGCTGGATATGGTTAATAAGTGGTCGTTGCACTTGATTTACTGCTAGTATCTTTGTTGTAGTAGTGTGAAAATGATTCGCATATGCTGGTATCTCTGAATCAGAAGTGCTAGGAATCTTAGAACCACTTGGTAACATTGAAAACTTAGATCCTTGATTAATCCAATCTTCAAAATCATCAAAAATCGGATTTCCAAACACTGCTACAGTAGGTCAGTGGTTGTTTCTGTTACTCTACCATTTCTGCTTGGTAGAACAACACCTCTCCTCACTGCTCTGCCTCTTGATCTACCAAATTGGATTTCTTGAAATTCAGGTCTGCCCCTGTTTTGGCAAGTATATACATTTCTCATAAGCTGCAATAACTGTATCTGCAAGAAACTAGATCCTTAGAGTCGCCAAGTGCTTAAAACAATACCTCCCACGAGGCTGGAAACTGCTGCTCTCACTAAAACAACAGCAATAATGAAGTGTTGAATCAGCTTGTAGAACAAGAACATGTCCCACTGAGCATGCCAAAACTGTTGTCAATCAAGATTGCACCTGTGATGCAAAGTGTGAAACCTCGCAATCCTGTTGGAACATGGAAACATTCCCGCTGTTGTGAATGGGAATGAATCTCCGGATCATAGGCCGGCTACCTCCTTGTGATCACCTAAACTATTTCTTGAAGAGGAAAAGGGGAGAAGGATATGCTTAAAAGACAAAACTACACTACTGAGGTGATTCACCAACACTGATGTTGCCACAAAACCTTGAGATAAACAGATATGTGAAACACAATTATCAACTTGATAAATTCTGCAATAATGATTCTATGAAAGGCTTCTTAATCAACAATAAAGAGGAAAACACTAACGTTTTCACAGTTTAATCACTCAAAAATCAGTGGTAACACAATCATAAACAATCAACTATTACACAAAAGATAGCTGGAAAAGGTATCAGAATTCTGTATAAAACTCCAAGGATCTGCTATAAATTGCTCCCTTACAATGATGCCTACTTTCTACAATGTGCAAAAAGAGGTAAAAAAGAAGGAAGTCTTGAATACTAAGGTAAAAGTACAAGATATAGCCCCAAGAAACCAGAATGGGTCGGATTCATGGAAAAAACCCACAAAAAGAGGCATCAAACTGATGAAAACTAATGTGCAAATGTTGTAAGAACTCCTCCAAGCCAAGTGTCACTGAAAAACAACTCAAACTGATCCTCCAACTGCTCCTCAACTCCCAAAATCATGCAAAAATGTGAGGAGGTCGGATAGAAAGAGAAATCCCACAAAAAGAGGGCCATAACTGCATGAAATGTGCCCAAACTGCTCCACAACAACCCCTCAACTGATGACCACTGCATGATAACTCAGAAAACACCTCAAGAAGCTGTGAACATGCCATAAAAACAGCAGAACTGGATGTGAACAAAAAACCTCTCCTTGAAACGAGCATAGGATAAGCAACTAACTGACGGTCAATGCTAGAAAGGTGTAACTCAACCCTAACTCAACACTAACTCTTAAAGGACAGTCCTCTACTTTGCACTTTTGACAATTAATAACAGTTGCCTTACAATATTGACAAACTATTATGATTGCTTACAGGCAAATGTGCAAGACTCTCTATAAACTTATTTATTCATTAATTAATTATTAATCGATTATGTTTAGTATATTTGATATATTTCAAATGAATACTATAAATATTTGTTTAAAATATTGAATATATTAAATATAATCGTTAATATTCAGTTAATAAATAAACAACCATCCAAAGAAACATATTATTTATTTAATAGTAATAATATTAGATATTTAACTTTAAAGTGGATAACTTGCTTATCCACTTTAAAATTAGATATGCCAACATTATAGTTATTATTAAATGAATAATACATTTGCTAAATAAAAGAATTACTTGAATTTTATTAATTATCTTTATTATATCTCAATACTTAGTAAATAATAAATTTTATTACAATATTCAATATATTAAATATAACTTATAAAAGTTTTACTTAATATATTTGATTGTTGCAGTAAAATTTATAATATTATTATGCATTAGATATAATAAATATAATAAATAAAATAACCCCCTTTTAAAAATAAATATTATACTATATGCATAATTTACATTTAATAGATAATAAACATCATCTATTAAATATAAATTATGCATAAAGCAGAATATATATTATTAAAAAAACAACATTTGAAGAATGAAATAAACCACAAAATGGTTCGAATGAATAGCCAAATAAAATGAAAAGGATAAAATCCTTTACCCCATCCGAAAATCAACTTGTTTTAAAGCAAGTTTGAAATCCATTGAATAAAAATAAGGATCTGAAACCTAAAATCAACTCATTCGCACTATTGTCTTTGGCAAAAACTTCTCTATTGTTCTGCCGCCATAGGGTTTGAGGGTTTGGAGTTTTGTTGCTGCCTACTGCCAAGGATGTCTCTTTTTCCTCTCCTCTGGCGTTTAAGATTCACGCTGTTGCTCTTCTCTCCTATGTTGGCCGCCTTTTGTTGCTTGTTGGCCGCCATGTGAGAGCAGGGTTATGTTGCTTTTCTTGAACACTACTATGGACATTTGTGATGACTGGCCCCTTTGCTCGCCACTGTTGTTGAGAGATAAAATGCGTTCCTTTTGCTGCTACTGTTTCTTCTTAAGAGTTTAGTGATAAAAACTTGTGCTGCTAGTGGGTGCCATGAGGGTTTGATACTTTGTGCTGCTATATCTTCCGCCACCGTGGTAATTAGAGTCATGGAGATTGTTGGAGATTTGTCTTCTCTTTATGGCTTGATTACGAGTCTTGCGCAGATTATGTCATTTCCTCTTTTAACAGGTATTTTAAACCTGTTCTTCACTGTAAGTTCTCTTAGTACCTATCTGTTTTAAAGATGAGAAGAATAACTTATACATCTAGGTTTCTTTATGCGGCCTCTACTGGAAACATGAAATAATCTGACCCGTTTCTTTAAAACAAGCAAAAGAAATAATAAATTTCTCTGTTTCTTTGTGAGAACCTCTGCACTTTGTTTTGAATATTTAAAACCTGATACGTCACTTCTTTAACTATTAACATGACTGGTCTACTATCTAAAAATGAACAAAATTAACACACCCATGTGAGTATTTCTAGCTTCTCTTCATTTTGGGCCTTTCAGAGTTCTTCTATTCTGTATTCGGAAAAAATGACTTGTCTCATTCAGAATTTGTTGCTATTAAAAACACAAAAAGAACAAGCAAAGGAAATGTTCAATTTTTGTGTATGTTGCTACATAAAATAGGCTGTAACTTTCCTATTACGAGGGTTTCACTTCTGCTTGGTAAAACAAGACCCTAAAAGGGGTTTGAACATGGCTGCCTTTATGGGGTTTTTTGACATTTTCTGCATATTCTCTTTCCTTTATACACTTTCATCATTTGCAAATTATACAAAATATGGCTTCTAAAAACCATGGGTAACTTCCTTTGCATTCATTCATCCTCATATACAGAGGAAGGCTTCACAATATTAAACTGTTCTTTCCTCCTTCCATGTTGATTATTGCCAATATTGGCGTTCTATAATGAATCATCTTTCCATGAAAATCTCTACTATGTTTTTTAGACAGTACTACTCTGTCACTATGGCCACTTCCATGGGGTCCTCACCATCTCCGTATGCTGCCCTTTCTTTATTTCCACATGAATGGATGTTGTATCTTTAAATGAATATGGCACCACACGATTGCATGCACTTGTACCTTTACTTTTAACATACTTTGTTAAGATGAAACATGCTGCCCTGAATGTATCCTTATGCTGTACTTTCAGATTTATTGCCTTTTACCATTGTTCAAGAAGTAAAAGATGTAAAATCTATTTTCTTGTTAATATTTAAGGGTAGATAATTTTTCCTGTTTTTTGTTTGAAGGTGGGCAACAACATTTTATCTTTTTCTTTATATCTGTTACTTCCAATTTATGCATATGTTGATGAATGTACACCTTGATGGCTTTCATGACTCTCACTTTGGCATGCCTGTTGTTGTAATCTATCCTTCATGTACTTTATATCCATTGTATACATTGCTACTGTGAACTTTACTTTCTGTAGCTGCGCACCCATATCTTCCCTTATTGAACATGTCATTGAATTATCATTATCATTGCAAATATATTACTCTTGAAGTGTAATTTTGAGGAGGAATATGTTAGAGAATGATCTCCTTACTTGACTGATAATATGTACGTAACATCATAAATAAGGCTGAACTTTATAATGGACTGTCTGTTCATCAGCTGCAAGCATTATATGTCTACATTCTATGCAATTGAATGTTGTTTTCTCACAGATATATGCAGGACAAACCACTCTTCTTCTGATGAACACTGTCCATTATTTGAAACTGTTCACATAATGCTTCTCTCATTAATCTGATGCTTTCTCTTAACGCATATATGACATAGAAACTCTTAATGCATATATGACACAGAAAATGTTAACTCTCCTCATTTGTAACAAAAAATATATTGAAAGGCTGAATGTCTTTGCTATTGTACCTTTTATACTTCATGTTATCCCTCCTCCATAGTTGTAGCTTTATTCATTTCTTGATCGTCTTGTAGCTTGTGGCTCTTGTAGACATCCATATGTAACTTCATTGCTTCTCTTTTATTTGGAGTCATGGCTAAACATGTCTGTTCTAAACATCAAATATTTATTTATTACAACAGAATAAACATATGTCATTCCTTTTGCGCATTAACCTCTATTGCCATGATCTCTGAGAAATGTGGCTGTAACTCTTCAGAACCGTCTTAATCACCATTTTCATAATTAAGCTGAGATGTATGTGTACTTCCTGTCATGGATGATCTTTTTATGGTTTCGTTCACCTTTTGTTGATGCTTCGAACAGCTGAGCATGAACTCGTAAAACTAGTAGCTTCTTTGAAATTAATCCGAATTGATGAATGTTGGAAGGTTTTATGCATGTAAATACACATCCCTTCAACAACATAAATGTATAAACAACTTCATGATTCAGCCAGAAGGTCCCATGCTTGAACCTATGCATGCCCCCTCAACAACCTCCTTTAGTCCTCCGATCTTCGCCCCTCCATGACTTCAGTCGGAAGGTTTCATGCGCATAGTGACTGCATGTCCCTTCGACAACCTACTTAACCTTCATACCTGTACCTGTACATGAGGCAAACAACATTAATAAAACACCTTCTCCTTTTCTTGCTGATTCTGAATATGTTTTCTGTATTGTTGTCTTGCCTTTCATTAGTGAATAGAGATCAGCACAATAGAGAAGGAGTTAGCTTTCTCCATTGCTCAGTTCATCCGAACTGACCCTTCCCCTTTTTCTTCTTTTTTGCAGGCGAATCTCGGATACGAGTCCAGAGCTACGATGACAACTAGCACACAACAACGTTCAGAACTACAACAACAATATCAGGCAATGGGGGGGCCTAACCCTTATCCCTTTGCGTTGATTTCTTTTCATTTATGAAAATGGAAAAAATAGCTCTTCTATTCTCTTGCATCTTTGATTTAGCATGCATGCTTGCATTATCCTAAAACCACAGACTGTGTGGTTGTTGTTTTAAAATGTATTTCATTTTGAAAATCTTTTAATGAAAAAGATCCTTTGTTAATAATTGAAACACACTTTTCAGTTCTTTTTGTTTTGAAAGCAACCACTGCTTGTGTGGCTATTTTAAATGCTGTGCTTTTGTTTATTTGAAAAAAACAAAGTGTCCTTTTGATTTCAATTGTAGATTTGAACAACATCTGTACTTTATAAAAGAAATCTGCATTCCTTGATAACTTAGGGCAACAACTTTCAGATATGAAGCAGAAACATGATAGCAGATTTAAACATTCAAACCAGTCAACCTTTTAACTCAAAATAACCTTATTTCACTAGAAATATCAGGGCTGATAACAACCCTACCATTTTGAACCGCATAGTGAAAATATGGTAACAAATAGAATTAAATTATTTTATTTAAGAGATTTGGTGGAAAATATTAATGTGCAAGATACAACTTATTTTCATATATTGTAAAAAAATAACATGTTTCTTTGTTCAATCAAAATAAACTCAATATGCTTATTTTTTAGTGTATTTCATTTTAGTGAACTTATTTAAATGTTTTTATATTATTTTTTCTCTTTATATTATCTTTCTAAATAATTTTAAAATTTTAAATTTAATATCTTCTCTTCATTTTATTGGTTCAAGAGTCTTTTTTATTCTAACTTCACCTTTTTAGGTTAGTATGATGACGTGTCAATCTTCTCATTTACCAATTTAAAATAGTGTAAATGGTTGGAAAGTTACATTCTATAAGTGAAGGTTGTAGAAATTGTTTTAATCTTATTTCACTTCTATAATTTTTACTTCTACCCATTATTAAGTTCAATGACATTTCTACCATTTTGATAATAGTAAATTAGTTTTATGATTGTTTTTGCTATGATTTTTGCAACAATTTTAAATTATTTGGAAAGATAATATAAAGAGAGGAAAAAAAAACATTTAAATAAGCTCACTAAAATGAAAATTTATTTTTCCTCAAAACAATAAGCATAATACATTAATTTTGATTAAACAAAAAATATTTTTTTTTACAGTATATAAAAAATAAGTTGTACCTTGTACAAAAATATTTTTCCACCCAATCCCTTAAATAAAATAATTTCATTTCATTTCTAATACAAAAAAAAAATAGACATACTAAGTAATAAAGACCACACTTGAATATTAATAACAAGTCATTCCCATTTAAAAAAAAATCCTGGTGACAAATTGATTTGACCGTGGTTGTGAGACACACTGGTGCACGGTACAATTCTAACAATGATGAGAGGCATGAGAGATGCAGAAGGTGCATGGTATGGGAAAATAATCGGTTGAATAGCCAGTGCCATTTTGGTGGAGACGACATCGAAGTTTATTCATTGTTCTGGAATACCAAAATGGCATCGAAGTTTATTCATTGTTCTGGAATTTGCATGAATGCTCTTGATGTTCAGATGAAAACTTGAATGTCATTTTGGCGGTAAGATGTAGCCCCTATCACCAACAATCATTTCATTCTTTATCTTTACTCAGCTTGTTATTGGCACCAATCACTCTAGTTCTAATCTCAATCACATTTCTTTCTGGGAGTAGAGTTTGACAAAGGTTTGAGTTGAATTTATCAATATTTTCATGAGAAGGAATCACTTAGGAGAATGACATATGTTGCAGGTGATACCCAGAGACCAAATGAAGTCAGAATTCCACCTTACAACGATCAACGAATTTCACAATTGTTTGTGACCAAGTGAAGCTGGTAGTGATTATATTTTGTCTACCAAGAAGAGTGTTAGGCATCAGCTAGAGTAAGGAGGTCATATGATATCCGAACCATAGATGCCATTTCCAAGCATACATCATCTGCTTCTCCATTAGGCATCTTGAAAGGCTCCTGTAAGATCTGAATGTGGTTTGAGGGTTAATGGATATTGTTCATAATTATTTTATGGGATATTTTTGTAATTAGGTGAATGGTGTGTTAATACTAAACCACTCTTGTTTTTTGATTTATGAGAAATATTGTTTTAAACTATTGTTTCTCAAGTTGGTTTATCTCATTGGTATCAGAGCTCTTCAACTTGCCAGCTTGTGGGTTGTTGATGAGTGATAGGGAACTATTACCGATGTTTGGTACCAAGCTCAATCAAGCAGAGTTGTTATGTTTTAAAACTATTCAAGGTAAATTTCAGTAATTTCAAGTCACATCCATATGCAGAAAGGAAAAGGATAGAAGATTAGATTATTGCATTGCATCATGCAAATTACTGTCATAAAAATGCAAAGATAGAACATTTTGAGAAAAAGATAGTATTTATTGATAATGCAGATGTATAATGTCTCACACAAGCCATGAGACTAACCATTATGAAGCAAGCAAAAAACATATTATACATTTGAAGATGCTAAAGAACAAAAATAAATGCACAAGTGGTAAAAGGTGACTCGTCATTGCCTGGATGACGAGCCCAACAAAACCAACTTTTGTTGCTTTGCCTTGTCTGGCGATCTCCCGCTCGCCTTGCATCCCGCCATTGCTCCTATTGCTGCTCCATTCCTCCATAAAAGAGATAAGAACGATGTTAGATCAGCGATCTAAGCAATGAGATTCAGCCAATACTATATGTACCCGTATATGCAAACTTACAACATGATCTTCACATGCATCATAAGCGCTAGCCTATCACGAAAAATGAACGAAAACATGAAATATCAAAAACAAGATTCATCTGTTAGTTTTTTAATCTAACTTGTTGCTTCATGTGCAGACATAGATGAAGGTTTTATTGCTGATTGTTTCATTTAAATATTTCAGCATGTGGAAAAACTTGGGCTCCCATGAGGGTAGAGCCCAGTCATGGGAGCCCAGCATGCTGATAAGTGACAAAATCATGCTGCAAGATGATGGTATACATCTAAAGGAGCATAAAAATTTCACATCAAAGGAGGGATGGTAAGGACGTCTCACGATAGCTAAGAAAACATCAATGCATCACAGGAGAATCATGTGATAGAAAATGATAGGACATCAAGCATAAGAGATCAGCATTATAGGCAAAGTCATGCTACGGTTTTACAACATACATCATCAAACATTGATATTATGTGCAACCATTTTTAAGAATAAAAGAACAGAGATATCATTGTGATATCAATCAAATGCATATAAGAGCAATAATTAGGAATGAGGCTTCAGAAGCAATGAAAGTGCAACGATATTTTCTAAAATGCTATGATCCTAAAGGAGGCATCTACTTTGTTTCCAATGCCAGCAGATATATGAAGTCAAAAGCAGCCACAATGAAAGAGATTAGTGCCAATATATTGTAAACAGAACATGCAACTTAAACTGTGCAAGACCTTGATTCATAGTTACAAATAGTGAAACATGATGTGCAATATTAAATGACAGTCACAGTTCTAAGACACTATGGACATCAATCAATGGTGTAACAAAGAAATGAGCACCATACATGAAAGCAGTGACATAACAATTTAAATGATATGTTGTTGCAAGTATTTAATGTATAAACAATAGGTGTGCAGATGTTACAATGACACAATCAATGATAGGACAGTGCCAAAACATTCACAGCCAAAGAGCATAGTCCAATGAAAGGATAACAATGACATGAGGAACAATGAGCAATAAAAAATAATCATAGTGGCAATGTATGCGGACAACAATGTCATCACCTTCAGATACAGATGCGTGCCTTCAATGAGCAGGCCTCAAACAAATACAAGTTCACTGCCAAAGAAAGTGAAAGAGTATCATTGTTTGGTTCTTGTTAATAGCAACATTCTAAAAGAGAAGATGAGCTTCAGTTTTCCTTTAGCTATAGAAGTGAACGTATATAGAAGCAGTAAAACATAAATACGGTGTTACTTAATCCTTGGCACAGAAAGACAGAGATACAATTACTTTGTCAAATACTTTGAAGAGGTTTCAGAGTTATTGTATGTTGAAGCGGCAACATACTCCAAGCAAGATTCTTCTTTATGATAAGAAAACAGAGATAAAATTACAACCATGATAAAATTACATATTGCATAAATATATGTAAAAGAGACCATGAAAGCTACAGTCATGATAAAGGACCAGACAAGTGCATCATAGGAAGGTTATGATAATGCGTATATGGAAAAGAGTCAATGATGGAAATTAAAACAATCAAAGAATAACGTAGATCTTTTTAAAGGGACTAGGAATGAGAAATGTATATCACGATAATGAAGTATTGACATGCTTGTTTTCAGGTTCCTAGTTGGAGCTCCATCTTCATATATGAAAGGAGTAGACATATGTTGTAAAGGAATCAAAATATACACTTCAAATATTGAAGTGACATTTAAAAAAAAAAAAAATGCACTTGGAGTTTTGAACAGAGATGAAGAACAGTAATACTTTCAGCTGTATTATGGACAATGAATAACATCTGAAGGCCTTTCATAATTACATATGTAAAGCATATAGTAGAAAAGAAACATTAAAGCATGTACAAGGAGCAAGAAATATATATAAGGTTTGAATATACAAGTCACGGTGCATAAAGGAGAGTTTTCTCATAAAACTTTTCTTTATTATTCCTTCATACAACTCAGTAGTTTTCAAGGAGGAAACTTCATGGAACATCAAAACTGACGCGCTGGTAATGTATGTTCTGTAATGTGAAAGATGGTTTTAGCTCATAAATTACTACAAACCCTCACAATCACAGTCTTAAAAGTGTATTCAGAAGGGTAAAACTGCAAAGATTTTATTTTGTTTACAATCAACAAATATCAAAGGGTTTGTCATTTCTGTCAAACATTTACAAAAATAAGGTCGTGGCCTGCACACTACAAAATAGCTTATTCAAATATACAGGAAAAACCCAAATATCAACTTGCAAAGCTACGGCTACAGAAAGAGCCAACAAACCTTCATTATTTTACAAAAATGGTTTGAAAGAGATATTATTCATCACTTTATTCCCATTTGTAATGATAAAAGGGATCAACATTAATAGAATGATATATACATTTATTATTTTATTAATAGATTTTTTTATATTAAATAATATTAATAGGATGATCAATTTATAAATCATTCTATTAATCTTGTTTAATAGAAAATAAATGTGGTGTTAACTCTAAGATGTAATAATAAACATTTTATTTTGCAAACTTAATAATATTATTAAGTTATTCATAATTTATTATTTTAATAAACATTAATTATATTAATGATATCATTAAGTGATTTGATTATCGCTTAATATATTATTAAAATAATTATTATTTATTAAAATTATAAAGAATAAATAATCTTATATTCATTATTATTTATTAAAGGATTTATAATTTATCACTTAAAATTTTTAAAAAAAATTGATATTTATTAAGTGAATAAATTATAAATCATTTAATAATTATAAAAATTGCAAAATGGATATTTATTTTTACATTTTAAAAGTTAAAAGGAGATATTTTGGAGAGTTAAAAGGTAAATTTCAAAAAGTCAAAGGATGGGATTGTTGACGTCAAATGAAGTTATTACATTTTAGTAGCTCTTTATGAGTGTTTTGAGGGATAAGAGTGCATTAATGAAGGGGCTCTATGAGGATATTATTTTGGCATGAATTTTGGGTCATTAGGATGTCATTTTACAGTTATTTGAGGGGCTCAAAAGAGGCCTTGTAGGCTAATTCTGACCCAAAAGTTATTGCTTGCATTTATGATGCAGTTGGATGTAAAAAGCTTAAGTATGAGTTGAAGGCTCATTTGTAAGAGGTTCTTTTTCTCTTGGCTTGCTGCTTTGTAATATTTATGAGTTCTTGGCAGAGGAAAAGTGGTTTTTGTAACCCATTTTCACAGATATATAGATTTATGACACCTTTTTATAGTGCTATATAGCTTGTGCCTTTCTGATTTCTGTTGTTATTGTGTACTTAGTGTAGGTGCACATTTATGTGATGTCCTTTATCCTTGAATCTACACTATATTGGTGCCTTTATGCAGGGTTTTCTCATATTTCTTTGCAAGTTGAGAGTTGTGCTTAGTTTTTCCCAATTGTGAGGAATCTTTTTCTCCTTTTAGGCACTGTTATTGGTGGCCTTCTTATAGATTGTTGATGCAAAGATTGTGAATTAGTGGGTCTATGTAAAAGAGTTTATATTGCCATTCTTATTGTGTGTTTGTTATGTGTGTAGATCTCAGATTTTTATTTCTTGTGCATCACCCTTTAGAGTTATATTTCAGTTTTCCTGTTATCCTTCTACCTCTTTCTTAAGCAAGCTTAGTTTAGGTGAGGAACAAGATAGGAAGTAGGTCTTCATCCAAAGATTTATTCTAGCTATAGGTTACCCACAACCTTGGTTTGTTTCCACGTTCATCAAAATTGGTCTAGTAGTATTGACAACTTGATTAGGGTGCTAATTTTGAGTGATAACAGTTTTTGGTATGCTCGGTGGGACAAGTGACTAATTCTTCAGTCGCTTTTTACAATGTTTTTGTTGTTGCTAGTGTGTACAACAATATTTCTAGCCTGAAATAGGCTAAAAATTTACACACTTGGCGACTCTGAGCTTTGGGAAAGCAGAACCAATATATTACAACATATGAGAAAAGAGAAAACAAGGAGAAAGTCTTCATCTTTTGAATTTTTACAACTATCTCCACCTAGGAGAAGAGGGAGAGAAATTGAAAATCCTACAAAGTCATTGTTTTATAGAAGAAGAGCTAAGTCAACCCCTATTGCATCAAGACGAAATGTTGCAGTTCCTGTTAATACCGCTTTTCAAGCTATTGTTCTAGTTTTTACTGCCCTAGGAGGTCAAGCTTTGCAGATTCCAAATATAGTTCAAAGAAACCAGCCTTTTGTTTCATTCAATCAAGGCAACCCTCTGAATCTGTCTCAACACAATGCCATTCCTGTTGTTGCATTAAAGAGTTTACCATATTTTACGGGTGAAGATCAAACCACCCCAGTTGAGCACATAAAGGATGTAGCTAATCTTTGCGCCCTACATCATGTTACAAATGATAATGTTGTTGTCAGGTTGTTAGCTGCATCATTCAAAGGAAAATCTTTGTAGTGGTTTAGAAGGCTAGCGATGGGTTCTATCACCAATAGGGACCAACTGGGTAGTGAACTTTGCAAGTTTTTTGAAGATAAATCAGATCATTTGTCTTTGGTGGAGCAGTTGTCCACCATTAAGAGGGACCCCCATGAGAAAGTTCAGTTTTCAGAGGACATGGGAGACAATTCCTCAAACTGTAAGACCCTCTGTTGATCACGCCTTTCTATATTTTCTAAGGGGCTTCAATAGTTATATAGCAGTCATGATACAGTCCATGGGAGGTGCTACACTCCTAGATGTTTATGATATAGTTGTGAGAGCTGAAAACATTCTTATACAAGATGGAAAGATTGCCCTAAGACCTCCCATGCCAATTTTTCAAGTAGGTCATGTAGTTCAATCACTAATACCCTTGCAAGTAGCCTCTTTAGCTGTTATCCTGGTAGCGCGGGCATTACCAACGCCTAATACATAACCCAATAGTCAAGGGAGTGCCCTTCCAGCTCAATCTGCAGATTTGCAAGAGATTAAGGGTATCTTACAAACTGCCTGCTAATGGGCCTTGTAGGGATAATCCAACTCTGAAAAAGAAAAATGGTTGTTTGGCAAACACCAGAGGAAGGATGGGTGAAACTCAACTTCAATGGTGCTGCTCGGGAAAACCCTGGGATCTCTGGACGTGGATGTGTTGCAAGAGACCATCAAGGTAACATTCTGGCCTTTAAGGCCAAACGTCTGAAAGATGACACAAACAATGTGGCTGAATGTGTAGCGGCCAGTGAGGCTTTGGCCTTAGGCATCAAATTGGGAATTCACAGAGTCCATCTAGAAGGTGACTCAGAGATAATAATAAATGGAATATCAAAGGGAAAGATGGATGCTTAGCACCTTGATAAATATATCAAGCAGATACGATGTTTGTTACAAGACTTTGAAGACTTCAAAGTTACCCATGTATACCGAGAAGCAAACAAGGTGGCCGATAAGTTGGCTAACATGGGAGCGAATGCAGCTTTGGGACCCCAATTTGAAATCTATGAAGAGATGAGGAGTCTTGAATTTGAATAAAGAGGATAAAAACACCCCACATATATCACCATTATTGGAAGTACAAAGGAGAATCAATCGGCCTTAAACCCGATGGCGCTCACATCATGTCAGCATATGTGATTTATTGCACTCATTAATAGACACTACCTGCAGTAGGCCTTCCAGCTTGTTCGCAAGATTAATTAAAAATAGGGGAATGCGAGCAAGCCCTGCAGATTTGAGTGCAATGAAGAAATGTAGGCCAATTTTGTGTTGGAGTCTGATAGCCAAACGCAAGCCTACAAAGGAAAGGTAACGCCCAAACGACTGAGGAATATCTTCATGTTTGATGATGGTGAATTTGTGGAAGGTCTGCAGTAGATGTTTGGAATGGAATACTTGGATTCCTATTGGAGGCACCGCTCCAACATGGATGTGGCCTCCCTTTTTGTAGCATTGGCGTTATCGGTAGGAGAGACAAAGGAGGAGGTTCGTAGCGTTGTGGTGGAGTGTGTTGACTCTTAATGGCTGCTGGGTTTTGAAGACATTGTTGACAGGGCAGTGCTGGGTATAGGTTTGGAGGTGGGACCCGAGCCGTGGAGGCTAATTGGAGGAAGGGACAATTTGGTGTAGCCATTAGTGATCTGGTCAGTTTCAAACCCACAAGGCGTTCACTTTAAGGGTAGACAAGGGCTGGAAGAAAATTATTGCATTTCTGCAGGAGAAGGTGTGGAAGAGTGAGCGAAGGACCTTCATGAAATCAACTCTGCGCAAGAGCGTTACAGCACTAGGGCAACCAATATGCCATCAAACTGGTAAGAAAGCACTAAAAATGGAGGGCACGTGTGGAGGAGGAAGCTCACAGGATGACAGCCCCACTATACCCAGAACAGTGAAGGAAGATAATGCCATTCCCAACTTCTCAAGGTAAGAGGTAGCAGAATGGTTCAAAAAATAGGCGTGAAGGGCTGGTGAAGCAAGAGGATACTGAGATCGTAATGTTTTAATGTATTTTTTTGTATGCTAAATATTTATCTCCTTTGTGGGCATTAAGGCCTCTTTTTGTAAGGAATAGTATATGGGTATAGGTGGTCTGGGGTAGCGAAAAAATATGCATGTAATGCGGTAGCCAACTGTGAATATTGGCTATATGATGTAATCCCTCTTTTAATATGAATAAAACAAAAAAATGTTACCAATAAAAAAAGGGTATCTTACAAACGTTTGGTAATAAATTTGTGAATATGAAGAAGAAACAAAGTTAAAGTTATAAGCCATACTAGCCTTCTTATCAACCTCAATACCAGCAAAATCAGGGTAATTAAACATTTTTATAAGCTAAATAACCAAGGCCAAATACCAAATCTTAACACAAGGCCTTATCAACCTTATAATCCCAATGTTCCTAGCACTTCAAAGGAGCTGGTCCCCACTCAAAATAACCTGGCGCAGGATTATGAGCGGTGTTTTCCATGTAATCAACAACACAATCAAATTACTTTCACAAATGGGGTCATAAATCATGCCTTAATGGTTCAAAATGTTCCAAATTCTCAAGCTGGTGGTTCTGATGATGCCTCTTTACAACAACATGAAGGCAGAACACCGGAGACAACGCTCTTGAATTGGCAAGATGATGATTTTTGTGGTGTAAATCAGGTTGTTCTCTCTATGGAAGACAACACCATAAGAAAAAAGAGAGAAATAGAGCATGGGAAACAAGTTGTTGATCCATCTAATACTGAGAGTGTGTGAGTTTTTCCAAAAGGATCACTTTCAGCAAACAAAGAACTACCTATGATTCTAGTACAACCAACTTCTGTTAAAATTGATGTCGCTGCTACAAAGGCCCAATCTAAGGATAGTATGACATTGTTTAATATTTTGGATCACATGCAGAAGGAAAATGTATCTATTTCTATGTGGGATTCCTTGGGTATTCCGGGTCAAAAGGACCTTTTGAAATCAACTTTACCGGGTTTAAGTCTTTCCAGTAAGCCCGAAAGTGAAGAAAATAAAGTTGTAATTACTAATGCTATTGTAAATGGGAATGAACAGCAGGTTCTAGAAGTTAAACTTACACCCTTTTATGAATCTCTGATCATTGGAAAGCACCGAGTCCATAATTGCATGATTAACTTAGGTGCAAGTAGCTTGGTGATGCCCAAACAGATCGTAGAGGAGCTGGGTATCAAGTACGAGCCACTTGAAAAGGGATTTGTCCAATTAGATAGGACTGGTTTTAATACCATAGGAGTCATTAAGAATCTTGATTTGACCATGTAGGCTTGTCTAAACTTCTCTATCTCGCAAGATATTTATGTCATAGAACTACCTCCTTATTTTTCTATATGTTTGTCAAGGGATTTTACTGCCAAGATTGGGGGTTACTAATCCTCTGATTGGTCACATATTTTGTTCAAAACTAGGTATATCACCAAATTTACCATAAAATATGAGCTTATAGCCAAAGCTCATATTGAGCCTTACTCCCCAAACCCCATTAATGCCAACTTTATTGCAAGTGAACCACGGGGGCAACCTATTATTCAAGAAGGTAACACTCAAACTAAAGATATACCAGATATACTCCTTGAAGAATGAGCCACTCAATATCAAGTAGAATATTCATGTGATCGTCAAGCACCTACTGGTTTAGGCACACACTTACTACATGAGGCTGATTCATTCATACCCAACTTGGAAAAAAGAGCAGAACAACAGTTTGGGTAGCGAGGAAACGATGTATGGGAATTATTTTTTGATGGTGCAAGGAACAAGGTAGGATCTGGTGGAGGTTTCATGTTGGTTTTCCCAACTAATAAGAGGTATTTTTCAGCCTTTCATTTTTGTTTCAATTGTTCAAATAACACTGTTGAGTATGAGGCCCTCATTCATGGATTGGAATGGGCATTAGTTGTTTAAAGGTGTATGAGAACGATGAGTTAATAGTCAATCAGGTGAGAAATGTTAATATTACCAAGGATGAGATGCTTAAATCTTACAAACATGGGGGATGGGATCTTCTTGATAGTTTTGATGTTTTTAATCTGATTTCCATACCCAGAAATCAAAATAAACATGCTGACAGATTTGCTGCTATTGGTGTTAAATTTGATATTCCAAAGGAGATTAGTAGCGAAAGAATCAAACAACATGTCAAGGTCATTATTAGACTTGTTATACCTAATAATAATACACATTGACAGATATTTAAAAATAACCAGCAGATAATCAATTTTTTAAGAGAGGAAGCTGAATTCTTGCATGCCAACCGGGAGAAGTTTTAGCATCAATATGATGGCCAAATCATTCAGCTGAAAAACAACAAGGTGCCAAAAGGTTTGGTCACCCTTGAATAAAATTTTAATAGTGATGATGAGACTAGAAGGTCAAAACCCAACATGTAGGTTCAAGAGGAACACTATGAGGAGGTTGAGATATTCAAGGGAAAATTGCTAAAGTTTGGTAAGGTATGTACAACAGAAGAACACCATTCATTTATTCATCTTTTTTAGGAATTTAGTGATGTTTTTGCATGGGAGTATAGTGATTTGAAGGGGTTTAATACCCAACTTTCTCAACACACTATCGAGCTTGAACCTGATGAAAAACTAGTGAGGCAAAAATAGAGGCCTTTGAACCCAAAGTTGGAGCCACCTATGCAAAAAGAATTGAATAAAATGATTGAAAGTTGCATCATCTTTCCTATCAAACACACTTCTTGGGTCTCAAATCTTGTGCCAGTTAGGAAAAATAATGGGGAGATAAGGCTTTGTGTAGGCTTCCAAGATTTAAATAGAGCCTTATTGAAATATTGAAACCCCTTGCCTTCTATGGAGCAGATCTTTCAAGTAGTCTCAGGATCTGAGAGCTTTTCCTTAAAAGATGGATATTCTAGTTACAATCAGATTTTAGTGAGGGAGGAAGACCAATTCAAGAAAATTTTTACCATCAAGTTGGGTACTTTGGCATACAAAAAGATGCCCTCTGGTTTTTCCAATGCTGGGGCAACCTTTTAGAAGGCCATGTACATGGTTTTTGACAAGTTAATGTATAAGATTGTTTTGGTCTACCTGGATGACATCGCTATTTTTTTTCTAGGAAGCAAAAGACCACTTAAAGAATCTAAGGTAGATTTTTGAAATATGTACAGAGTTTGGGATATCCCTTAATCCCAAAAAATGTATTTTTGTTGTTAATGAGGGCATATTTCTTGGTTATGTGGTGTCTAAACTGGGTATCACTATTGACCCTGAAAGAATAACAAAAATTCTAGCTCTTTCTTTACCAGTGCATAAGAAAGGTTTGCAAAGTTTCATTGACTAAATAATTTTTTTTAGACAATTTATTCTGGATATTGCAAATTTTTTGAGTCCACTAACAACCATGTTAAGGAAAAATGTGTCATTCAGCTGGACTAAAGATGGAAAGAGGAGTTTTGAGTTGATTAAAGAAGCCCTTGCGGAAATGCCTACGCTCATTAATCCTGATTTTTCTAAGGATTTTGTTTTATAAGCCTATGGAGATATTGATTCTATCTGAGTAATGTTAGTGCACTGCAATGATGAAGGCACGGAACCGTCGATGACATCCTTTAGTCAAGGTCTTTAGGATTACAAACTTAGGTATTCATTTGTGGAGAAACATGTTGTTGTTGTTATAATAAGTCTGAAAAAGTTTAAGCACATGTCAAGTAATAGAATCATTCTAATGGTTTCTCAGCCTAGTGTAAAAGAGTTCCTTCTGAGTAAGGATTTAAGTGACAAAAGAGTCAGTTGGGTGACTAAAGTGATGGAATACGATGTAGAGATCAAGGTCACCAAGATGATCAGGGGGAAAGGGATACATGCGAAAAACTTGTAGATGTTGTAAGCACAAAAGAAAAACATGAGAAAGAGGCTATTCTGGTTTTGCAAGAGGATGAACAAGTATTTTTAGATTCTGTCATTGGTTGGGTGCAGCAAATGACACATTTTCTACAGACTGGTGAATGTCCACGGGGCTTGGATAAAGCCAAAATAAGGTATTTTAGAATGCACTCCATTCCTGATTAGTGCAGGGGCACCTAGAAGAGGACATGGTCACATGAACACACAAGGAACCTTGGAAGGTGATAAGCCATCAAGGAAAGTCAATTAGAATATTTTAAAGCCAATAATGACATGTTGTAATAATGAATGCAATGTATATATTCAATGTCCTAAGGGTCCTGATAAGGACCCTAGGACCAAATTCATGTAATAGGGCAACATGATGCATAGAGTGGTCAATTAGGAGTCTAGAGAGTTCAATTATGTAGTAAGATTAAACTTTGATCATAGGTTAAGAATTAAATGCATAAGAAGTCATATTTAATAAGTTAGAAATTTAAATTTTTGAATCCTAACGACTAAGTCTTATTTTGGAGGGAAAAACCAAAAACCAATGTTATTAGCCTTTGTTAAGAAATCCAACTACTCTGATTGGTTGGGATGGTAGTTAGGAGTCTTATAAATCCATGGAAGGCCATTGTACGGGAAGAGAGAGATTTTGGATTTATGGATTGTTACAAACATCAATAAAACTAAAATTTTGAGATTTCCTTAAGTTTCTTTTAATGTTTTTCTTGATTGTCTAAGTACTGGATCATTGATAAAGGAGTAGGAATCAAATTAAAATAATTTTATATTATTTTGGATGGTTGTGTGATCCCATTTGATTAGATCTTTAATTGCATTGTTGTCTGTCACTAAAAATTGCATTGTTTCCCTTTGGTTTTGAAGGACATCATGGATTTCAGAGCCATTCTATGAATGCTTCTATCTGATTCTCATATAACGATCTCCTTGTAATATATGTTCATTTTTACTAACCCTAAAATGTGCAAGAGAGAGACTATGGAGGTGTACACCGTGACTGTCCACATGGAAAGGGCATAAAAGTGATGCCATAAGTGTAACAACAGAGGATCTTCCTTAACAAGGTGGTGTAGGAGCACCTACTCCTACTCCTGATTCAACAAGAATTCCTATGAAGTCTAGGATTTCACACTAAGTTCTTTAGAGGCCTCTAGTCATGCTTAGGATAAGGGTTAGTCTTTGGATCTCATTGTAAGACCATAGTTCCAAGTTGGCATTTTATGAGCCCTTGGTTTAACTAGTGGTCATTTATGATCCAACACCCTAGTATTAGGATTTTCTATGATTTTCTATGTTTGGATCCATTAGGGATAATCAAAATAAGGTTAAAACCAATTTTGGTTATTAGATTTACAAAATCTAAAAAATTGGCAAAGTTGCTCTAAAAGTTGTTATGCAACTTTCAAGCAACTTTCTAAAAAGTTGTCAAAACTTGTAACAACCCTCCCAAACGGCTAATTAGTGTAAAAACTCACTTGTAACCATTGGTAGCATCCTATATAAGCCCTCACAGGCGGGTGATAGGATACAATGTGTAATTTGGCATTTAAATCAATAAAAACAACCAACTTTCTCTGCAGATTTTGAGTTTTAGAGCATTGTACGGACAGGTACGGGTGTCAGACCATGAACCAGTGACCCCAAAGGTTGAAGCATCAAACCAGATTTCCAATGCACTTGGTCTCATAGATTTATTAGCCCTGGTTTGAAAGTTATCGAGTTTTTAGTGACTGTCCCCCAGTTTTTGCTTAAAATCAGGCATAGTGATAGGGTCTGATTGTTTAGGCACATTCCACCATGGGAAATTGATGCCCCTTGGTGGA
>MU223066.1:11848-35996 GCA_018584345.1 Thuja plicata | reverse complement strand
TGTCCTATTTGATACTTGTGATAAGTACAACAACACTAGACCCTGCACATTGGGTGTTAGGGGGTTCAACCTTCACCAAATTGCTCATTGTTTTGGAGGCTTCCGCTGACCACTGCTGCATCACAAGGGCACAAGTTTATGTGAGAAAGTGTTGAGATAAGTCCAAGACATGGTAAATCCACTTTTCTTGGGTGCTGGAAATGTTGGGAAGCGGGAGAACTAGAAGGCCCTAGTTTTTGGTGCTATTTAGTGAGGGTTTCATACATAGCCTATAGAAAAAAGTCATGAAACCAAATAAGTTGGTGAATCCTTGTATTTGAGTCATAATACAACTCTGTGCAAAGCAACATATTGGGGCAACATATACAAAGGGTACTTCCTTTGTAAATGGAGGCTTAAGGGCTTTTGGGCTAGTGAGCCACGTAGAGGATCAACCAGTTGGTCTGAAACAAGAGCATATGATTCTAACATATGTTGAAGAAGATGATAAAGGGTTTCAGAATCACCAATTATTTTTATAAGTGTTTGGAAGATCAGGGTCAAAAGTCCAAAAATTAGGGAAAATAGGGCTACAAGGGAGATAGGCCTAGGTTGAAGCTTGTTTTCAAGTTTGTTCTATTGTGAGTATTGTGGCCACTTGGTATCAGTTGAAAAAATTTGAAATAGGTTGAGGAAGACCCTAGAAGAACATTGGAAGAGTTTTGGATTTTGATAAACTGTTGGTTCAAGTTGGTGTCAAGATATCTAGTGAAGAAACTAAGTGAACCTTGTGAGTGTTTGGGCTAATTATGGAGCCTTTTGGTCTGAGGGTTGATACTCCAAAGGGCTCTACATCAAGTGGTATTAGGGCATAGTAGTATCCTTTTGGATAAGGATAAGTGTATATGTCTGAAGAGGAAGAGTTTGAAACATTTGGAGAAGAGGCTTAAGAGATGCCTCCAAGAATGACCAATGTTGAACTTGCCAAAGTTGTGGCACAATATGCATAGGATAATAGGAAGATGAAGGTAGAGATGGAAAATATGAAGAGGCATATGAATAAGAATAAAGGAGACAATAACCAAGAAGACCATGAAGAAGAAGAGGCTGAAGCAAAAGTAGAAGAGAGAGCACCAAGGGAAGAATTAGATCCTGAGGAGGCAATGATGGTTAAGCTTGTCAAAGCCATTAAGGGAAATGATTACAAAGGTAAGTCTGATATTAAAATGTATGATGATAAAATGAATTATGAAGAGCTAATTGAGTGGTTTAGTGCTGTTGAAAATTTCTTTAACTGTGAAGATGTGGAGGTTAGTCAAAAGGTTAAGGTTGCTAAGTCTAGATTGAAGGGGCATGCATTGCTATGGCGGGATTTCTTGTAGGATGATAGGTGTAAGAAAGGGATACCTAGAGTTACTTCATGGCCAATAACGATGGAAGAGATGAGGGAGAAATTTATTCCTAAAGACTACAAGGTTCGGTTATATAAAATAAATTACAAAGTTTGAGATAAAAGGACATGGATGCACAAAGGTACACCAAGGAGAAAGTGGCAAGGTTCCTAGGTGGGCTAAGGTTCAATATACAAGATGAACTTAGTCTTACTACACCTAGCATTGTGGAAGAATGTTACAAGTTGGTCATAAAGGCTGAGGATAAATTAAAGAGAAAAAAAGAAAGACAAGGAGATGGAAGAGGCCAGTCAGTAGGGGAAGAGGTAACAAGAGCAATAGAAATCAAGAGAAAAGTAGTAGTGACAAGGGCAAGGAGCCTATGTTTGATCAGAGAAGTGGGCAAAGAGGTGTTGGCAGATTTGGTGCAGGTAGAAGAACCGGTACATTCAATGGAAAGTGTTATAACTGTGGAGAGGAAGGGCATCCTTTCTACAAATGTCCTAAAAAGGATACAAGGAAATTTGATAGGAGAGTGACTCTCACACAAGGAGAAGAAGAGAACAAAGTAAAATCTAAAAGTGTTGAGTTAGAACCATACACTCAAGGTGACATTCTCATGGTGAGAAAAGAAGCAGACACACATCAACAAAGAAGATCAAAGGTATCAATCTTTAAAACCAATTGTTTGAATAAGGGTAAGGTTTGCAAAATGATAATAGATTTAGGTTCTTTTGATAACTTGGTTTCTTATGAAATGGTCAACAAGTTACATTTGGAGAAGTTTACATGTCCTAGACCCTATAGAGCCTCATGGGTGAGGGATGAACAAAGCCTTGTGATTAGGGAGTAGGATTATGCATAATTTTCTATTGGTGGTTATAAGGAGAAGGTATTGTGTGACATAGTTCCCATGACATGTTTTCATATCCTTTTAGGCTTCTTCCTTTCTATCACTTCTGGTGTTCTTCTGTCTTGCAGAGATTAGATTTCTTCTGGTGTTTTCTTCTTTCTGTAACTCGACCCTAGTCAGGGTTTGAACTTCATGTGTAGTAAGAGTTATTACATCTCTTTAAAGGCAAGCTTTTATACATATTCAGGGTTCTCTTTTGTTCATTGACAATAGCTATCCTTTGAAATTATAAATGATTTTCCTTCCTTTAATGAAACTTTAGTTTTTTACCTCTTCTCACCATTTAGTGTCAATGCATATTTCTTTCCTGTTGTTAAATGTTTCTTTATGCCCTTTAAATTTTTATGTTGTGTCTAGTATGCCATGAATGTTGTATTGCGAATTTACTTTCTTTATAACAACTCATTTGTTCTTGATCTACATATGGATCCTTAGTGAGAAGATTAGAGTGAGAACTATGTAAGTTGAGTGCTTGTTAATGTTCAGTGCAATAGTAGGTAGGGAGAGTAACCACAATAAATCTAGTGCATCACCTTCATGGGGTCTTCGCTCAAGGGGCAATAAACTATCATGTGCATTCATATTGGGGGGTTTAAAATGGGAAAAAGGGTTATATATTGCCTAAATAGGGGGAGGGTGTTTTCTGGGGTGGGGGTGGGGGTTTATATAGGAAAATAGGTGTGGGGGATATTGGAGGGGGGTGACAAAAAGGAGTTTGGGGCAATATTTTAAAAAAATAGGGTGATCCTTTAGTATGCCATAAATAGACATGTTATAATTAAGGTTCACTAAGTGAATCCCCTGTGATCACAATTTCCCTTTCAACATATCCTTTCCCCTTTTCCTGATAGTTTAGGTGCACCTTGATTGTAAGGAAGATGACCTTCTCTGGAGACTCAATCTCATATTTCAAGTCCCACACTTGGAGATTGTTTCCATGTTTCACAAGGTTCTTTAGGTTTCTAACCACCACCTAAACAAGGGTGCAAAATTTAGTGAGAAAAAAACCTATTGTTGAAATGTGAGCCTAAAATTCTGGTCAAGTATGCTAGATTCCCTAGACTTGAAGATCCCTCTGTCAGCTAACACTTCATATTTCAAATCAGGATTCCCTATAGATCACTCCTTCAAAGTCTAGCCAAAAAGTGTTAATCACATGTTCTTATCAACATAGGCTAGGGGTTTTCACCTGTTCAAAATTTGGAGCTACAACTCTAAGATTTCTCTCTACAACTCTATAATTTTTAGCTATCGAATCTAGAACCTACACATAGAGAAGATGGAAAAGGTTGTGCTATATAAGGGTTTGTCTAAGCCAATGCTCTGATACAAATTAACCTCTACTACAACTATGATTGATTAAAAACTTTATAAAGGATCTAATTATAATTAAAAACTATCATATATGATACAAATTACAAGGATATCATAAAACCATCTTAAAAATCTACAAAACTAAAATCAAGAGACAATTTTATAAGCACAAATTAAAAGATTAAATTAATGAGCTTAATTTAGTATTATTGTAGGGCCTCGCTCATTCCCCTTCTATGTTTGGAATCCTTAAGGATGGGGAGGGGAGTTACTCTTGTATTCATGTCTATGTTTTACCCTCGTGAGATTGTGCCTACCTAATTAGTGAGACCTTCCTTGGACATGAGATGCATTGTTAGGTCCTAATATGTTATGATGCAACTGATTGAGATGATCTTGTGATATTCTTTTTAGAGGCATTATTGTGAACCACTTGGTCCAAATTAGCCTTGTTCTCATTCTGTGACTATCCCTATAGTTGTGCTTGGATTTTGGAGAAACCATGCTCAGATCAACATAGAAATTCATCTATCCTTAAGGACCTAGTATGTGAATCCTCTATGATTCATTATAGATTTATATTTTATTAGATCATACTAGAATTTGATGCATTCTATTGCTTCTTACTCATGTTAACGTTTCTACAAAACATTATGTTTCATTAGGGCTAATTGATTTACTGATTATTATGACCAGCAAATAAGTGTTTGAATAGCGTGGATTGAATTAGAATAAGGTAATTGTATTCACAATAGGATGAGTTATGATTCTGATAAATGATAGGTGCTTATATGTTATTTGCACGAGAACATGAATTGATCATTTGAGTTGAGTCGTGATTGTGTATGCAGAGATGTTCATTAAATGATTAAAAGGAAAATGCAATTAAATATTAGATTGGTTAAATTAAATGGCTAACATGAAAATGTTATATGGATTATCATTATATGCACGATGGTTAGTGGGATTAGATTATTACTAAGATGATTCAATTATGATAAACTACATTGGAATGTGAATTGTGTTCTAAAGTGAAATTGATATAAATTGAAATTGTGTGATGATTCGATGTGTACCTATGTTTCATGAGAAAATTCATTTGCGTATATTGTTTTGGAATTATTGGTGAATTATGTGGAATCAGTTGTAAATGATATGTGTTTGAATGTTGTTCATTATGTATATCAATTATATGTATGGTTTTTCTTTGGACTATTGATATTTGGGTTTAGTGTGCAGGGAATCATGGAAATAAATAGGGGAACCAAGTTTAGGCCTATATGAATTCAGTGCAAGCCAAGGTTGTGCCTAATGAGAGGAAAAACCTCGTTGTTTCGTAATCGTATGTGCTTGAATGTTGTTCAATTCAAATTGTTAATTGTAATTTTAATTATGTGAATGCTCAAGTGGAAATGCCATGTGTCTTTGTGATGTGTAAACTATGTGGTGTCACTTGACACTTTTATTGTGTACATGTGACTATGACATGTCCACCAACCTAGGTAATTATCATATAGAATCCCCATGTGAACATCTTGGTTAGAGAGCTTGAGGTATGGTCAATTCATTTGATTTTCGTGGGTAAGCTTTAAGTGAGTTTTTGGGAGGTAACAAAGGCTCCTAGGATTGTGTTTGGGCAATTTTAGGAAGCCCACTTGGTATACCTATGGGTAAAGGTCATTTAACCCTAGGAAAACTCATAGTTGACCAAAAGACCCTTCCAAAAGTTGGATTTTCAAGATGGATGAAAATCAACTTTTGGAAGCATAGTCTTGGTTAGACAACCCCTCCATTCGGATGCAAAGACTTTGTCCTTTTTTTGAGTTACATTTTCTTAGATCCATTTTTAGTAAGCTTGTAAGAAGTTTTGGGAAGACCAAGCCAATAAGAGACTTACCTTATTCCAAGAGGGTTGTGGAAAATATGTAGTGGCCTTTTTAGTGGAGACCCTCCATTGTTGGGAGTTTGAACACCCACTCTCTATCTTAGAGAATTTCTAGAATTAGTGAATCTTTGGGGGAAAGGAAGGCTTGGAGAAAATGAGCTCTTCTTCAACATTCTTTCCTTAAGCTTGGATTTAGGTTGGTGGCTCTCCATTTTCTTGTTGCTCATGTTGTGTTATGTAAAAATTGTTGAAGTATGTTAGTGTAGCTTGAATTTGTGTTGTAATGGAAGTCTTGAGTGAAATTCATTGTTGTGTTGTGAATTTTCTTTTGTAATGTGTTACAATTTTCTTGTGTATGGGAGTATCAAGTCACACTCACCCTTGGGAGGGAAGAGTAGCCTTGGGGGTGAAGGCTTTTAGAATAGCCCATGGGTGTAGAGTCTCTCCTCAAGGAGGAGAGGGAGAAAACATGGAGTATGAGCTCCATGATGCCTTTCTTGTATGCATTTGGTGGTCATAAGGGTTGTGGCTATGACTTGTTACCTTGGGGGCCATAAGGGTTGAAGATGTGTTAAGGGAGAGTTGTTTTGAGGTGTCATTTTTAAAAATCCTTGTGAAGGCATTGTTATTACATTCTTGTTTGGCTATCTCCCCATAGGGTACTTGGTCCACCTTCACCCATTCTTAGGGTCATTGTGAGATCCATAGTGGGGCCTTGGTTGGGATTCTTTTTGTGAGTTTTTTATCTTGTGTTTGTTGTATTGAATGTGTGTATCTTTCCTACACTTGGCTCTCCAAGCTTGAGGGTGGTCTCTTAGAGACCTAGGCTGGGAGGTGAGCTCCTAAGGTCAAGTTTAGAAAATTATTGTAGGTATGCAAAAGGAGAATAAAGACTATGATGATGATGTTTCAAAACAAAATAGAGAACTTGAGATGAGTGGAGTCACTTTGTTAAACTATGTTGCATTAAGTTGTGTTCCTCCATGTTATAAGAGTTGCATTCCCTTGAAAAGGAAAGATTGTGCATATTTCCATGTAATGTGAAGTTTTAGAAAGCTTATTATTTCCTTTGTAGAACCATTGAAAAATGCAAAATGATGTGCATACAATAAGTAAACAATTGTAAAAATGAGAGAGAGAGGTGGTCTTTTTCAAGAGATTCATATTCAAATTAAATTAAGAAGAAATGTTATTATCATAGTGGGAGGTTTTTTTAACTGGTATATATCTAACATTTAATTAAGGGGCTATAATGAGACCATGATTAGTAGGGTAAAGAGAAATAGTAATATTAGTTATATTTTAATTGTTTTTATTTATTTATTTTATACTAAGGCTATTTAAATGAGCATAATGTCTAGAGAATTAGTTTATTAGAAGTGCTAGAGTATTTTATTGAGAAGAGTAATAGGATTATGTTAGAGAGGTGCTTCCTCAGACTAACTTAATGGACATTAATATCTTTATCGACATTAATATATATTTACTACTTTAGAATATGTATTGAGAATTAAGTTTTTGGAGTGTAAGGGTAGTAATTAGATATTAAGTTTTTGGAGTGTAAGGGGTAGTAATTAGATAAATTACAACTTTATAAATTCAAATGAAGTTAATTTATAAACTTATTGGGATTGGTAATAATACGATTACATTAAGTTGGTTATTACTAGATTTTGATAATGCAACGTATTCAATTTACTTAATAAAGGACTTGCTAGAGGAATATTTTAGGGAACTATTTTCTTAATTAATTTTATTAATGAGTACTTTAGCAATTGTATTAAGTATGACATCTATATTAATATAATTACCTTGGATCAGATTTCGGATGGAGCATTATTTCTAGTGGATAATATCAATTGACTTGTACATAATAAAGTTAAATTAGTACAATAAGATCTTTATAAAATAAAGGATATATAAATTTTAAAGATGGTATTGTTATGTTATTGTTGATTCATTAAAATGTCCATTCAACACTAGGGACAACCTAACCTAACTGGATATGGTAGTTTTATAGTTTTCCATCAAATTATTTTAAAAGGAAGTTTTCCCTTAACAACTAAATTTTAAATACGATAAGATTAATTATTCCAATTAATGTATCACTAAAACCTAGGAGAGGGTGCTGATTTAGTTAAGGAAATTAGGGTTTTTTGTAGCATCGAACCTCGTGAACAAGGTTGATTCAAGGGTAATGAACCCTATTAGATAATACAACCTATTTAAGCATAGGTCACTTAGTTGACTCATTCCAGTAATCGTGCCGAGGAATGTTGACACTATCATGATTCACCTTGATCTAAATTGAGTTTTTAACCTGTTACCTTTAGGAATATAATTATAACACAAAACCAGAAGTGAGCGTAGTGAGCTCTCAGACTCTTTCAACTGTAATTAAGATGTTTCAAAACAAATTTGTTGGTATGTTTTTGTCCTAAATTTTGAGCATGACAATTATAATCAATATTTTACTCTTGAATAAAACTAATTTTTACAAAATATAATATCAATATAATCCATATTATTTTTAATTCCTAAATTTGTACTAAAATTCAAAATTTTATTTAATATTAAACTTAGTCTTATTAAAAATAAAATAAAAATATATATTATTTCATTTTATCTAAGAATCTAATTAATTTTTTTTTCATATGAATCTCGTACATAAAACATTATTAAAATTATACTAAATTAAACAAGAAACTATTTTATAGAATAAAATAAAAGCACCAAATCATACACTTAATTTTATATTAAAAATGTAATACAAGCATAACCCTTTACCATCAAGGAGATCAACAATGAAAGAGAATGGGTTCCCCTTGAGGAAGTTTCTATGCATCCTCGTATATTCATATATGAGGACCACAAAAAAGAACAAAGGTAGTAGTAACACATTAAGAGAGACAAAAACTATAGAAAAATTCAAGGAAATCAAGAGAGAATCCTACAATAGTAAGTCTATAATAATTACAACTGTAAGTAGAGATATCTATATATTTTAAAGACAACTTTTATTTTTCTATCAATCTTTAAACCATTAGATTAATAAATTTAAAGGATAGTAATAAAATTGTTTTGTAAATAATTATTTGTCCAAATTAACATGATTGTACATACATACCACATTTATAAGATAAAGATGAAATTCATCAATTATAATCCCATTTGATCTTAAAAAAATTTCTATTTTCTTGTTTGTAAGAGAAAAATTAATTTGGTTGGTCATAATCTAATTTAAGTACATCAAAATCACTGAAATAAACATGACCATCTATGTACCTTGCAATACTAACATTTAGCAGATTCATATTCCTTATATTTTGAGGTTGCTATGTTTTGTTTTCTCTATCCATTTTTTGCATTGATTGTTTTTTGTTTCAAAGCCGAAGTTTCCAAATTGTAGAGGGCCATAGTACCCATTCTACTAAAATGATGTAAGCTTGTACCGTAAAAAGTTAGTTGCTAGAAAATTCCTTCTGTTGTCAATTTTTTTGGTTCACAAATACAGTAGAGATTGGTTAAATTAGTAGGATTCTTTTGTTTAAAATAAACTTTTAGTTAGAAAGAATTTTTCTTCTAAGATAAAGTATTGTGTGTTTTATTTTACATCAATACAAATGTATTCTTAGGATTGAAATAAGTTTGAATTTATCAAGCTCAAGGAATGGACATTTAATTTGGTTACCACTTTCATATTTTACAAAATACACAAATCTTGAGTGTGTATTTGATTAAGTTTACGAATTTCAAGACAACATTATGAAATTCCACCACTATCATGTCAAACTTCATCTAATGTCATCAAACTCCATCAAACATTATTTGTAGTTGTTGTCATCCTCTTAAGTGCTATTAATTGTGATGTCATAAATATTATATTCCATTGTTGATTTTCGTTACAATATGGATCTTCCTATGTTGTGATGCCTTTATATTTATCATCCTTGTATTGTATTATGTGAGTGCTATAATTTCCTAATTATCTATGTTTGAGATTAGAGGGGTGGACCTTAGGGTCCCACATGGTTGCTTTCTATGGGCCTAGATGGTTCCATGTCCATTTGGAGAGCATGTAAAGTTCATTATATGATTATGATTTTATTGTTCATTCATTGCATCAGAAATGTGGAATTTATAATTAATTACTTTTAGCTTTCATTGATTCAATTTGTATAGGAGTCATGAATAAAGCTTGTAACTCATGGTGAACTATCCCAATTTAAGATGTAGTCTTCATATTGCATTCTAGTATTATCATTTTATGATTTGATTTAGTATTTGTATATTAAAATTGAATCTTGTGCAAATCCTAATTTATTTTAAAATGAGATGATGATGTTATTCTATGAACATTGCTATGGTTATGGTTTAGAATAATTAGTTTATGCTTTTGGTTTGACAATTTGGAAGAGTTATGAGTATCATGGTTTTCTATTTGTCACATCAAAGTAATATGTTATATTCTAACTTGAACATTATCATTTTGGATTAAAATTACTCTTTATATTATAAATATTATACATGTATATTGGTGTATAATATTGAATACATATGTGTGAAATGTGACATTTTGATGCTACTTATGTGCATACAAAATGCAAGTATACAAGAACAAGTTAAATTTGTTAACCAATCTTATTCATTGTATATAAAATTCTCAATTAAGACATAAGGAATGAAAAAAATAATAGAATATTTATAATAGACTCACACCCAAGTACCCTTGAAACTCCAAGCTATGATGGTTTAATTTAATGTTTGAGGTTTGATAGAGTAGGATTTTAAGTGATTAAAATGTCAACACAACAATACATACAAGAGTTTTATTCAAATGGCTTCATGAGTTCTCTATTTATATATTTTTGGGAGAGTGACTAAAGGGACATGATGAGATTGAGAGATAAACGGATCTCATGGATTGACATGATCGGAGTGGAGGTCAAAGCCCAAATTTCCAATTTTTAAGGGGCAAGTGAATTGTTTTTCTAGGAGGTACTGAATGGGTAGGATTGAAAAGTAACTTTTTAGAGGGATGTGAAGATCTTCTTCATGCCCCAAAAACCCAAGTTTCTATGTTATATAACATTTGTAATTTGGGGACTTGGACACATAATATATTGATTAATCATTATTAGGCATGTATAGATGACTAACTCGAGCTCATGTTAATTAATTGTTTTAGTTGGCTAATGATTATTTTACAAAATAGATTATTGAAATAAATATTTAAATTTATTTAATTTATGGATGGGATGATATTGGATTAGATAAATAAAATTTAACATTTATTTATCTTACGTCAAATTATAGGAGTGATATGATGATCAATTCTAGAAATGGGGCTGGATGAATAGTAATTTATTAATTAAGTAATTAAATATTTTTTTTGGGAGGAAAATTAAATAATTAATCAAATATAAATTATTCGTTATATGAGAAATAAAAAGTGATAATCTTAAATGATGATGTGTCAATATGTAGAGTCTAAATATTTCCCCTCTTTATATACCATTTTTAGATAAACAAAGCGGTGGAAGGATGCAACAACTAGTAAATAGAAGATGAACTATGAGGGTGAGATGATGGTGTACTAAGAAGTTAAGAAAGTAAAAAAGAGAATGGGTAAGACCTTGAAAAAATAAATGAATGGAAAAAATGGATAAAAGATAAAAGTAGAGGAAAAATGAGGAAAAAAGATTAAAAATTAAGAAATGAAAGTAGAAATAGTGATTGGGGAAATGTATTGGACTAGGGGATATAACTAATTCTTTTCTACCTTTTCTAACAATAATCCAAATAAAAAAGAATAGGAGTAGTTGAAGAAGAATTAAGCACATGTTTACTAGTCCATAAGTATCATGGAGAGTGGGTGAGGCAATGCAAGCATCCACCAGGTAGTGGGATAGTAGTAAGTGCAAATAAAATTTATTATTTTTAAGGGAAATTAATATGGGTAGGAATTTGGGAGAATTGTAGATCACATAAATGTTGGAAAACATGATTTAATGAAGGAATCCTACTTGTGATAGATGCATGATTAGCTATAGTGAATGTGAGTTCTTTAAGGTATCTACAAAATGTACTAATGAATGCATTATAAAGTAGTGCATATGAAAAAAATAAAATATGTATGAAGAAAATAAGTGTATTCATAGATTAGTCTAGATGCATAATATAAGTCAATGCATGCACTAATAACATAGTGGATACATGGGTTGAGGGAAGGTAGTGAAGAATTTATGGAGACTAATGTATACACAACAAAATGTGGTGCATACACTCATAAATTGGAAAATTTATGGTGAGAGGGAGTTGGATTAAATTTTGGTTGATGTGAAGTGTAAAATGAAAAAAAATGTGCTAGTAATGTAGTGCAAGCGTGTGAAAAATATTTGTAAGTAACTAACATGTATTTTGGATAAAATATATGTGTGAATATCACTACTAATTAATCTTAGATACGCCAACATCTATTGATACCTTTAGAGATGTAAACCAGGAGGTGATGAATGTAGTAGGATTTGTGACATATAGTGAGGATTCCTAAGATTTTCACTCATTAGGTGATGGTGATAGAATTAGAAGAGTGATGGTAGTGTTGGTATTGTGTTGAGATATTTTTATTTGGTTTCCATTGATGTCAACAAAGTCAGTACAATGCAACTAAGTGAGTACAAGTCATAATATACAATAGGTAAAGTGCATATACAATCAGTAAGCAGGTAATACTGAAATTTGGTTAAGTCGAGAAGATCGGTAGACTGTACATACATCACATTGGTGGCGGTCATAGTATAAATAGAATTATGAGGAGTGGTCACATATATAGACTTAAAAATTTCATATTGCAATGTGGTTCCAACCACAACTTATTTGGTTGAGTGGTGATAGAGTTTTGAGTGTCACAGACAATAAGACAGGTATAACTCTTATGTTCTCGATCAATCAGTTAGTATATCACAGATCAGTGAGTGGTAAAGTATATGCGATCATTTATAATGATATGATGATGTGGAATAAAGGTTATACATTCAATGTATTAATATTTATGAGATTGATACAAGCATTTAAGACAGATTTGAGGTGTTGCATTGGAGGATTCAAAATGTGTTTGACTACCTTGGAGATCTTATCCTAAACTAACACGATCAAGATAAATCACTTGTTTTATTGAGATTATCAATTTGACTCATTGTGCTATCTTAGGAAAGTAATCTGAAGATAAATTTTAAGGTGGTGCAAGTTGTTTATATAGGAACTGCTCATGTTGTTAAACATAAGTTGCTGTTGTTAAAGAGTTGTTTTGGGTGATTAGGGTTTTATGATTTTAAGTTGAGGTTGCAATCAGAGATCAAAGAGCAGAGAGAAGTTACTTATTGTAGAGAATAGAGAGTTTATAGGATCTGATAAGAAATTAGTGCTACAAATAGATCACATATCTTATTATTCCCTAATAGTTGCAGCAAGCAAAATCCCTTAACCAAGGGTACTCTAAAAACTATTTTTGTAAATCCTTTAACAGGGTGATTTTTTTTATTGAGGTCTTAAATCCTCTAGCGAGGTAGATCATAGGTGATCTTATTGTACTCCTAACATTTTACTAGTCACTTCTAACGAGGTGAACCCTCAGAAAGGGTATTTGTATATCCTAATAGGGAAAACTCATATACTGCAATATTGGGCTTGTGAGCTTCATCCCCACCAAGGTGTTTTTCTCTCTTACAAGGGTTTCCACATGAAAATAAGTGTGGAATTTGTGGATGCTTTTTATTACTATTTTATTTATATTTACAGGAGTTACTTTCTTTATAGGTTTGGAAATCATTACAATAGTTATATAGTTCAGTGGTTGAATTAGTTCAATATCTGTTTGTACTAATTCACCCCCCTCTCAGTACCTACCATTTCCAACAATTGGTATTAGATCTTTGGTCCTTTTGGTGACAAGTCTAACAGCTTGGGAAAATATCCACTACTATGGAACAATATAGGTATGCAATTCAACTTGATAATGCAAACAAGATGATCAAGGAACTAAAGGAAAAGCTGAGACACTCTTGCAAAGAGGAAAAAACTTGTTGATCAACTGAGTGAAAGTCAAGACTACGTAGAACAACTATCTAAAGGAAGTACATATGAAGAATCTGAAGAAGTAGTGGCGAATCTGTTGGAAAAGAACAAGAATCTTAAATAAAATATGGCTAATTTGAGAAGAGAACTTGAAAGTCAGTCTGTTAGGATGTGTGAATATCTGGAAGGAAAAAGGAGTGCAAAAGCTGCCAAGAAAACTGTTGATGATGTCCTAAAAGAAAAAGGTGAAGATCTTGTCAAACTAAGACAAGAATTTAACCTATATTAGAATCAAATGTAGGATACTACTAATGAGAACCTTCAAGTATTAGCTAAGAATGAAAGACTTAGGAAGATGAATGAGTCATTGAGGAAAGAACTAGAAACTGAGAAAGAAGCAAATGAAAAATAGAGAAAATACAATGAAAGCTCAAAAAATATTGATGAACAACTGAAGAGCCAAAGAAGACACAAATATACACCTGGTCTAGGTTATTAAGGAGAAGGAAAATTCAAAGTTGGATGGTCCTCTAAAGCTGAACCTAAAGAGGAACAAAAAGATCAAAAGGTAGATCCATCAAATCAGGTAAGAAACCTAACAAACCTACTTGCTATAACTATGGAAAGCTTGGTCATACTGCAAATATGTGTAGGAGAAAAATGATGAATATACCCTACTCTTTTAATGGTTATTGTTACAATTGTCACAAGTATGGTCATGTTGTATATGAGTGTAGATATAGAAATAGATCTAGCAGTAGATCCAGTGGTGGTAACTTTGATAGATATTTTTTTTCATGCAACAAATATGGACACAAAGTGGAAAACTAAATGTCAAGAGTATATGCACATAGGAAACCTATTCCATCAGTGAATACTGGTAGAAGGGAAAGAAAATTAAACACTACATGTTTTTTATGTGGTAACTATGGACACATAGCAATAAAATGCATAATGAGAACTATCTGAGGTAATGTTGGTCCTTTGAAGTCAACAGGTATGACATATTTTGTTTGTCATAAGATAGGTCATTTGGATAAAGACTGTCAGTTTAAGAACCAATCTCCTCATAAGTCAAAAGCTGGAGAAGGAAAGAAGATTGCTATTGTTGATGAAGTCAGAAGTGATATGAAGAAGACATGGATAAAGAAAGGTGAACTAAATTCCTCTGAGTTGACTAAGAAATCCACAAGTTCAGGAAATATGGAGGTTCCATTGGTAAACTAAGCATATTATTTTCTTAGGTGGAGAACTTAAAGAAAAATTCATTACCATTTCCCTAGACTCAAGAGTAGTAAAGATCTATATGTACATTATGGTGTAAGTTTCTATGATTTGGTATTTGAGTTTGTGTATAGACCGCACTGAGATTTCAAAGTCAATATCTACTTCATAGTGGTTATTACTCTTGGATGTACACCAACTGGTGAATAAGTGTTAACCGATGATATGATACTATTCTTACCATTGAAGTATGCAATGCCTATTTATCTAACATTATATAAAGGGTCAAGTAACTTCTTTCCACACTCTTTCTACTTTAAATTGAGGATTCGAGAGCTATCTTAAGCTACTTTGTGCAATAAGTTACTTTTATGATTAAGATCTAGAGTTTATTTAATATCAATTTTTCATGGAACTCTAACCTCTGTATTGAAAGATATAATTTCAGTCGATAGTTATAATTGTGTGTTGTTGCAGTTGGTCATAATGGTATAGAACATTGATACACTAGTTCTGGTGAACATTTCTAAGGAAGCTCAAACTATATTTAAACTGTATCCAAGAAAAGAAACTAAGATTGATATGTCTGGTTCCCTATCAACTATTCCTCATGGTGTGGTGCTAATTGAAGATGTTTAGTCTTATATCCATTGTAGAGTCAAAGAATTGGGAGCTAAAGAAATCGATAAAGAATACAAGGGTATGTTCATCAATGGATAGTTAAAAGTCAAGCACAAACATCTACATGAGAAGAGTTTGAATTATGTTGTGGACATTCCTACTGAATTCCATCCTATTTGGATTCATTATGTGTTGAGAAAAGTGCACGATAAATTCATATGGTTGGAAATACCACACAAGATTTAAAAGACATTGATTCACAGAGTTACAAGATTTTGAGCACAAGGTTTGGAATATACATTGAGAACTGTGGCTACTCATCTGGTCACTGAATTAACCAAATCCAAACTAGATGGGAGAGAAATGAAAATTTATCATATTGAAGATAAGGAAGTTCATTTTGCATCCATGGTGATAGGATACCAAGTTTATCTGTCTAGTCGAGCTAACATTGTACCTGGTGGAGCTATTCACATTGCCTATCAGATTGTGAAGGATGATTCAACATATAAACTATGTGAGATGATGAGAATCCAATTCATGACCAACATAGAAAGGATAAAGAGAGACAAGAGACAATCATTTAAGTATGGAGCTCTATTGGTATGCATATTTTTCTATGTTCAAAATTTCTTCCCAGGTAAATAAAATGTTACATGGTCAAGGGACAAAATGATAGTTATGCAAATAAGTGAATTCATAAAGGAATTAGGAAATAATTTCAATAAGTTCATGTGGGGTTATTTCAAATTTATTTCAAATATTTCCAATCTAGAATGCATAAATGAGAAAGGATTCCAACTAGCATTGTAGAGAAGTACAAGAATGATATTTGTTTTCTTGTAGACACCGATTCATATATTGTGCAAGCTGTGGAACCTAGGAAATATTTTTTTCTATTAATTATAAGTTAGAGTAACAAGGTTCAGTACATCGGTATGTTCACATAATATTCATTACAGAGAGTAGCTTATACAAGCTTAGCAAAAAATATACACGAAGAGTTTAATTACAAAACATAATAAAAAAGAGGGAGAATGAAGAATCAATCCTCTTTGACCCATGTTGTCCATGCCTTCTCTCCAAGTGCCCACTTTATCCTATGTCCACCCTATGTAATCCTATTATATGGATTTATCGTGTAAGCCTCCCATGGGAGAGGAATTGGTGGGCTGGGTAGGTATGTGTAGTTGGTGATACCAGTAGATAGCTCACTCCCTATTACCTCTTCATTGTTCTATGTTTATGGATTGGGGGAAGGAAATATATGCTCTTCTAAAACAAAAGAAATGCATATACCTTGGCCTTCCACTGCCTCTGCAACAAAATTTTCTTTTTCTGTCTATTTATCTCTCTTGATCTTCTCTAAAAGCTCCGCCAGAGTGAGCTAGAACACATATGTGCTCCTTGGTATTTTGGAGCCCACCAAATCTTGAAGTTGGATGTTACTCCTCTTCAGCATATCCAAGAAGACTTTCTCTTTCATCTTTAGGACAATAGTGACTTGTGAGGAGATATAAAAAAGGATGAGTCTCCAGAGAGACTTAGTAAGTTATCTTCCTTTACCATAAAAAAATCATTGTTCCTAAGTTTATAGAGATTCCAAACCAAAAATGCAGTAAGCACAAACCAAAAAATATTGCTACAATTACTGTTATCTATGATATGGCCAGAAAAGAAATTTGAGAAATTGAATTTATCATGAAGGACCAACCCAGATAATCCCCAAACTTCTCTGGAAAAGATACATTCAAAGAATACATGGTGGAAAAAATCAAAATTATGACAAATGGAATAGATGTTTGGCATCCCCAAGGTTTTTTAAAGGGGATTTTATGAAGGAGAAATATCCACAGGAAGCATTGAATCTTGGGTTCAACCGGGGTGTGCCAGAGCTTAGTAAGGTGCTTGGACCAGGTAGAGTTATCCAGAGAACAGTTCCACTTGATGTTGAGGTGCCAAAAAATAACAAAGCTATAGGTCAACCATTTGTATAGGGATTTGGACTTGATATGCCATAGGCAGGATCCATCAGGCTAGGAAAGGGATTCCAAGGTGTCTGATGTGGTGTCATAGATTTTGGGAAGTAGAAGACAAGCAGAGGCTTTGCTGATCATGGAATATGTTCTCTTCTGAGCTGCAAGGATTCCAAATTTTTCTGAAAGTTCATCCCATGAGATTATATTATCTTGGGACACAATATCTCTTCATGAGAATATCCCCTTCTCTGCCCATTTATTTGTAGAAAAACCTTGTACCTTTGCAAGAGGCTTGTCCTTATATGATATCTTCCACCATAACGATCTATTGCCACATAGTTTATTTCCCATCACCAATCTATTTCCCCCAACAATGTGTTTTCTGATTACTTTCCAACACTTCCATATAGATTGGAATACCACTAACCCTCCCACTTTAAATTCAACATCCAAGGATAGGATATCAGTAATATGGAAGCCTCTCCACCCCTTAGACTACACTGGTTGAGCTCTACAAATGTTGTTTCTAATTAGTATCTTCTGCGACTCTTCTCCTTGTGTTGCTTTAAAAATCCATTTGGCAGCCAATGCAGTGCCCTACATCCTCAGATCTTTAAGGCCCAAACCACCCAATTATTTATTCATGGTACACTACTCCCATCTATAAATATGCCTTTTCCTTAAACCTTTCCCATCTGACCGCAAGTAGTCCCTAATGATCTTTTGGATAGAGTTGATCTGATGCAAGTTGAAAGTCTAGGCTGAAGAGTAGTAGATAGTATATGAGGAGAGGATCTTCTAAAAAAATTGTAGCCTACCAGCCAAGGAGAGGAAATGATTATTCCATCTATTGAGCTTCAATTCAATCTTATTCTTAATCCAGTCCCACATGTTATCAAGGTTAGGATTTACTGCAAATGGTATCCCTAATTATCTAACAATGTGGTTTAGGACTCCCCAACCAAAAGAATATTTATGAATCCAAATAGGAAGGGGATTCTTCCCACCCTAAGAGAATATATTTAGATAGTGATATCTTACTCCCTGAAGCAACATAAAAGAGATCAAGTTTAGTCATGAGATTCCTCAAATTTTCTTCTGTGAGTTGAAATAGGATAGAGGTATCATCAACAAACTGTACATTATAAATTTCCTCATTATTGGGGAGGAGGATGCCTTTGACTCTAGGGGAAGTGTAGAGATCTCTCAGAAGATAATGTAGAGAGTTAGCAAAAAGAATAAAGAGAGAAGGTGCAAGTGAACATCCTTGTCTAATAAAACTTGAGAGCTCAAATTGATTTTACCTGGCTCCATTCACCTTTACACAAGCCTGAGCACCTCCCATAAGGGTAGAGATCATTCTACAAAATTTTTTTGGGAATCGGAGAGCTTCCAACATCATATAGATGAACTTCCATTCAATTCTATTATATTATTTTTCATAGTCTATCAGTAGCATGCCAACCTATTGACCAGATTGCTTAGCCCACTCCATGGCCTCCCAACATGTAACCAAGTTTTCCAAGATGTATCTACCTTTGACAAATCCAATTTGAGTGCTATTGACCACGGAAGGAAGGATGTTCTCAAGTCTAATAGCCATGATCTTAGAAAGTATCTTATAGGATACATTAAGTAAAGTAATAGGTCTAAAATTTTTTATGAGTGATCCATCCCCATCTTTAGGGATGAGATTTATTAGTCCAACATTAATCTCGGGGCCAAGAGACCCTCTTTCAATAGCTTCTTCATATAATTCTAGGAGAAATCCACTGATCTATCTTTGATTACTCTTATAGAACTTGATGGGGATACCATCAGGCTTAGGAGCCTTCACATTGGCCATCTTAGATATGACATTGTTGATCTCAGAGATAGAAGTTCTATAGTCCAGCCTGGAAGCCTCTTCATCTGAAACTTTCTTCGGGATGATATTCCTGAATATCTCCCTAGCACCAGATATATTTCCCCCACTATCTTCTGATGAAAATAGGGTCTTGTAATAAGAGGCAAATGCATTCAAGATGTCTCCCTAATTGCTGATCAATACATCATTCTCTTTGATTTTGTCGATCCTATCCCTGGCTTCCTTTTTCTTTAGCACTTGAAAAAAGAACTTAGTCCCCCTATCCCCAAGCTTCAGCCAATTAAGTCTAGAATGAACTCTTTCCCCCTTCACCCTCTAATGCTAGAGTTTCTCGAGGGAGTCCCTAGACTGTGCCAGTGATGTTAGGACATCCATGTCACTTGGAGAATCTTGTAAATCTTTCTCTACTGCACAAAGTTTCTGATGCATTAATTCTTCCACCTTCCTAGAATCCTTGGCTCTCTTCTTCCCCACTATATAAAAAAGGTTCTTCCAAGAATTTACCTTTTGGTTCCATCTACTGGTCTCATCCTTATGATAAAAAATGCTCTCATTAAACCATCTAATCACCTTAGATGCTGCAAGTATATCTTCATCCTCTAATAAATGACAGTTGAGTGCAAATCCATTATTCTTTACAGTACTAGAGGATAGAAAGAAAGAGGTACAGAAGCTAGGCGCAATGGGGTGGTGATTTGATAGGGAGAAGGGGATGACTAAGACAGTCTTCCCATTATCATTCTCAGGGCAGTTGAGATGTACTTTATTGAAGTAGAATCTATCAAGCCTGGAATAGATCCTCTTATTCCCCTTCTGAAAGTTTGACAAAGAAAACCATATACCTTTTGATTTAGATTTCCTATTGGCCAGCAGGTCATAAAGGTTTATTTTGCATAGTAGTTTGTTCCAAAAGAACCTTTCCTCACCTTTCCATTCAAATTTCAACCCACCACTTTTGTCTTGAGGTCTCTTAACCATATTGAAATCTTCAACAATCACCCAAGGGATGTCTTCAAGACCACACATCTACTACCAAAGCTTGATCCTATCCAAGTGATCATTGGGGGCATAGAAAGAGAAGAGGCCTATATCTCTATCATGATATTTGAAGATAATCCAAACTACTCTGTTCCAAGGGGACCTTCCCCACTTCTTGACCTTATTCCTCCATCTTGGACCTACCAGAATGGAAGTTCCTCCTTTGCCTCTACTGTGGTTAGAGGAGAATGAGTCAACATCTTTCCAGATACATTTGAGGGAAATGTCTAAAGAGAAGCCTACTACCTTGGTTTCTTGCAGTAGCAGAATGTCCACCCCATGCACCATCCTAAGAAATCTCTTGATAATGTATTTCCTATCATGATATTCAAGTCCTCTCACGTTCCAAGAGACACATTTAAACATCATGTCAGTCATATTAGTTGCCAGTGTCCATTGAGGCCTAGAACCCCTTGAAGCAACTTGAGAGATTGCATTTCTGAATCTTGACATGTTTGGAGTTGCCATTACTGAGTGGGGGTATTTATCTTTTATTTTTCATTGGTATTTCCCCTCCCTCCTTGGGTTCTATGTCCTCTACACAGTCATGTTTCTTTCTAAGCTTGGTCCTCTTCTTCTTCCCAACTTTAAATATGAAAGGATTTTCAATCTCTCCACCTCCGGTCATATCTCTCCCTATATCAGTCATCTTATCATCTTATCCTACTCCCAAGGGTGAGGGCATCTCTATAACCCTTACCTCAGCAGTCCTCTAGGATCCAATAACAATGGACTAAACAACTTTGTCCGTGTGACTTGGAAGCCATGTACTGGGTGGGTGAGGCATAGGTGGGGGGGCGAGGATGATTTCTAGTGAGTATTCATGCAGGTTACTCACCTTATCCACGTGAACCAAATCCTTAATATTTTCATATTCTGGAAAAATAACATCTTTATTAATACCACTAGTGTCCTCCCCCACTTTAGGACAATGAGTGGCCTTTGCCACAAAGAAGTTACCTTCAGGGAGTTGATTGGGAATCAGAGGAAAATAGGGGGAAAGGATACCTAGAGTACCCTGATCAATGGGAGGACATGATGAAGATTCGTGGGTCATACCAGCAACTTTATTTTTGACTTTGAATTTGTTGATTGCTAGCCGTTGAGACTTATTGGTACGGTTGTTATGCCCTGCATACCCATCCCTACATTTTGTGGGCAAAATGTTGGGTCCCCCTTTTTTCAATTTTGCTCCTGCCTTGTTTTCTTTCTTTCTTTTTTTTCCCTCTGAAGTTTTCTTCTGTGAGGTTTGTTTTTCTTTCTATTTTTGTCTTCTCGTGTCTCCGGGACCCAGTCTCAGAGTTTGGTCTTTCTAGAGCCAGATCCCAAACTTTGAGATTCTCCACCATGATGTCTTATTTTTGTGAGAAGGTATGGTTACATGGAATCCCTGAGCCCAGAGTTCAAGGGTTTGCCTATTCTAGAGTTTGCGGGAAAGGTACCACACTTTTTACCCTAGGGGTATAAATCAAAGTTACCTGTCATTTTCACATTTATCGCGATAAAAAACCTAAGGCATTTTACTAGAGCAACTGAGGCAAATTTGAAGCATTTAAGTGTTGATTATTCTGGTGATTAGTAGTGATTATCAATGTTTAACAGGTGGTTTGCAGTGTTTGTTCATGGTGTTTAGAGGACAACTTGTTGCAGGACTTCAATGTTCATCCTTACTGCATCTCTCGTGCCCCAGGTAAGCCTATGGCGTTTGTTATCTGGTTTTCAATTTTTCTGGTTTTGGTTTGTTTTGGGTTTTGTTTTCTTTCTATTTTTTTTTCTTATGTTTTTGTTTGGGTTCTTGTTTCTGGTTTTGTCTTTTGGTCACCTCCTGTTGGCGGGTTGGCAGTGGTAGAGGGTTGTCCGCCCTCTGTGCAGTTGTAATTTAAGATAGTTTCCTGTGCACTGTACATTTATGTAGCTATTTTATATATTATGTAAATGTCTGTAAATGGTATGTATATGTTTTGGCCCTTGGTCCTCTGTACTCTACTATATTTTTGATGTATATCCTTCCGACATCGTGTCGAGCTCACCGTGCCCTTGTCCATGTTTTCCCAAGTTTGTGAATTCGCCTTCTCGACAGAATACCACCTAGTTCAAACTCGGCTGCATGCTGGTTTGAACCATGGTGGTTTTATCTCTCCTCCATTGAATCAGTCTTAATGGAAAATTTATTTCTCATGCGCACATTCAAGTCCAACCAAGTGGCTTCTGCTTCGCACACATTCAGACAGTTATCGGCATTATCGCCATAATTCCTATTTACTGCATGGCCATGTGACACCCACGTCAGCCTAAGTATAGCTCATCTTCCAGCCATGTCACCCAATGGTTAGTTTCTGGACTTCGGGTCCTATATCCTCATCTGACTCCTGTTTCACTTGTACCATATGTGCTGGAATCCCCAGAGCCCCAGTTATTGGTCAGTTTTCTCAGTTTTCATTATACGCACATCTTTACCAGGATTTGACAAACTAACTCTTGCAGGTGTGGATGTGATGGTAATATTTATGAAACTTGGAGTAGTGTTTTATCTTATATAAATTTTGATGGTCGTCTTGCCTTGTAGGTTGCCGACATCTAATTCATTAATCATGTTAGAGGCATCCGCATCTTCTCCACCTAGGAGTCCTGATCTCCCCACCACGGCAGTCACTAGCGCGGCTATCAGGTCTAAGATAGAGAGGGCCTTAGAAAATCTTCCCCTGACCATGAAGTACCTGAAGGAAAATGCTATCACAAGATCAAAGATTGAGTCCAGTGTTTAGTTGATCACCGACACCAGCGTCGGAATGTGGGCATAAATGCAAGCCCTGGTAAAAATGATGTATATCCAATGAATGGCCGAAGATCCATTAGCTGTCAATATAAAAAATTCTAGGATTCTAAAGGCTTCTTGCTTCCCATGTTCCGTGCAAGCCCCAAAACTTATTCTTACTCTGGCCACGCACTACAATTCACCCATCTGGGCTATCATGCTCACTGCCTCGGTCCTGACTGGGTATCCAACTCCTATGGTGTCTTTGGACGCTGTAACTTTTTAGGCCTATTAGGGATTTTTCTTGTATGAATCAAAGTGCTTGAAATGACTACTTGAACACCATGCCTTCTAATACTGATTTAGAGACAAGAAAAGCCTAATTGCTAAGGACTGGATAAGGTCCTTCTTCGTTTTTGAGCTCCACATATACTCAGGCAGGTTTTACCTTTTATGATTGCTGTTTACATAGTATGTTATAGTGTGGACACTGATTTTCTATATACCTTTGTTAAACCAACTGATAAATCACCTTGCAAATAACCAAGCATAACCAGATGCAAGATTTAACCATACAAACCATGGTTGTAAATATAACAAGAACCAGTGATACAAAGATTTTCATCCTTCTTCCTTTTATTGTAGGAGGGATAACCTAATGATTCACTCTCTAAGGAATCACTAAAATGGACACTGTCCCGCTGACATGAGTCCTTACTGAGTTTAGTTTGTTTATTCTTAGTAACAAGAGTATTTTAATTAAATTGGTTTTGATGCCTTGAAATAACTTGGACGATAATGGGTTGTTAGACCAATTTCTGGACCAGTGCCTATCCTTTGGGTTACAGAGTCAATAAACTAAGATCTCATAGGAACAAAATACAGTAAGCTGCCTTAAAACCCACATGCAATTCAGATAAGTTGCCTTACAAATTACCTTGTTACCTCTAAATGATTGTATCAAATCTTTAAAAAACCATTATGCTCCCTGAAACTACTCACAAAACTTAGTTCTTTTCTTAAAAGAAACTTGCAAGCAATTAGATAGTTACCTAATAACCAAAATGCTTCAGAATGCCTTGCAAACTTAAACATAAAAGAGCATA
>MU223066.1:0-10305 GCA_018584345.1 Thuja plicata | reverse complement strand
ACCACTTGGGGTTTTTGGTCTTTTGGACACAAGCTCCACATTGCAAAGGCTTGAGACTTTGGGCTATAACCAAATCCTTTTATTACATCGCCTATTTGCACTTCACTAGCCATCTTGAGATCTGGCTATTTCCTTATTTGATCAATAATGAAGGTGGATGCTAAATCCCAACCCTCAGCCAATAGTATTCCACTTCTTGATACTAATTTCCTGGCATCCTCTGGTGAAATATCCTCATTTTTAGGATCATAATTCTACAAAGCCACCAATGCCTCATTTGTTATGGTCTCTTGATCATCAACTGTCAGCTCTGCTCTGATTTGTTCTTTCTTGTACCATCTGAGGAAGTCCTTAAACTCCTCAATTTTTATAAAATTATCATCATTTAACAACTCTTGCTGATGAATCAGTCTCTCATCAATACATGCCTTAAGGGGCATTTCAACCTCATCATCCAAGTCAGGCTGTTGTTTCTTACCTTCCCTTATTGCCTTAGGTTATGATCATATAACCTATTGCCAGGTACTAAGGCCTTAGCCTTATCTTTCTTCTTATTCTGCCCTTCAATTGAGGGTTGATCTATTTCCAGTTTTTGCCTCTTTGCAGCAGGTTCTTCTAAATCATCTGGTTGGGTAGCAACTGTCAAATCTATAATGTGACCCTTTGCTCCTTCCAGCTGTGGTATCTCAGCAACATCTTGCTGTGGTGGGAGATCTCTAGCAGGACGTGCATAATCACTGTCACTACTACTATTGTACTCAGATTCTGAATGATCAGGTGTCTGAGCACCTTTCTTGTCAAGAACTGTATCTAATTGTTCTATAAGCACATAATAGTTGTCTATCATGGCTTTGATTCTGTCAAAATATGGGAGATCAGGGTAGAAACCCCCAAAAGCCAACCCATTTCTCTTTATTTGCTTCTCTAGCTTTAACAATTCTTGAATCCTCAATCTTCTTGTATGAATATCATCTTCATCCAAGAGATTTCTTGTTGCATCTTCTTCAATGCATTCACAGTGGACATTTGTATTAGGGATTTTAGGAGTATAAAATCTCCTTACCCCTGCCATAAAACCCTCTGGGTCAATGTATGTATAAGGGGTTGCCCCCATCCTGTATTTTTCCAACCATTGACCTACTGCATCAATGGCACCCTTGCCAATTGTGAAGTTAGAAATCTTAAACTGTCTAGGGGTCAAAGTCTCCTTCTTATGTGGCACAAAATGCTCATTGTCTGTCAACAACAGCTGTCATATAAACTCCATTGTCGCCACCCTTGCTGGTACATAATATGGTAATAGATGAGGTGGGTGAATACACCCATATACCCTAATGACTGTGTAATTTTCTTCCATAAAGAAGTCACCCCAATTATGCTTTCCAGGCCAACTATTTGTATAATCATAGGGCCTAAGTAGTTGTATAACTTTCAATGGGATTCTTGTTCTGCTGGTTCCCAAACTTTGCAGTATTGGATACACAATCCAATTCTGAAAGGCACAGTAGTCACACTCCCTAGAAGTGTAATTCCAAACCCTCACCCAAAATTAGATAGGATTTGGTCCTGATTGATAGAATCTCTGAGGAGTTAAATTACTAACATCCATGATGACAAAATTAAAATGCAACAGGAGATGCATAAGAACTGAGTAATGTAAAAATTTAGGCTCCTTCTCCTTTGGGTTCTTCATCCTCTTCTGGGTTGCAATGAAACCCTCATGCATTTCATCTATGATGTGTTGAATACAATCATAACTGGTGTTAGAGTGGACCTCTTGTAGGTCCAACACCATCATCAGAATCCCTGCATCAATCTTCTCTGCATCACCATCTATTCCCAACACTCTACACAGGGCGTATGCAGCATACTTGATATAAAAGTGTAGATCCTTGTAATAATATGGGCTGCCCCCAGACATAGGATCTATATCCTTTCTCACTTCTTTTAGCATATGTTTTAACAACTGGCTCCTAGCAATCCCAGGCTTCAAAGTATACCTCTATTTTTGCTTTGTCATGTCAATTTTGGTAGACATGGTGCTGTATAAGCCGAAGGATTGCATGAATGAATTTCTATTCAAAATTAATAGGGTAGTGCCATCATCCCTCATGATGGTCTTAGATAAAACATCATAGTGATTGGCTAGGTCTAAGAACAAGTCTACATCCAGGAAGACATCAGGAACAAGTAACCTAGCTAAACCACAGGTCCAAGGGTTTGATACTGGGATGGGCTTATCAGAGTTCTTATAAAAATAATTGAAGAGAGAAAAACCTGTTGTCCCTGGAGTCATAGCATCTAGAATATCTTTATATTCATCTATGAGGACATTAGCATTAACCTTCTTGTTTTGTGTAGAACCAGGAAGGAGACGGATGAATTCATCTGAGTAGTTCACTTTTCCATTTTTCTCTTCCTCACTTCCTCCACTTGTGGAAGCAACACTAACAGTTCCGCTCATACTTGCAGTGCCTTGAATCTCTTACTCCTTATCGATATTGAAACAAATCTATTTCTGAGATTGGTAGACCATCTTGTGCATAATTTTCTAAGACTTAGAACCTATTGATCAACTCTAAAAATACTACAAACTGAGCAAAATATCTCTTCTCTCTGAAAACTTAACACTTTGGGCTCTGAAATTTGAAAACTCAGTGAATGAAAATGAAAGCACTATCAACTGCTTATTACCATCATTCAAAGTACGCAGCTCATAATTTGGAAACATTAGTTTTGTCTTTAATTCGACATACTGTGAACTTGAATGAAAACCTAGCCGTAGTTGCATGAGCATGACAGGAAATTAAATTCATAAAAGTGAATCCTCAGAAAAACATTTCAGAATTTAAAAAAGAGCTGACATGTCACGCTGTGATTTGCTAACTATCTTACATCTCAGCTACTCTTTTTGCACAAAAATCAAAATACAAGCCTATGATTGGTTACCGAATGATTCATACTATCACATCAAAAACTACCACCATTTTCAAATTTTGGGATCAGGCGACTGTGCAACTACACTTTATCTCTTTGTTGCGGACCTCAGTCACTAACCCATAGTTTATTTTGAGACATTGCGACAATATACTTTCTTTTCTCTGCTAACCCAAGTCACCATCTGGCGATCACGCGACCCTGCAGAAATCATAATCGCGCATAGTTAACACTAACTCTTTATCTTTTTTGAGACCTTGCGACTAACCATTGCCTTTAACCCTTTACGTTTATCTCCTAGTCACCGAGCATTTTCATTTCATTTCAAGACTATGCGACAATCCAAGTCGCCCGATCGTGAAATACAAAACGTGAGTGTTTAATTCCAACATGACAAGTTATATGTGCCCTTTTTTCTGATTTGACGACTGCGCGACATACCTTAATCACCAAGTCGGGAGGACTTTTTCCTTCAGTCACTTTTGTTCTCAGAATTTGCGATTACCATTGGATCCTTTGATCTCCTTATCTTACGGCTGTCGCTTAATCGCCAAATGACTTATCATACCTTTAAAATATTCTGAGACCCTGCGACTTAACAGTTACCCTTAAGTAGTCTCGTAGTCCCTGAACACACTTATACTTTTAAGCGATCGTTATGGAATCCACTCACCTTCTGACAGATGTCTCATTCTGATTTGAAACCTGGGTTATCTGGCGACAACCCGACTGTACTTTATCCAAACTGTAAAGTTTAGTCGCCAAGTCTCGGCAGTTTGAACTTAACCGGCCTCTTTTTTGGAGACTGCACGACTGAATGCTTTGCTTTTTACTTTTTATTATACTCATTCAACGATTATACAACAAAAGGTAATCGCAGTGTCTTGTGATACTTCCTTAACTACAGAAAACATCCTGCGATCACCCGACTGACCTGTGGGCCCACTGACATATTACCACTCCGTTCAAATGATTTAGCGATTACGCGACACAGAGTGAATTGTGAAGACTGGGAAAGAACAAGGAATATTCTATTTTTAAAAGAGAAAATGCGACACAGGCTAATCGCAAAGTCAGGGATAAAAAGGAATATGCTGATTTAAGTTATGCGACTAAGCGATTGCAATAGAGCTCATGACTTAAGTGGAACAAAAAGTAACTGAGAAATATAAAATGAACAACGCCTTAGGGTTTTCTTCAAATTTGAATGTTGAACCAGAGCTAGGGTTTAAGACTTTGAATATTTTCATAGGTTTTAGGCTGAAAGACATGAAAATTTGAAAACCTGGAGAGGGAAAACCATAGAACCGAGGGAGAGAAGGCAAAACCAGGAATACAACCAACAAGGCCAGTTTGGAAATTCCCCAGTTCAATGACATGGCTTTCGTCACCGGGTCCCTGGCCCTGCAGGAATTTTTGGATTTGGAACACATGGCCCGACAATATTTGAACAACCACTAGCTGAAGACGCCAAAGAAAGACTCCAAAAGGATGAAGCTGGAAATCCCTCGATTAGAATTCAAGGAAAGCATAAAGATGGGGATTATAGCATTGTGTAGGATCTTTAGACAACCCCATGCCTGAGAATTCTTGGCATAGATGTACTACTTCTTGCTTGGTATCTCTTCTGGCGAGCAATACTTTGATTGGGCCACCATCATCTCAAATCATGTGGACTCCCAACTCCTTCAGGTCACCCAGACCTCCAAATTCTACATGAAGTCCTATGTTCTCTAGGCCCTAGCGCAAAAATTCCCCATCACAAATGGGCTACTCACAACAGGTGTACTTGGAGTCAGTCTGGGCCAGAAGGCTCCCTGGGATTATTTTCCACAAATCTAATGGGAGGCTAGTTTCCTCAGCTTCTGCTGAGTAAATGATTCCTTCATTTACTACAATATCCTCACACCTACCAAGGATGCTGGGTACTGCCTCTCTAAGGAGGCAATGGATTTGGTCAGAAATTATGGCCACTACTACATTCAGTTCTAGTAGCACACTTATATTCAGGTGATCAGCTTCTCTGGGAAACCCTATTTATTTCCCAAGCACTGTGGAAACAGAATAATTCTTTTGGAGTACTACCGACAAATTTTGGAACTGCACGCCCTCTACACGGTGAAGAAAGTAATAAATGTTCTATTCACAGTCACCTGTGGGAATTACTCATATAGTCTAACCACAGCAAGAGAGGTAGACAACGAGCTCAAAAGCTTGGGCTTAAATGAATTCTATCTGGCGCGGAAGAACTTTGATCCGCTAGGAAAAATAACAATGACACTTCCTCGGGTATCAGAGCCCCATGCATTTCACATGGAGGATTTTTGGGAAGATTTTAAGATGATTTCAAAGTTTAGAGCTGACACTTCATCCAGATGAAAATGGGGATGATGGAGAGGCTGAAAATCCAAACATTCTTGGACGACTTCTCGGACACTGGGTCCACGGTGGACCCACAACAATGAAAACTTTAGTGGCGATTATTCGCCATTTGGTGAATGTCGCATGTCGGCGACCTCGGAATTGGTGAATATTTTTTAGATATTGGATTGACCCTATCGCCTGACATTTATTAATATTAGGTCCAAAGCCCGGGCCCATCGCCCATTGGTTTATTTAATTTTTCCATTTCTTACACATTATCGCCAATGGAATATAAATTTTGGTCCCCATAAATTTATAACATTTGCGTATAATTTCTAAGTGACCCCAAATCGACGGCCTATATTCGCCTGGCATTTTAAAGATGCGTGTCTCTATTTGACATAATTTAGCCAACTTTATTAATCATGGGAAGGTATTGGACGACCCATAATCGCCTCAGAAATAACAAAAGACGTGTTATAATTATGCGGGCTTGCCCAAATACTTGTATACCTAATACATCCCACCAAATTTTTTGAATAAGGATTAGTATAAAAACATTATGATATCTCTATATTTGATCGTAGTGAAGTTTCAGAAGTTTCAGACTATTGAGTGGAATTGTATACTCAATACTACATTGGCGAGTCACGACTGCATTGCTGTATTTTAATTTGAGGCAAAGGTAAGTGATACTTATTCTATGACTGATTCAAGTTCATTTACATTATTTCAGAATAGGTTTGCAAAAATGGGGTTTCTTTTCCCTTTCATCCCGAAATACACTGCACACCATTGATCTGTACTCATCCAACGGTCTCTGGCACTGTCGCACTATCACGGGTCCCATTAACTTTTGGCTTGTCATTTGATGTGACTAGGACATGTGTGAGTGTCACTTAATCATTTTAAATTACAACTTCAGCTTATTATTTATTACATTTAATAAATGTTATTAAATGTTTAGTTTTACAGTGTAGTCGGATTTAGATTTTAATTCAATTATTTCTATCTAATAATCACATATCGATATGACACATTGGCAAATTAAAAATATAAACTTGCTTTGGACTGATAAAAAAACTTAATCATTTTAAAAATTTAGAATCTCAGTCTCCAGATTTAAAAAATGGAAGTACTAATCCATCGCTTAAGCATATACTTAAATGTCGAATACACAGGTAAAGAAACTAATTAAAATATTGTAATCACAGAGAAGTCTAAGAATCATTTTTTGTACCCATAAAAATAAATTTGAAACGAACTTGAGAAATTTTTTTAAATTTTTTTTCAAAAAATTACATCGTACAATAAAAATAGAAACCTACTAGGCAACTTCTTATCGGTATAAAAAAAAAGTGAAACTTTGCATGTCCATTGTCAAAAAACTAGGGTAACGGGAATGGGTAAACTAGGAAATCAGGGATCTTCATCTTCCCTTTCATCTGAGTAGAATTTTCCAGAGAGGATAATCTCTGAGAATTCATCAAGCCATGTGTAGTCTGACTCATCGAATTCATTAAGGTAAAACCATTTCCAGAGAAAATCCATCCCAAGCCATGCCCATTTCCTGTGTTGCATTAGTTGCTCGTCATTGAGGTTCAACAGAAAGGGTTGTCTGGCCACATTTCTTCCCGGCACCAACAGCTTGTGTATATCTCTTGGCCAAGGGTTCCCCACCCCTAATTCTACCAAAATAGAAACATTAACATCATCCTTCAAGAATTTCTCTTTAAAAACCTTCCTCAACAGCATCAACATATCCACCTTCTGTCCTTCGAGGTCGAGGAGAGACACAAAAAATTGGGATGTAATATCCGTGTAGACGTGGTATCTATCAACATTCTCAAGAAAATTTCAACCCAATAAAATCAACACAACAGAATTTATAAAAGCATCGCCACCAACCTCCCTACAAATGGAAGTGAGGATTTCTTCTGAGACATTTCCCAAAAAGGACCTCTGGTCATCTGGGGATGTGCATCTCAAACAAATTGGTGTATCCATCTTTAATTCTCAAAAGCCTAAAGACCTAAAATCCTAAACCTTAAAACCAGAGGCAAAATTTCTACCACCGCCACCGATAGCTCTGAATCTTAATCTACCAAAAGGAAAATGAAAAAGAAAGAAACCAGATTCTCTATAAATAGTCACGACCCCTTGATTGATAGTAGTGATCATAGATACTTAGCAATTAATAATTATTCTTTCTTTAATCATATTTAATGAAATTTCCATAAATGCATTATGCGTATTATGCGTGTGAGAGATTTAAATCGACTGTCCTTAATCTTTCATATCTAAATGTAAATCTTTCTCATAAATTTTTCTAATAAATGCATGCGTACTATTGACAATTAAAGATGGCAGTTAAAGAATGTCACTGACAAGGCATTTATTTCTTTTCGAGTTACGAGTTACAAGTTGCAATTGCACTATCCACCGTCCATGTCAAAAAGTAACCAGTAGTAATCAACAAACATGGTTACGGTGCATGTTTTAAGGCTTGATACGTATCATCATTCTGGTGACTTCCTGTAGAAGTCAGTTTCCTTCCAAAATTTGGCCCGAAATTTAATTTCAGCCATTGATCTATATGATGATCAAATGGTCTCAAATAATACATTTAACAATATCTAATTAGGTTATGTGTCCAATGTGTGATCAGTTATATTCGAAACAAATAAAAGTGATATTCAATGGATGTTGCATTAATTACTATGTTACGTGTCATTATTCGGGTGACTTCTTGGAAATCTTTGTTTCCTTCATGAAATTGGGCCGAGATTAAACCCTAGCCATTGATCTAGGATAATCAAATGGTCTCAAATAAGATATTTAATATTAGTTGGCATTGGCCCACATGACGCATTGACGAGTCCCATCTTTTGAAAATCACCAAATAAAATATTTATTTTTTCTATAATTAACGATAGATTAGCCAATAAAATAAATATATTTTAAAACAACACATAAAAATCGCTAGTACAAATATTTTTTTTCCCTTCACAAGACAATAATTCGCCTCATATATTATATATTTTCCCCCCATTAATTAATAATTCACCAGGATTTTATGGAATTTTCATTCGGGAGGGAAAAAATCGCCTACTCCTTTATATTATTTTCCTAATTTAGAAAAAAAATTTGCCATTATCAATAAATTTATTCCCCTAAATTAATGTACAATTCGCCAAGATTTTACACTTTTTCTTAGGAGGGGGTTTCTTAAAGTTATCCTTGACCCACAATACAAAGAGAAGGGAGTAGACAAGATGGCTCTCCCTCCACTGGACTGGAACATCAAGGAAGATCCAACAATTGAGGATCTCACCCACGACGTGGTCAAATGCAGCCACGCATATTTTAAAAAGGCATGCCCAAAAAGCACACGCAAAGCTGACCTGTTTGTGTGGGGCTCAACTTCTGGGGCCAGAACCTCCTCACAAGGGGAGGATAGAGGAAAAAGGATAATGGGGACCCAATCGCAAACCCCATTCGCCACTCCCATAGTAGAGAAAATGTAACAGACACTGGCAGTCTCCCAACAAATGAAGGATAAGTTAATCACGTGGTTGGCTAGCCTGGTATGTATGACCGGACCTGTCTGTCCTCCCTCTTCCCCTTCATTGGTAGCATTGATGGTCTAAGAAACTGGGACCAGAGCGGAAGAGGAGTGGGTAGCTATGATGGGTGCAAGGCCCCCTTTGATAACCAGGAGAAAGAAAAAGAAGAACTCCAAAGGCGAAGCTAGAACCTGGGATACCAAGCATCCAAGAAATACAGATTCTTTCTTCCAAATCTCTGGAGTCGGATAAAGAACCCGAGGATATCCCAGAGAGCTCCCCTCCCCATGAAAAATTTGATGATTTATTTGGGACTGATGAATTTGGGAACTTGCAGGGAGATATCGGGAGGGAAGTTGAAGAGATAGCTTCCCAAGAGGAAACAACACCCCCTTTTGAAAGGAACGTCCTAGAGAAGGAAGCTGCCCAAAAGTAGGAAACTCGGGTAGAGGGAGAAAAAGAACAAGAACAGGTCACTAGTACATTTCACCTTAAATTTTGACGAAAATTGGTCGCAATTTCGACAGAAATTGGTCGAATGCACGACCAAACTACGACCAAACCTTTCGTCGGTCTTTTTTTGTCGAAATTTTGACGTTTTTGTTATTAGTCGCAATTTCGACCAACATAGAGGTCAAAATTTTGACTATAGCTCTTACTCAATTTGATAGAAACTTTCGACCAATAGATGGTCGAAATTTCGACCAATATATGGTGGAAACTTTCGACCAATATATGGTTGAAATTCTGACCAATATATGGTGGAAACTTTCGACCAATATATGGTCAAAATTCTGACCAATATTTGGTGGAAATTTCTGACCAATATATGGTCAAAATTCCGACCAATATTTGGTGGAAACTTCTGACCAATATATGGTCGAAATTCTGACCAATATTTGGTGGAAACTTCCGACCAATAAATGGTCGAAATTTCCACCACCTGTTCCAGAGATTTTGACATGAATGCTTTGCTTTCCACCAAGGAATTGGTTGAAATTCTGACCAATATTTCATGGAAAAAAGGATGTTGGTCGCAATTGTGACCAACGCTTTGGTGGAAATTAAAAGCGAATTTGGTCGAAATTTTGACTATTTCTCTATTTTTTTTAAAATTTTTTTTTTACCGATTGATTTTTTTTTAATTCTACTTGGATTCAACTGTGTAGTTTTTTGAGTCTCATTGGCTCTGGGTGATGCTCAAAGAGGTGAAGGACGGGGATCGACTTCCCAGGAGGTCACCCATCCCTGTACCACTCCAGCTAGAGCGCACTTAACTACGGAGTTTCCTCCATGGTTAAACCCACTATGCTTGCATCCTCATTTGCAAAACCTTCACCAAGTGTTGTGCCTTATGAACCATCCATTAGAAAGCCCGATAAGCTTAAGGGGATTTCTAATGGATGGTTCATAAGGCACAACACTTGGTGAAGGTTTT
>MU223065.1:1066015-1081511 GCA_018584345.1 Thuja plicata | reverse complement strand
AGAATATAATTAGTGAGTTTAAATATTTGATTTAAACTATAGGAAATTGAATTTAATTGATTAAATATTGGTAAATAATCATTTTAAATGTTTATTAATTAAATAAAATTAATTATTTAATTAATGTTGAGAATTGGATTAGATGATTTGAGAAAGGTGAATTTAGAAGAAAATAGATGATTAATTAATGATTAAGAAACCATTAATTAATAGATGAAAATTAGGGTTTTAATGTAAATTTGCAAGCCTGTCCATTTTAGGGTGTCTACAATTACATTTCCCAATAAGAAGAAAATGTATTACCAAAATTATAGGTCAAGATCTAAATCACAAGGATCTCCCTCCAACATATGGAACATGAGTCATGATCCCTCAATTAGGTCGGCCAAAGATGTAATAACATCAAGAAATGAGCCATGAAGATTCATCGATCGGGAAAATCCTCCACGCGATTAGAAGACACAAACTGGCTATGAAATGTGAACAACATATAAGTTCCGCCAAGAATCCACAAGATCTCATCAGAAAAATAAGCAAACAAGGTGTGAACATAGAAAAAGGTTCAACATGATGCTAGGAACACGTCATAAGGTGCGCAACTACCAAAGATCCAAATTGAAGGTGCACTAAAAGATACTCAAAGACTCAGCTACAAGGAAACATAAACTAAATATTTTTGGTTGATGCAATATTGCCAAGAACCCAAGATGCTCTTGCGTCATAAATTTTCTCTAATACCATATGAAGGAGAAGAACAAAAAGACTTGAGTGATTTATTAAATAAATATGGAACACTTTTATATTGGCATGCATACAATTTTTCTAATTGTAAATATGCAGCAACTTAATAAGCATTATAATATATTCACAATTCTAACGGTTATGCCAACACATTCAACAACAACAGACTTTGAGCTTTTGCATGATCACACTACTAAAATAGTGCTAGAATAAAATTCTAAAGGCAATATTATTATACGTAACATAGGTCAAGATGAGAAATGAGGCTAAAATGATGCTTTCATTAGGTATTATTGTTTTACATAGTGTGTTTCTTAGGGTTTTTGATTGCTTGTTAATGTATCACATTGATTTATATTCTTCATCTCTATAGTATTACTCTATTATTATTATCCATCTTAAACATATCTCTTTAAGATTATAAAAAGGGCTTAGAGAATATGTATAAAGGATTCAATGCCAAACTTATGTTATAAAGATTGGCATTTGAAAGTTGGATTCAATTCACCATATTTTTCTATAACAAAGAAGAGTGGATGTAATGTTTATGTTGCAAAATTATTCAATTATTATTATTTTTTATTAAGGGAAAACAAGTTTTGAAGGGGCCGCAAAACCCTTTTACAAATATATTTTGAGAAGGACCTGGAACAGAACATTAAAAAATAGTTGCATAAGGTATAATATTTCATAATAGCATCTAACATTATAACAATTTTGCAACAACCTAGAATAATATAATCACACAAAGCACAAGCTAAAATAATAACAGGTCTTAGCCTTACAACTCAAAGAATAAGGTTTTCAAAGGCTCTCTTGACCTTAAAAAAAACAACCACATGGCTTTTACCAAGTACCCATAACCTAAGAATATATTGGTTTTAACAAGGCTCCCATAACCTTTACTTTCACCATCAACCAGATAAAACAATAAACATTCATTGGAAGAATCACAAACCAAGGGTTTTTCTAGGCTTCATTAACTTGATCATTGGGTTTTGACAAGGACTTTGAAACGTTTAGATTGGGTTTTGAAATGGCTCCCCCAACCATTCTAAACCCATCAGCTAAGGCACCCTGCCAACCAGTCCACCACTCTCCTGTGAAACTCCTCCCCACCTCAATAGGAGAGGATCCCACCTCCATAAGAATAAAAAAGAAGGAAAAGACAAGAAGGGACACCCAAAACTTATTCACCCCCACATTCAAGCAGCCATAGCGGAGAGAAGACCACAATGAATAATAGTTTACCTTAATTTGAGACCAATTCTCCACCTTGATAGGAAAAATTGTCATCTTGATAGAACATCAGAGAGAGGAAACAAGGAGTAACTTAATCCAAATCCACATTGAAGCCACACAAAGGAACCCCACCTCAATAAGGGAAGATTCCACGTCAATAGGAGCCTTGCGGGAGGAACTCAGCCATGAAAAAGAATATCCCACTTAGGAAGACGAAAATGAAAACACAAGGCTCCGGAAGGGCCACACACAACCGTAAAACAACCAAATCCTTACAAAAAATGCACCAGGAAAGGCCCTTGAAAATTCACAACAATTCCTAGGCTCGAATAAAAAAGCAGAAACTCCACACCCCTAACCACAAAGAGGGGCAAGCTAAAGAAGAACAACTCCACAAAAAAATGCGGCACAAACCAAATGGAACAAAGCCAAGAAAACAATCACAACACAAATGATTAGAAAAACCCCATACCCAAATAGGATAGGGCAAACAAAAAAAAAAACCCAACTCCCAACAGACAAACAAACCTAAAAAATAATGAAAGAAACTACTCACAACCAAAGAAAGAGCATCCACCAAAAAAGTGAGCAAGAGAAGGCATGAACAATGACCTTCAAATAGAGCAGATAGGATGTAGAACCACTATTCCCGTCCCACAACCCCAGCACTATTACCACAACACCGAGGCAGTGAGAAACATCTTGCGATTTAATTATTATTATTATTTAATAATAACAAAGTCAATTTTATAATTTTGTGAGCTAAAATGAGAATTAAGTAACCTTGTCAAGAGTTGCATTGATAGTGGTCATTCATTATAAGTAATAACTTTGTGTATTCCTTTCGAAATGTATTTTCTAGAATCATATAGTGTTCATCCATTTAAGCATTTCATGTTGATGTATATGAGCTTCTTAATACTTACACAAATCTAAGACCATGGATGTGAGCCTCTAGAAAAATAAAAACTCATAATTCATTGCATCCACTAAGACCTTAAGAAAACATATTGTGCCCCTTGATAGATTAAAGATCATGAATATACTCTAGTTCTAGGGTCAAAGCATAAATGCACAGTTTAAGGATCATGGAAGAGAAGAACACTTAATGAGTAATCTTATATATATATATATATATATATATATATATATATATATATATATATATAGANAGAGAGAGAGAGAGAGAGAGAGAGAGAGAGAGAGAGAGAGAGAGAGAGAGAGAGAGAGACTAAATCAATTTCTCAAATTAGTTATCGACAAAGTGATAGAAAATGACAAAGAAAAGCATAATAGACCACGACAATAAAAAGTGAACACACATCATAACTGGTCTAAAAAGATAGATCATGATTTCTAGATTCCCATGTTCTATAACGGATATGATTTGTGAGTTAGAATTGATCCAAATCATTTATATGGTTGTATACCTCAATTTCAAACTTCTTAGTTCAAAATTCAAAATTAAACCATGTCAAAATCCTCCTCATAGTCATCATGAGCTAAAATACTGCATGCATATGTTGATTCATGTAAAAATATTATTGTTTCCTTAAAATGAATAAGACGTCAAGAGATCAAGGTGAGTGAATCATAGTCAACAAATTTCTATTAAATCATTTCTATGAATACATGATCAGTTCCACACACCAATAGAACCCAATTTGCATATGTAGAGATTGGTTTTGTATGCATGAATTTAGATCACAACAAGCAATGGTCGGTTATTAAATATGGAAACAATCAACTAATCAAATAACCAGCAATAGTTGGTTATTAAATATTGAAACAATCAACTAATCAAATATTAAATTTATAGCACATTAACATATACATCCATACATTTTCAACATCACTTTTCTATCCTCGTAATCCTCCAAAATATATATTTTTTTAAAATAAAGTGACAAAGACCGCTAAATTATAAGAGTAATGAGAAATCAAAAGGAAATGAAAGCAGCCCAAACTAATTTCAATCCGTATTTAATTTGAGTACAAGTCCGAACTCTCTCAGCTAAGAAGCTTGCATCATTGCTTATGCAACCCGGTTATGGAAAAGTGAATGAAAGCGACTCAAATTCTCTGAAATGGTAAGTGCGTGCCCAGGTAAGAAACTGAAAAGAAATCTTGTTGGGTAAAAATGAATGAAGAACATAAAACAGGAAGTACCCGTTTGGAAGTCACGAAACGCACATGCAGCTCCTATGAAATACAGAGTGGAGCCCATACACCCTTTTCCTTACATACTCTCAGATTCAGATTTCACTTTTTTGTTTTCCGCGGGACCCATGGATAACCCAGTTAATTTTCTTTTATAACTTTGCTTGAAACAACTCATCTACTCTTCACGCAATGATGCAGAAGTGCACATTCATAAAGGACAAGAACGCAGTGAAAAGTTCTCCAATGTTTTGTCCAAAGCAGTTTCCAGTAAAAAGAGAGACAAAAAGGGCCAAACACAGATAACAAATCTCAAATTCATAACAATTAAGACAATTCTTACGTGTGCAGACATTTATTTACATGGTCGCCGACCAGATGAGAGATCTGAAAATCATTGGGGTGAGTAAATGAAGTGGTTTAAAAGCTTTGTCAAATCGCCGATCTTCTGCGAATCAGGATTCAACACTTGGAAGGCGTGACCGACGCCCTTGAAAACAACACAACTCACATTTTTCCCAGCTGCTTTCAGGGCGTGGCAGTAATCCAGGTTCCTCTGCTTCAGCACGTCTCTTTCCGATATGCATACCAGCACAGGCGGTAAATCCAACCGAGCGACCGGCTGAGAGAGCGGATTACAGGCGGGATGATGATCTCTCTTCGCTCCCACGGGCAACGCCAGCTTCCAGAAAACCTCCACCCACCGCTGCGAAAGATTTGGGTCCGCCACCGCCACCGCGACCGGCGGCTCCGGTCCCCCGAAGAAGGGCTGAAGAAGAATGAGTCCTCTCATCTCCACCGGCCTCAAATCCACCTCTGCGCACCGCAATGCCACGTGATGAGCGATGTTTCCTCCCGCACTGTCGCCGCCCAAAAAGCAGCGCTTCAAATCGGCGTACAATGATAACCACGACTCACGAGAATGGCGTTGCCGGAGCCACGTGACGGTGGCAAAACAATCGTCATAGGCCACCGGAAGACGGTGCTCGGGGGCCAGCCTGTAGGCCACCGACATTATCATACATTCCGTTTCCGACGCCAATCTGCACATGAATGCGTGGTAAATAGACCACGCGGGGGAACCCAGCACAAAGCCGCCGCCGTGGAAGTAAATTACGAGAGGCAATCTGATTCCCCGCGAAACTGCGATTCTGGGAAGGTAGAAGCGCGCCCACACTCCAGTTCTCGAGTCAATCACAACGTCCTTGGAAACCACGAGCTCATCCGGTGCCTCCGATGCCGCCACATTCGAGACAGCGTAAGAGAATCTCTCGACGGAGCCGTCGTTATAGACTCTTATAAATCCTTCGAGCTCCTCTTCTACAGTTCTGCCTCTTGCAGTGTCACGACAGTGAGTATTTCTATGACGCCCATCTACTGAAACTGTGTCCATACTGATGCTCTGTTTCTCTCGCCTCTGGTATCGGCAAATTCGATGGAGTGCAGAAAACGCCGCGTCTCCTGTTATCCTGGGTCTCCTGTTACGCTGGGTCTGCCGTTGTGCTGAGTCTCTCAAAATTTGGCTGGGTGTCCTGTTACGCTGTGCCTCCTGTTATGCTGCGTCTCCTGTTACGCTGTGTCTCCTGTTATGCTGGTTGTCCTGTTACGCTGGATGTCCTGTTACGCTGGGTCTCTCAAAATTTGGCGAGCACCTTATGCTGGGTCTCCTGTTACGCTGGGTCTTTAAAAATTTGGTGAGCACCTTGTGCTAGGTTTCCCGTTACGCTGGGCATCTCAAACCAGAGAAGCACGAAGGGCTTTTATGGGCACAAGAAAGCTACTTTTCGTTTTTGCCCCCTCTCAGCAACCCAGTGGCCACCAACATGGAAATGCACAGACAGGCTTTTCATTTTTTATAGTCTGCAAATGATCTATAGCGGTGAAAGAAAATTAATGTACACCGCGGCACAATGTCGTGTTGCGGAAAATGAGAGAGTGTGGCGGGCCACGCAAGCGAATGGGTGAAGTAAGAGGAGGAGATGTATTTACTGCCTGAGGTGGAGTGAGAAGACCTGACACGCTCTGTCATGCCATGCGAATAACGACAATTCTTCATTGCTTGTAACGTCTTTTGCGTATATGCCTTCGCAGTCAAATCAAGAGGAGTATCAGTGAACTCTGAGGCGACCCAGTTCTCTGTAAAACGACAAGTAGAGAATAAGCAAAATGCACGTTCTCTCGATAGTATTGGTTGCGTTTGCTATCACTGCACTCAGATATACGCCGACTCCTGTTCAGGATTTGACATTGTTTGGACGTTTCAAATTTCTGAGTTCGCATGCAGATTACCTGCCTGGTACAACACAAAAACATTGCCAAATTGATAACGAAAATCGCTCGAGGGACAAGGATAAATTGTTTAAAATAAACGCGCCTGTACGATTTTACTCTTGTGGGGTCTAAAGTAATACCCATTCTTTTTCATGATCTTTGTTGCCTTTTCATCGGATTTGACGTTCTGGAGTTGCTTAGAAAATATGATATTATGGCACTGGTCTGTAAAATTAGTGTGTGTGGGGACAGTTAGAGCTCCAGGGAATACGACTGGTGTTTCTTCTTCTTTGACTTCTTCTAGGTACTCTATTTTGGTTTGGACCTTTGCTTCAACTTGTTTTGGCAAAATACTAGTTTAAGAAAATCAAAATGTATCGGATGAATTTTAGTTAATATGCAGTTTACTAAATATGTACATTAAGTTGTATTTTTTTTCTTTTTTGTTAGCTAAGGGTGGACAAAATTAAAATTTGATAGATATTTAAGTCTATGATTTGATTTATATTACAGTGTGATAGATGTTTTATGTTTTATATTTCTCTAAAGAAATTATTGTGATGGATGATATTGTATATATTATAAAATTAAATTTTTTTATTTTTTTTAAATTTATAGATCTTTGTCGTAATTGTATTTCTAAATTTGTTTTAGAATATGAACTTTTGTGCAAACGAGTCTCTAATTTGATTTTCTATGAATTTTTCTCACACTGTCTATTGGGACAATGATAGCAAAGATAAACACAAGGACGTTTTAGTGTTACAACCTTCGTGGTGACATTTTTGACACTTCTTCTTGCAAAGTAATTGTGTGTGTGTGTGTGTGTGTGTGTGTGGAGATGGTTATGATTTACTAAAAGTATCAACAACCAACTCCTCAAACACCTTTCTTTTGGTAGCAAGAGGTTGATACTGCCGGTGATAGGAAAAGAAACAACACTAATTTATTTAGATTCTTGTCTTTCTCTATTAAACTGTGTACAATTTTCGTCATCAACGTTCCAGATCATACTACATGATTCATCATCGAGATGAAGCAATAAATAGAGAGCAAAAAATTGCTCTTTATTTATCTATTGTAATAGATTTTTTGCTCTCTATCTATTGCTTTATCCCGATGATGGATCATGTTGTATGATATGAAAAGTTGATGATAAAAAATTATACACAATTTAATCCAGAAAGACAAGGATCGAACATGATGGACTATGGAAATTACATGGGTCTAACTAATTTATTTAACAAACAAAATAGAGACTTTGTTAATCAACCCAAAATTTAGGGTAGCAATACTCCTTCTCATGAGGGTAACAATATCATTCAACTTCTCTTTCTTTTTCCACTTCTTCCAATTGTCTTGTCTTCGCATCCCTTGTCATGCTCATTCCAAATGTGCTTTATGCTTGCATTTTCTCTTTCTAAGTTTCTTCATTTGCATTCACTTACTCTCCACTTTTTCTTGATATCTTTTCCTTTTGATTTCCTTGTCAACTTGAAATTTCCACAATTCTATAACTTCACCATTCATGGTTGAATAGATGTGCCTTCTTTCTCTACTACAACCTCCTTTGCCAAGTCCATATTCCCTCCTTCAAGGTACTCTTTCAAATGAAACATCACCTATACCTATGCATTATCCTTCACAAATATTGATTGTCCCTTATCTTCATTACAATTGTCATTTTCCAAAATGAAAGCATGAATAGAATTGACACCATCAACAGGCTCTGAATATTTTTAGCAGCATCTTCCACCCAATCTTCAGAGTGACAAAAGTTTGAAAATTATAACCTCAAAAAATTAAAATTCACATCATTTTATGTAGATTGGTAATATTCTTCATTAACTTCTTCAAAATGTTTATAGTACTCATCAACATCCTTATTCTTTATCTATGTTCCAACATTGGGTTCTCACTGAACTATTGCAATCTCTTTTTTTCTCCTTCACTTTCAGCCTTTGCTATACTTATCTCCTTATCTGCATTCATTTCTTTCATGCCCTCCAAGAGACGTGTCTGTGCTGCATGTACATTATCTACTTCCTCTTTTCTATTTCCTACAATTATAAATCGATTAGAAAAACAATTATTTTCCAATGCATCTATTATATTCTTGCAATTATGTCCAATGTCTCACAAAGTTTTTTTTCCTCACTCCATCCCAATTCAGAGTTATTATGTTTCCTACATGAATCCCCATTATTCTTTCTATTGTAACCCTCTACACTCACAATCACAACCAATATTTCATGCCTCCTCTAACTTTTTTGGTTACAAGTCTCCTATTTCTTGCAACAAATTATCTTAGGGGTTACTCAAGACACCACTTCTTAACTCTTCAAGTGCAAAGTATCTCCCCCGTCAACGATCTATTCTCACAACTTTATTCCTCAATTGTAGGTCCTCGCATAGGTTGCCTCACAGTTGGCGATCTACCTATGCAGTCAAAACCATTAGCTCTGATACCATTCTAATGATGGTCAACATCTACAAACCCAAGAAAACACAACTAACTCTACCCTCACAGGAAACATAAACTCAAAAATGTGAATAATAACATAATAAATACATGAATTTAGTGCTCTAATACTAATCTAATAACATCCTTATGGATTGACAAAGAATAGGAAATTTAACATAGCACAAGAATGAATGATCGATGGAACATTTAGAAAATCTAGGTTATCTTTATTAATTCCCCATGTCATGGAGAAAAAGTTAACAAGATCCCATAGGAATTGGTTGTATAAAACACACAAGTTACATGTTATAGTTTGATATACAAAGAAACAAAAAATCTGAAACAAAGTTACAAAAACCTCATTCTTATTACCCCAATCTCAAAATAATGTACAATCATATATTTGACCCTTCAAAGGATTAGCTTCCCTCTCTCTTCATTAACTGATCCTATAAGGACCGAACTCTCGACAACTTGTGCCACATCGGCAAGAACCGCAAGAAAAAAGAGATGGTCAATTAAGTCAAACGTTGAATGTACAAGATGTCAAAAATAAAAGATGTTCCTTAAATTCAAAGAAAGTAAACAAGGTTCAACCAAAAACTATCGAACAAATTATACGACACCTGAGTCCAAAATAAAGACGAGTGTCGACCAACTGTCGAAAATACCCCAATACATCACATGTCATAATACATTAAAGACATTAACAAAATTTGACCAACTTGTCAAAATATAAAATACAAGAGCGAAACTTCGACCAAACTATCGAATTGTAATAAACATAAGAAACTTTGCCTACAAAGGAACATAGATTTTACAAGAGTTGTCGACTGACTAGATCATAAGAGTGAAAATATCAAAATATGCTATACAAGAAGACCTTCCTAACAGGAGCTCCAGAGACCTGCTACATACATACGAAGCAGTTAAGCTTCCCTAGAATCTTTCCTGATAGGAAAGATACCTAGCACAACTAGAAATAGTCTAAGAAAGTAAAATTGACTGAAGTACTGAAATTGTATGACAAGATGCATCCATATTCAAATTACAATAAACACATCATGGAATTCCAAAACCATTTATAAATAAAACTAATTCCTTTTCACAAATACGGATAATGTTGTGCAAGATTCTTACTTATTGCATAGTACAACAAGTTTCATGGGTGTATTCAACATACATAAATGACATAACTAAAATTCTTCCATTAAATATCAAATCATGTCAGGTTCAAAGTTTCGCCAATATCTATCTAGTTCAAATGGTAAGTGTAACTTGGTTTCATACTAGTTCATGTAGAAAACTAAAGAATGCATATAAAAATGTATACTTCACTTCAAGGTATTCATATAAATTCAACATATTAAGGAAGTATAAACATATACCAAATGAATAATAGGCACAACATGTTTATAAGTCTAAGAAATTTTCAACTCTATGCTTTGCTCTATTTCTACTCATCAAGATTTGACGTTCATCTCTTTATTTAAAAAGTAGGCGTAACACAACTTTACCCCAAACACTAAACACACTCAAGAACATTGTTATATGCAAATCCAACACATAATTAATGATTCTACGTGAACTTTTGTATCTTCAATCATGACATACTAAGAGCATTACACGATTCAAATTTAAACTATATGCAATGACATGAAGAAACCCCTAAGTTATTTACACAAAGGAAAATCATCAAAGCTTAGGTCATTCTTATTACCAAGCTCTCAAGGATATTTAAATAAAAATATACAGGATCACACATCCTTCTAATATAAAATGAAAAAGTATTTTATCAAATCCTTACAATATATCCAAATGATAGTGTTTTCTAATTCCAACCTGATTAAAATCTTTTAAGATCTCTATGCTACAATTATCATGAACACCTAAGGATTTCTTCCTTTAGGTGATAATACTTAATCTATGGTTTTCTGAGGGTTCAATTTATCCTTAGAATGATTATATCTTCATAAAAATCAACCTTTATAATTTATTTCTTCACTACAATAAGATAACTCGTATGGTCAGGGATTCTATAGGGCATACAAACATGGTTCTGATTATAGATAACATGTACTTTATGTAAGAATGTGCTACAATAAAGTTCCCTTAGTTAAGTTATTTAGTATCTAAAAAATGATAAAAAGATCCATACCCATCACGCAGCTAAGACATCATTGGGATTGCTGCGATGGATAAGGGAATGATTTACGAAAACCCCAATTAACAATAAGACACACCTGACTATAAGCCTCAAGATCAATCAAGTTTTCTTGCTAAAAATTTGAGTGTTTTCTAATCTCGTGGATAATGTACAGGCATAAAATAAAATATGAAATAACCATGGTATAGTAAAGAGATCACAACAATCATACATCAGTTCTAAGGTTCTCTAGAAAATCCACCGATCTAAACCACGATTGATAACTCTAATTTAAAGAAACTGTTAGGGTTTTTTCTTGCAGGGCCTCTAAAAATGATTGAATACTTAAATAACTCTATGACTCCCAATTCCTTTGACAATCTGACTCAAGCAAGAGAAAATAATAATTGATGAGATATTTTGATAACACTAGGGATACCTACTATCACCTCCTTCTTTTTGAGATCCACTGACTCAGGTAGGTTTTACCTATGACTGATTACTGACTTGACAGTATCTTTACAGTGGATTTTACTTATGTGCTGAATGCTCTATTATTATATGGATATATAAATGAAAATGCAAATAACTATGATTATTTTGAGGAAAAGCTTGACACTCCAGATCATTATCTTAATGATGACAAACAGCAACATAATAAGGAATTTCATATTTCTTTCCTTTTATAATTCTTATGAATTTAGGAGGAATAACCTATTTGATTTTCTCTTTAAGAAATCAACAAACTCCAACTGTAATCACTATGAATACAATTGATTTTAATATATACTCTGAAGGTAATTGATTTTGAATAGTATTGGATATTTTGGATGATGATGGATTACCAAACAAGTTTCTAGACCAGTGCCTATCCTTGGGCTTATAGATTCAATAGATATAAATCCATAGAGATATATAAAACATAATACTGTAATATGCCTTGCAACCTACATGCAACTCAAGTAAAGTGCCTTGCAAACTAGCCTGTCACTCCCACAATGTAGTATCAAATCCTTAATTAATATTGTACTCTCTGAAATCAATCATAAAATTTAATTCCCCCCTTAGAAGAAACTTGCAAATAATTAGATAGCTACCTTATAGCCAATATGTTTAACATGCCTTACAAAATAAACATAGAATAGTACACACAATAAACAAAGAGACAACAACAATATGGAATAAATTTGCACTGTATTTTATTCATATATTTCTGCTTCAGTGCATAAAAAGGCTATAAGCTCAAAAACACAGACTGAAATTTAGAAAGTCTGGATTTCCAATATATTTCATCTCTATTTTTAATTGTTACATTTGATCTATATATAGGTCTTAAACCATCTTGGAATCCTTAAAGTAAGGATGCAAAAAGCTTTAGATGGTTTAAGGAACCTAACCCTAAAAGTACAGAAAAGACAAAAAACAAGAATGCTCAAGCGGTGGGAAGACAAGAATAGGGGATGAAATCTGATCTTCTTTTGTCTTCATATGAATTCTGGCGCCTTTGTCTGATAATGTTCAGGATAGTATCTGATATTTGTATTGAGACTAAGTGACCGCCATTTCAGGCTAACCTACACTTGTCTTTCATAATTACTAACCTCCCTGTGCTCAATGATCAGGCGCCAAGTGTTCCTCTCTACTCTTCATCTAGGACCTCTTCTTCTATCTCAACAGGCTTCTTTTTCTTTGGTCTTGTCATTAAATCCCACGCTATCACATCCTCCTCGGCAGGCCAATTGAAGCCCTGAATACTCTGTAGTTTTCCTTTCTGCCTTTCCCATCTGACATCAGTTATACTTTTGACATCAACTAAGAATTTATTTATGTCAGTTTATGCTTTAAAAGCCTCATCCAAAATTTTATTAAAACCTTCTAAATCAAGATCAGAATCTGTAATAAATGCCTCTTTACTAGGAAGTCTACTGTCAAATTCATTTCTTTAGGCCTCCAAGGCCTTAATATGATCATCTTCTCCCTTAAGTGGAGGAACAAATCTATTAAAACTCGGTTCAAATAGGCCCATCTTTTCCTGTATCTGATTTAATTTACCTTTAAAGAAAGATAAAGTGACATTAACTTTCTTGATCTCATCTTCTACCTTTGTCACAATCTCAGGCAAATCTGGCCTATGTTGTTGTAAAGAGGCCAACTTTTCAAAAATTTGTATTCTGAGAGACCATGTTGTGAAAAAGGGAGTCAAAACAGAGATGTACCATGTTACTTTAGCATGCAAAATGGGTAACTTATTATATGCATTTAGGATTATATATGTTTTATCTTTCAAGATATCAATCCTATGTTGAAGTATATTCCTCAATGCATTTATGGCAACTTCATTATCCTTTTTAGCCATATCATCTATTTTTTCCTCTTCCCCTGCTTCAACCTTTCCTTCTATTTGTAGAGGCTGCTCTGAGGGTACCTATACAACCTCTAGTTTTTCTTGTAATTGCTTAGTCAATTCATCAATTACCTTATCCTGCTGATGAATCTTGATATGGCACAGTTCTCTATCCTTGGCCAGGGCACTAGCCTCCTCAATTAGGACACCACATTTCTCAGACAACTGCTTTGTCTTTTCTTCATTTAAATGCACCCAATGTGTCATTATTTGAGAAATCTCAAGATCTCCTATGTTCTGCACTGTCCATCCCATTTGGTTTCCCACCATGCTCTCTTGAATATTCAATAATTGAGGCTTTTGGTCTTTAGGACACAAATTCCACATGGAAAATGCTTGGGATTGTGGACTATATCCAAATCCTTTTGATCATATCACCAATTTGGATCTCATTTTCCATTTTTAGATCCATTTCCTTTTTTATTTGGTCTATTATGAATGTTGAGGCTAAATCCCAGCCTTCAGCAAGCAAAATTCCACTGTTCAATACCATTTTTCTAGCCTCTTCAGGAGAAACATCCTCACTTTCAGGATCATATGTTTGGAAAGCTAGAAGAGCCTCATTTGTTACTGCTTCTTCACCATCTGATTTCAACTGCTCTCTGATCTGTTTCTTCTTATACCATCCAAGGAAATCTTTAAATTCATCATTTTTTATGAAGTTATCATCACTTAAAAACTTTTGTTGGTGAAGCAATCTTTCATCAATACATGCTCTAAGAGGAAACTCTATGTTTTCTTCTACCTCTTGCTGCAGTTTCTTTCCTTTTCTGATCTCCTTTCTCAAATTATGATCATATAATCTATTGCCAGGAACAAGAGCACTTACTCTATCCCCTTTTCTCTCTTTTCTTATGTAAGTTTGATCATAAGAGGTCTGACCAAGATCAAATTTTTGCCTCTTGGTAGCAGGATGATCTATATCATTAGGTTGAGAAACCTCAGTTAAATCTATAATATGTCCTTGTTCCCCTTGTACCTAAATTACTTCTACAACATTCTGTTGTGGTTGATCTATTTGAGGTGGATTGACATATTCTTCTTCAATCTCACTCTCATATTCCCCCTTTCTTCACATCTAGAACTCTATCCAATTTCTCACAGAGTGTGTAAAAATTATCTATCATAGCTTTGATTTTGTCAAAATATGGCAAATCAGGGTAAAAACCTCCAAATGCTAATCCATTTCGTTTTATCTGTTTCTCTAAATTCAACAACTCTTCAATTCTCTCTCTTCTATTTCTCACTTCTTCTTCATCAATTATGTTCCTAGTAGCATCCTCCTCCACAAAAAGACCATGCACATATGTGTTTGATATGGTAGGAGTTAAGAGTTTTTTAGCTCCTGCAATAAATACCTCTAGATAAATATACCTATACAAAGCTGCTCCCATCTTACAACTTTCCAACCATCTTCTTACTAAATCAATAGCACTTTTGCCAATTATAAACTGAAAAATCTTGAACTGCCTGGGGGTTTGTTAGCACTGTATCAAATTTTTTTTTGAATCCCTTGGTCTTGTCATTTTCCCGGGCTTTCTTATTTTCAAAATCTTGGTTTTACCGCTCAAAATGAGTCAAGCCACTTTTTCAAGTCATATTTCATCCTTAGTCGCTTTGTCGCATTGGTTTTATCATAAGGTTTTTAAGTTGTGCGAGTAAGCGACGAGCTGTGTTGAAAAGGTTAATCGCGCAGTCGCGAGCTGTTTGGGTCAAGTTTCAATATGCCTGCGAGTGGGCGACGAGTAATAAAATTGTGTATCACGCAATCATGATGAGCCCATGTTAAGTCATCATCGGTCTGCGAGTGAGTGGGTCTTATGTTTGCAGAAGTTAATCGCGCAGTCGCGAGTGGTTTTTGAAGTTAACTTAAAGGTTAGCGAGTCAGCGACGAGCTGAGGTCATGTCTATCGCGCAGTCGCTGGAAATTTGTGCTATATATTTTATGCTCCGCGACCGAGCGAGTAATGTTCAAATTTAAGCGGTCGCGCAGTCGCATCAAACTCATATCAATGTTTTGAAGTTGCGCGAGAGCGCGACGAGGTCATGTCATGTAGTTGTCGCTTAC
>MU223065.1:1036432-1057190 GCA_018584345.1 Thuja plicata | reverse complement strand
GAAGCACTCCACTTTCTTGACAACAACATGCCATAATGTGGTGGGATGTCAACCACAAGGACATTCATAGTCAGTACTACATCAGGATAAACAACTAATTTATAAGGCATAGCCTCAATGGTACCAATCACAGGGACCTCTCTAGAGTCCATATCTTGATGTCTCCCATGAGGAGTATCAACCTGTAGTCCCATTGACCTCATGATTTCCACTGGCATAATAGTATTTTATGCTCTTGAATCAATCATACAATTTTTTAACATCTTTCCATTAATTATTAGTGAAAGAAAAAATGGGTCAACCACTTTTGGGGAAGAAGTTGTATTCAAGAAAATTTGAGGAATCTCAGATGTTAACACCTCAACTTCCTTCCCTTTGTTGATTGGTTTCTTGCCAACATTCTCTAGACTTTGGACTTTTATTATGGGCATACTATTTAACAATGACATCACCTTTTCCTTGTGTTCCTTAATTCTCATCATTTCTAGAAATGGTACCTTTACTGTCATTTGGGACAAACAGTGACCCATGTCTACTGGAGTATAGTTCACATCTGAGGACTTTGATTTTTCAATAGTAATGTCACTTTTCTCAATATGTACATTCAGAGCTGGTTCTTTTAACTTTTTGCTTTCCATCTTTTGAATAGGAGTACCTGTTTCTTGCCTTTTAAATTCTTCTTCTTGTATAACATTTGGTTCTAAGGCTTTGGTAATAATTTTGACCTTATACTTAGTTACATTTTCCCCAGGTCCTTCCTTTTTTTGGATATATTTGGTGTCTACTTTATTTTCTTTTATAAAGACACCTGATGGCTGACTACTAGTACCACCCACTACTCTGTTTCTTAAATGGTAGTTGCTTCTAGCCTTGTTCACTAAATCTGCAGTAATCCTAGCTTTCTCTTCATCTGAAGCTTTTCTAATAAGTGGAAAATCCTGATTCTTTTGAGCATAACATTTTATATGGTCATCAGTTTCCTCTGCTTCACTATCTGACAAAATCTATTGATGATGACTTTCTACCCTTCTTTGTGAACTACAAGAATCATGATTTTCAATTTCACTTTCTGAATCTATATGATGACATGAATAAGTATTTGTCATACTATGATCACAATGTTCACCCTCATCATTTCCATGTTCCTCACTTACTCTTAAGTCTAAGGAAACAATACAAAAATTAGGGTTATGTGGGGCTTCACAAGATTCACACCAGGGATCATCATTGCAGAAATGGACAACATTCTTATGTAGAAGGTCTGGAGTTTTGTTATTAGTTTTCTCCTTTCTAGGTAGAATAACAGGCTTCCCATCCTTAAACTGAGTTCCATAAGGATGGTTTTGCATTCTATTTTGAGGATTATATGTATTATTCTAAGAAGGCCTATTGTTCTGAGGATCTCTATATTCCTTATACTCTAGTTCTTTCAAGTTGCTCTTACTAAACCTTGAGTCATCTCTCCTATTTAATTTACCAGACACTCTTCTGTTCATTTCAATATTCACTGCTATCTTATAAGCATCAATAAGAGTTCTAGGGTTTTAATCCCTAAGAGCATATCCCATTTTTGAATCAAAGGCATTTAAATAAGTTGCTAAACATACCTCTTTATCCAACCTTATCTTCTGAAATATCTTGTGCATAGCTCTTTGAAATCTTGTATTAAACTCAATGACCTCTTCATTATAATTCTTTTTGATATTGTTGAACTCATTCAACAAAAAGCCTTTATTTGTTTTATCTCCATACTGATCCTTAAATAATTCAATTAGCTCATCCATAGAAACAATAGATCCATTAGAAAGGCTCCTAAACCATTCTCTAGCATCTTCTACTAGAGACTGAACAAATAATTTCATTAATACATCCTCATGAGTGATATTTAAATCATCAACAAAATCAATGAACTTTCTTAAATGTGTTTCACATGAAATAACATTGTTACCTACGAACTTTGGGAGTTTTTCTCCTATATCACCCACATCTTTAGGGAATTCATTAGGATATCCTGAGATACCAATGAAGTTAAACTGTTTATACCTTTCAGTATGCAATGATTTTCTTTGAAAACTATCATTCTCTTTAAAAGTAGTGGCTTTTTCTTTAGAAGTTGTTGTATTCTCTATCCCAGCATGAGAATACTTAGAAGACTGCAAAAAATCTATTTTCTTCTTCATCTCAATTGTTGCAGCTTCCATTTTTTCCTTTTCTAACATCTTTTCCATGGTCTCTTTTTCGATTCTTAATTTTTCCAAATCAATATCCAACTTGGACATTTTCTCTGTTAAAGGCTTCTGAAACCTAGGTTCTTGATTTCTGTATTCAGTCATTTTTTTCTTACCTTTGTCTTTATGTGAACTAGAAGCCTTATAAGTGAGTGGTATCTCTTGGTCCTTTTGAGATCTCTTTGTACATTTTATATTTTGATGTCTTGAAGACTTTCTTTTACTCTTATCAACATCCTTATGCTCATGTTTTTTCTTTCTCATTTCTCTCTCCCTTTTCATTTGTTGAATAAGGGCAAGCTGTTTCATGATAAGTTTTTCCTCATTTGCTAGCTCATCAGAGGGAGCTTCTTTATAATCTGAACTAGATGTACTTGTTTCTTCTCTTTCACTAGAAGTAGAAGTGACTGTAGGCGTTTCTAATACTCTCTCAGCAGATTCTTCATATTCTAAAGTATTTCCATCATGAGAAGGCTGATTGTTGCTCACCTCTTTCCTAGTATTACTTTCTTTACCTCTTAGAGGAGTTTCATCAATGTTGACTTGGTTTCTCTTCTTCCTCCAAGACATCTCCATCCTTGAGGATGATGAGATTCCACCATCTAAAACCTTCTTAGGATTATTTTTCATCCTTGACCTAGTATTCATTCTGAGAGATATTTACTAAATTTGCACTAATCTCAGAGATTTACTTTTAGATTCGCCACCCAAAAATAGTTAGGAATGAAGGAATACTATCAATAGAAAATTTTGACAACTACAACTGGTATGATCTGTAATTACTTTAAGTCCCCAGTATAGTTGCCAATTTGTTAGGGGTTTTTCTTGCAGGGCCTCTAAAAAAGATTGAATACTTAAATAACTCTATGACTCCCAATGCCTTTGACACTCTGACTCAAGCAAGAGAAAACACTAATTGATGAGGTATTTTGATAACACTAGGGATACCTACTATCACCTCCTTCTTTTTGTGATCCACTGACTCAGGTAGGTTTTACCTATGACTGATTACTGACTTGACAGTATCTTTAGAGTGGATTTTACTTATGTGTTGAATGCTCTTTTCTTATATGGATATATAAATGACAATGCAAATAACTATGATTATTCTGAGGAAAAGCTTGACACTCCAAATCATTATCTTAATGATGACAGAAACAACATAATAAGGAATTTCATCTTTCTTTCCTTTTATAATTCTTATGAATTTAGGAGGAATAACCTATTTGAATTTCTCTTTAAGAAATCAACAAACTCCAACTGTAATCACTATGAATATAATTGATTTTAATATATACTCTGAAGTTAATTGATTTTGAATAGTATTGGATATTTTGGATGATGATGGATTACCAAACAAGTTCCTAGACCAGTGCCTATCCTTGGGCTTATAGAGTCAATAGATATAAATCCACAAAGATATATAAAATAGAATATTGTAAGATGCCTTGCAACCTACATTCAACTCAAGTAAAGTTCCTTGCAAACTACCCTGTCACTCCCATAATGTAGTATCAAATCCTTAATTACTATTGTACTCTTTGAAATCAGTCACAAAATTTAATTCCCCCCTTAGAAGAAACTTGCAAATAATTAGATAGCTACCTTATAGCCAATATGTTTAACATGCCTTAAAAATTAAACATAAAAGAGTACACAAAATAAACAAAGAGACAACAAAAATATGGAATAAAGTTGCACTGTATTTTATTCATATATTTCTTCTTCAGTACATAAAAAGGCTAAAAGCTCAAAAACACAGACTGAAATTTAGAAAGTCTAGCTTGCCAATATATTTCATCTCTCTTTTTAATTGTTACATTTGATCTATATATATATATATAGGTCTTAAACCATCTTGGAATCCTTAAAGTAAGGATGCAACAAGCTTCGGATGGTTTAAGGAAACTAACCCTAAAAGTACAGAAAAGACAAAAAACAAGAATTCTCAAGCGGTGGGAAGACAAGAATAGGGGATGAAATCTGATCTTCTTTTATCTTCATATGAATTCTGGCACCTTTGTCTGATAATGTTCAGGATAGTATCTAATATTTGTATTGAGACTAAGTGACTACCATTTAAGGCTAACCTACACTTGTCTTTCATAATTACTTACCTCCCTATGCTCAATGATTACGCACCAAGTGTTCCTCTCTACTCTTCATCTAGGACCTCTTCTTCTATCTCAACAGGTTTCTTTTTCTTCGGTCTTGTCATTAAATCCCACGCTATCACATCCTCCTCTACAAGCCAACTGAAGCTCTGAATACTCTATAGTTGTCCTTTCTACCTTTCCCATCTGACATCAGTTATACTTTTGACATCAACTAAGAATTTATTTATGTCAGTTTTTGCTTTAAAAGCCTCATCCAAAATTTTATTAAAACCTTCAAAATCAAGATCAAAATCTATAATAAATGCCTCTTTACTAGGAAATCTACTGTCAAATTCATTTCTCCAGGCCTCCAAGGCCTTAATCTGATCATCTTCTCCCTTTAGAGGAGGAACAAATCTATTAAAAATTGGTCCAAATAGGCCCATGTTTGCCTCTATTTGATTCAATTTACCTTTAAAGAAAGATAAAGTGACATTAACTTTCTTGATCTCATCTTCTACCTCTATCACAATCTCAGGCAAATCTGGCCTATGTTGTTGTAAAGAGGCCAACTTTTCAAAAAGTTGTATTCTGTGAGACCATTTTGTGAAAAAGGGAGTCAAGACAGAGATGTACCCTGTTACTTTAGCATGCAAAATGGGTAACTTATTATATGTATTTAGGATTATATCTATTTTATCTTTCAAGGTATCAATCCTGTGTTGAAGTATATTCCTCAATGCATTTATGGCAACTTCATTATCCTTTTTAGCCATATCAACTATTTTTTCCTCTTCCCCCACTTCAACCTTTCCTTCTATTTGTAGAGGCTACTCTAAGGGTACATATACAACCTTTGGTTTTTCTTGTAATTGCTTAGTCAATTCAGCAATTACCTTATCCTACTGATGAATCTTGATATGGCACAGTTCTCTATCCTTGGCCAGGGCACTAGCCTCCTCAATTAGGACACCACATTTCTCGGACAACTGCTTTGTCTTGTCTTCATTTAAATGTGCCCAATGTGTCATTATTTGTGAAATCTCAAGATCTTTTGTGTTCTGCACTGTCCATACCATTTGGTTTCCCACCATGCTCTCTTGAATATTCAATAATTGATGCTTTTGGTCATTGGGACACAAATTCCACATGGAAAATGCTTGGGATTGTGGACTATATCCAAATCCTTTGATCATATCACCAATTTGGATCTCATTTGCCATTTTTAGATCTGGTTTCTTTCTAATTTGGTCTATTATGAATGTTGAGGCTAAATCCCAGCCTTTAGCAAGCAAAACTCCACTGTTCAAAAACATTTTTCTAGCCTCTTCAGTAGAAACATCCTCACTTTAAGGATCATATGTTTGGAAAGCTAGAAGAGCCTCATTTGTTACTGCTTCTTCACCATCTGATTTCAACTACTCTCTGATATGTTCCTTCTTATGCCATCTAAGGAAATCTTTAAATTCGTCAGTTTTTATGAAGTTATCATCACTTAAAAATAGTTGTTGGTGAAGCAATATTTCATCAATACATGCTCTAAGAGGCAACTCTATGTTTTCTTCTACCTCTTGCTGCAGTTTCTTTCCTTTTCTGATCTCCTTTCTCAAATTATGATCATATAATCTGTTGCCAGGAACAAGAGCACTTACTCTATCCCCTTTTCTCTCTTTTCTTATGTAAGTTTGATCATAAGAGGTTTGACCAAGATCAAATTTTTGCCTCTTGGTACCAGGCTGATCTATATCATCAGGTTGAGAAACCTCAGTTAAATCTATAATATGTCCCTTTTCCCCTTGTACCTGAATTTCTTCTGCAACATTCTGTTGTGGTTAATCTATTTGAGGTGGATTGACATATTCTTCTTCATTCTCACTCTCATATTCAGACTCTGAATATTCAGGTTCTTTTCCCCCTTTCTTCACATCTAGAACTCTATCCAATTGCTCACAGAGTGCGTAAAAATTATCTATCATAGCTTTGATTTTGTCAAAATATGGAAAATTAGGGTAAAAACCTCCAAATGCTAATCCATTTATTTTTATCTATTTCTCTAAATTCAACAACTCTTCAATTCTCTCTCTTCTATTCTCACTTCTTCTTCATCAATTATGTTCCTAGTAGCATCCTCCTCGACACCAAGACCATGCATATATGTGTTCGGTATGGTAGGAGTTAGGAGTTTCTTAGCTCATGCAATAAATCCCTCTGGATCAATATACCTATACAAAGTTGCTCCCATCTTACAGCTTTCCAACCATCTGCTAACTAAATCAATAGCACTTTTTCCAATTATAAAATAAAAAATCTTGAACTCCCTAGGGGTTAATTTCCCCTTCCTGTGTGGTACAAATTGCTCATTATCAGTTAACAAACGCTGCCAAACAAATTTCATTGCTGCAACTCTTGATGGCACATGATATGGTAGGACATGGGGAGGATGTGTGCATCCATACACTCTAATCATAGTGAAATTCTCTTTTAAAAATAAGTCTCCCCAATTGTAGTCACCTTCCAACTTATCAAAATATTCACATGGTCTCAATAGTTGTAGCACCTTCACTAGGAGTCTAGTCTTGTTGACACCCAAACTCTACATCAAAGGGTAGACAATCCAGTTCTCAAACCCACAGAACTCACAGTCCTTGGAAGTGAAATTCCATATCTTAATCCAAAATTATACAGGATTGGAATGGTTATGAAAAATTCTCTGTGGGTTCAAATTGCTTACATCCATGATGTCATAATTGAAATGCAATAATAGACGTATCAGGATAGAATATTGTAAAAAAAAAGGATCTTTATCGTTCTTCTGTATAGCTACAAAACCCTCATGCATTCTATCAATGATGTATTGAATGTAATCATAGCTGGTACTAGGATGCACATCTTGTAAATCTAATACTATCATCAAAATCCCAGCATTTATCTTCTCAGCTCCTCCATCCCTACCCAACACCTTACACAAATCATATGCAATGTACTTGATATAAAAATGTAAATCTTTGAAACAATAGGGTGCATTTCCAGGTAAAGGGACAATGTGGTTTCTAACCTCCTTAAGGATATGTTTCTGTAATTGGTTCCTAGCAACCCCAGGCTGTAACCTATATCTCTCTTCCTGCTTTGTAATATCAATCTTAGTGGACATGGTACTGTATAAACTGAAAGCTTGCATAAAAGAATTCCTATTCAGAATTAAAAGTGTAGTACCGTCACTCTTTTTAATTGTTTTTTAAAAGGGGTCATAATGGTTTTCTATACATATAAACAAGTCTACATCTACAAAGACATTAGGAACAATTAACCTAACCAAACCACTAGTCTAGGGATTTGATATTGGTATGTCTTTATCAGCATTCTTATAAAAGTAATTGTAAAGAGAAAAACCTATAGAACCTAGTTTATGGGCGTCTCTGATATCACAATATTTATCTGCCAATATGTTGGCATTTTCCCTCTTGTTTTTTGTAGACCCAGGTAACAGCTTCAAAAACTCATCAGAGAAGTTCCTTTTTCCCTTGGCATCTTCATCCACTTCATCGCTCTTCCCACTGGTAGATGCCACACTAACTGCTTTACTTATTTTTCTTATTTTCAACTTCTTTTTCACCGATATTGAAACAAATCTTCTCTCAGGACGCCTTACCCTTCTCTACTTACTGAAGATAATTCAAGAACCTTGAAAATTGAATAATCACCCTGAATTTGATCAATTCTTTCTTTTTGGACATAGAAAACCTAGCAAATTCTCCGCTCTAAAATTTTGGATGTATGATAAATGAAAATAATCCCGAGTTCATCCCTTTATGGTAACTTTACAAAGTACTTAGCTCATCATTGAAGAATCAATCAATTTCTCCTTCAAGTTTACATGCTATGGTATTAATTGAATTCCTAGCCATAGCTCATGAATGTGACAGGAAATCAGATTCATATGAGTGTATTTTTAGAAAAACCCTTATAAAATTTGAACAAAATCACATGTTTTGATATGATTGGTTCTTCACAAGACATCTAAGCTACCTTTTTCACACAGTAATTAATCTCCTGTATTTTTATTGGATGATTAATCTCTATATTGTCATGTCAGCAACTGCCACCTATTATCACTTTTCATATTGGCGACCAAGCAACTATGCATTATCTCTTTGTCGCTGATCAAATCTCTTAACTCTCAATTCTTCTAGAGATGTAGGGACTACATGATTCTCTTCACCTCATCTTAACCATGATTAAATTATGGCGATCACGCAACCAAATGAATCCAAGTCGCTAGTAGAATTGCCAAACTCAGAGTTTATTCGGAGACCCCACAGCTATGGTTACTTTTCATCTATTAAGCTCTTATCGCTAAGTCACTGAATGTTCTTTTCACTTTACGAGACCCTGCGACTACACTTAGTCACTCAATCGCTAAATAAAACTGCTCTTTAATATTTCCTTTTGAGACTTCACGACACAGCCCATGAAACTTTATCTCATCATTTTAATTTTAATTCAGAGACTACGCAACTAAAGCTAATCTCATTGTCGTGAGAAAATTTTACTCTGTGAAAATTTGATAGAGACTCAGCAAATACTGTTGATCTTATCTTATTCTACATCTGACGGCTCCACTAAGTCGCTGAATACATTTTGGAAACCCTAAATCATTTGGAGACCACACGACAATATTAAAATATATACCTTTACATCTTTTAGTCTCTTAATCGCCAAATGATATTTTTCCTTTTGGGAGACCACAAGACTGATACACTTTGTTTTATTCACTGTGGACACGTGTCTCATCTTAGTTATTTATCTCCAAATTGCTGAAAAGATGTTGACTTACCATGTTTGACTAGCGACTACCTGGCCATTGTATATTTCATTTCAATTTGCAATTTGTCGCCAAGTCTCTAAACCTTTTACTTAACTGACCTTTAAACTGGAGACATGGCAACTGAAGCTTTTAAACTTATCACTAACTGTGTTCTGATCTAGAGACCCTACGACTGAAGGAATCACTAAATCTCATAATGCTTTACTAACTACAATATACATTGCATGAAACGTGACTTAACCACTTTTATCCATTTTGCCAGATCACATTTTCTTCATCGGGAGACTTCACGACTTATGCTTTTCGCTAAGTCTCATGACTTATAAAGTATATTTCTTTCCTTTTATAGACATCCTAACTATAGTTAATCGCCAGGTCTCATGATGAAATGGAATATTCTTTTAAGATTAAGCAGCTAGGTGACCATTTAAAAGGCACATGACTTTTTATAACTTAATTTTTTCAAAAAGGTAATGCAAAAATAGAAACTCGAATGACATTTTTAGGGCCTTTTGCATTTTTACATAGAAGGCAGCTTAGGGCTTTGGGTTTTTCATTATTGGTCTAGATTTTGACCTAAGAACACAAGATTTTCACAGGGATAATTCAAATTAGGACAAATTTTCTGATTTTGAATAAAAATTGGTAGGAGGACAATAAAATTTAGGGCAAACCATCAAAAAACCAGGAATACAACCAACAGAAACTTAATCTCTAGAACCAAATGGTGATAATCACATCCATTTTACATGGAAATAACAATTCCTAACCTATTTGAACTGATTAATTTATTTTCTATTGCCAACATACGAATATGAGAAATATTATCAAGCTTAGCAATAAGTCAAATTCCATAGCCATTTAGAAAATTTGCAATCCTATTTCTAATTTCAATACCTAGTTCAAAATAAAATAAAAAACCCTACCTCAATACCATATCAAATCAATCCAAAGAAGTACCTAGATTTGGATCCTACCCATGTGTTGGAGGAGGATAGTAAGGAGTGTTTTGGATGAAAGCCCCAAGCGTGAGATCTTCATATGTATTTTATATCTGTTACTCAAGCTTTTATAGATTCCCAACATCTTTTGAAGCTTGAAAAATCCTAAAGAGCCTGTGAGATTCTATTTGTGTGAGACACAGAGCACATCTATCAAAATTAACTTAACTGCATCACCGAGTCTCTCTCTTTCAGTAGGGAGACGATGATCTAATTGCTTCATGTACTTTCCAGAGCACATAATCCTCTCCCCATCTGAATACCTTCCTCTATATTACCCCAAAGTTGTTCAATTTAATCCAACAAATATCTAACCACGCATACCCCTGCCGCCAACCACTCTCTTTCTTGATCCATCTTTCTTTCTTCTATGTAGTGGAACATAAGCCATTTTCTACACTACTCTTCTAGATAGAAAATGCTAGGTAATTTTAATACCGTGAATGCTTAAAGGTCTACAAATGAAAAGGGGAGTACGCTTGAAATAAAGGATATCCTCCATCTTCTGGTGAATCTTACCATCCACAAAAGTATGTCATATTCTATGATATAAATACCCTCCCCCCCAAGTCAATGTAGCCCATCAATCGTTCTGATGCAGGAGCATCCTGGGGTAGTTGGCAATCTTGTGTCACCAAAAACATGTTTTGGTTTGATTTATGTTTTATTAGTTAACTTGGTTGGACACCTGAGGTGCTCGGTCACTCTGATGGTGGTTCTCGGTTGGAAGATGTATTTCTTCACTGTTGGACTCGATCATTGGACTCAGTGGTGCTCAGTGTTGTTATGTTTTTGGTGATATTCTACTCAGGGTATACTGTTTGGTGGTAGTTTCTTAGTGTGTGCAGCTTGGTGTGTCTTGCTTGATAGCATATCTCTCAGTGTTTTCTGTTCAGAGGAGTTGGCTTGGTGACTTCCTGATGGGTTGTTGTTGACTTGATGTTGTCTTACTGAGTGGTCTAGCTCTCAATGTCCTTGTTTATTGACTGGTTGTTGGGGTTCACCGACTTGTGTTTATAGATTGGGTAGACATTGGAGATTGCATTCATGATTTGAGGGGGTCATTGGGATCATGCTAAGTTTTGAGGCATGCAAATTTGTGGCATTGGATCTTGTGTGGACCCAAATATGGGTTGATGTGTTCTCCTACGTATTTTTTTATTATTTGCAGCTGACTGGTGCATTTAATATCTGTTCATTGTAGAGTGTATGACCAAATACCATATTTGAGCTTACTATTCTCAAATACCATTGTTCAACCATCTTCTATGGATATTTTTTATGATTCAAAGTTGGATGATCTCAACCATACTGTTAATCATGTGGATTGTGTTGTTTCATCTCAACCTATTGTTCAAGATCCTTTGCCTGCACCTCAACTTAAATAGAGACCTCAATCTAAACCTTCAAAACAACCTAAGGATAAAAGAACTAGGGAACTCTTCATCACCTTTGATGATTCTGAGACCATTAAAGATCTTGATGGTCCTCTCTACATTTATTCTAGGATTACTAAGATACCTATGCATGCTTGTCTTGTTTATCCTATTTCCTTAGTCAATGTCATCACTGAAGAAAATCTTTTTATGAAGAAGTTACAAAGCGATTATTATGATACATCTGATGTGTGGAATCAAACTTGTAATGGTTTTCTTTATCCATCATTTGGTTCTATTACCTTGCCTGTTGAACTTTGTGGTAAAATTGTGGACAATACCTTCGTTGTTGTCCCGGATTCTGATCAATTTCAAGTTAAGCTTGGTTTCCCTTGGTTGACTACCATGTGTGTCATTGCTTCTCCTATCCACATGTGTATTAAGTTCATTCATGCTAAAGAGGTGAAAATTATTAATCATAGTTTATATCAACCTTCTAGGCCTAGGGATTGTGCTACCCTGGACTTATTTTGGCCTTCATTACCTAATTCATGTTCTTCTCGACCTGATAACCTTTTTCACTCATATCAAGCCTATAAACATCACAAGATTCTTGAGTTAAGCATGCCTCTGATTGATATTAATGATGGTATTTTTCCTACGCCTGCTATAATTCCTTTATCCATTTCTTGTAATTATGTTAATCAAAATCCTAGTATCACTTTTCAGCCTACTGAGAGTCCTACTAATCCTCCTATAGAACCTATGAAGGAACCAGTTGTTCCTCCTAGTTCTCAACATATTTCCAACAAGACAAAATGTAACAAATATGCCAATGAATTTCGTAAGAAGCATCAAGCTCATGCTAGGGCCCATGCTTCTATTCTTCAAAATTAGTTACCTTCTTTTGACCAGCCTATGTCTGATGTGTTGGAGGAAGTCAATGTTAATAATGATGTTAAGATGAATAATTATGATGATTCTATTCGCATCTTAGATTCTATTTTTATTAATCTTGACGAGGAAGATAATATTGACAATCCTATTGATGCTAATGATGAATATGAGACTATTGATCTTGATACTGATTTACCTCATATGCTTTCCACACGACTGATATTTACACCTAGTATCAAACATCACAATTCTCAAGAGGATCCTTGTTTGGAACTGGCTATTATTCCTACTGTGTTGGATATATTCCCTCTTGCGAGTTTCCCACCTTCCCTAAATGATATAAATTCAGATGGGGAGAGTAGGCGATGTGCTTGATTGGATTGTCCTTCCTGATAGCCTTTTATGTGTTTGTATGTTGTATTTTCCTTCTCCCATAATGTATTTTCTAAATGTTTGTTAGATTCTATTATATGACCCTTGTTACTTTGTTGGTGCAAGGTGATAAAGGAGTCAAACTTCTTGTACAATTCCTCTATATGTATCTCTATTCTTCTATATATATTGTTTCATGGTATATTGTACCTGTGCTATTGTTCGTAAATGTTTTCCTTGTGTATTCCGCTTGGATTTGCAACATGGTAGCACTAATTATTTTTGGTCTCCATGTTGTGGTCTGAAAAGAATCTTCTTCATAACTCTTGCATTTTATTTCCTCCATTGTGATTGTAGTTCTACTTTCTTTGGGGAATGATGTCAATTTATTTGCAATAATATCATATCTATGTATACATATTATCTTATGATCATACTGACTCTGTGGTAGGTAGATCCCTTATGTGTTCTTTGTATGTTTATGTGGTATTTCCCTTGATTTGTCTTCACTTTGGGGCATCTCGTAGTGGAAACATAATTAGTGGAGTTGTTTATGTTTCCTTCAAAGCCATTTCTCCTGTTAAATTGTTAGCAATGACTTTAATGTGGGGGCATACGCTCTACTCACCTTTTTTCATACACGCACTTTCAAAATATTTTCAAAACTTAAAACTTTTCTCCCTTTATGGATTAGAGACTAATCCTTAAAGCATGAATTTTTACCTTATAGGATCTCTTGATCCATCCAATTTCAATTTACAATGTTTTTGATCCATTAAGGATGAAAGATGTCTTTAAGACTGGATCTTTCTATGTTTTTTCTTTTCTCTTTTGGAATATAATATTCCTAAGAGTAAAATGTTGATGGGTTGACTAGTGAGTAGCCACATTCACTAGGTGGTTCAACTCCATCTTTCTAGTTATAATTTTTCCTTGTGTGATTCACAATGGAACATAGGTTCTCATTAGGCGAGGTAATCACACCCTCTCTCTTTTCCTCTTTGACTAGTGATGTCTCTCTTATCATGATCTTAGGGTTGATAAAGACTTAAATCCATGGGGGCTTGAGGATTCCTTTGTCCCTTTTTTATTTCAATAAGATTAGTTGTTCTTTATGATCTCCTTTACCAAGAGTTTGCATCGAGTCCATAGTCTGGCTAAAGTGGGGGCTAAATGTATAGTCAAAAAATGGAAGCGCTTACATTTTGGACTGATTTATCCCTCTGATTAAGTGGTTTGGGGTCATGTCAAGAACCTTGAATGGGTCTCTGACTTGGATCTAGATTTTACCCATGTTTTTCCCCCTTTTCCACTTCTCTCTGGCCTATTTCTGGGCCCTGATCTGCAAATGTGAGTTCCTTGAGCTCAGGGTCAAGGTCAACCTTCTAGGTCAAGGTTGACCTCTACGATGACCTAGTTCAAGGTTGAAATAGACCCTAACATAGGTCAAAGTTGACCTTGACCCTGAGCTAGGGTCAAAATTCCAGGTTTCCATATGTCAAGCTTTGGAAAGATTTAATTCTCGCTTTCGGGTCGGCTGTTTTGATCTTTGAGGTAATGAACCTTGAAATTATATTTAATATAGGTCCACTTCTAAGGGTATAGTTCTGAATTCTAATATAATTCTCCTATGTAGGCCTCTCTAGAATATTGTGCCCTAGATTGGTAGATAAGGAAGCTTTCTCCTCTCATTTTCTCTAAGACTGGGAACCATGAACCAAGAATAAATACAAACCATCTAAGAAAACTCTATGCATGATATATTGAAGAAAGAATCTACTCTCAAGAATTCAAGCATTCAAATACATTCAAGCATTCAATTCATCAAGGAGATCCATCGGTAGCCATTGAAGGATTCAAGCTCTATGGAGCTCTCTTGTTGAAGATTTCTCCATCCACATCCATGCAAGCCTCTTCCTATTCCAAGATCCATTCAAGATTGGTGTTGAAGATCTACAAGAAATTGATTTGAGACACCCTACATTCTACATTCTACATTCTACATTCATTTGGTGCATACATACTTGTGGATCCACAGATTTGAATCCACCACAAGGGTTTCTATACAAGCAAGGTGAATTGGTTTATTTGCTTTGTTTATTTATGAAATTTCAATTATACTTTAAGGTTAATTACAAAGCTAGGGTTTGACCAAGGCAAACCCCCACAATAAACAAACCATTTTTCTTTTAGGTATAGGTTCAGGACAGTAGATTCAAGTGCAGATCCAGATAGCCTTTTCAGAAAACTTTAGGGATCCAAAAACACATTTTCTATTGGACTGTACAGGTCAAGGTCGACTTTCTATTTTGGGTCAAAATTGACATTCTATTTTGGGTCAGAATCGACACTCTATTTTGGGTATAAATTGACCTGAGCCAGATCTAGAAAAGATTTTTGGGTTTTCTTCGTCTCTGTGTTTCTATGCCCGATCTGATTGCAGAACTTTCAGAAACTCAGTGCAGACACCCAAAAATAACATTCTTCAGATCTGTGATATTTTGAGGTTAGTACTTATCTTCTAATTCATTTCAATTCAGTTCTTAATCAATTCAAATCTACTATATTCTTCATCCATTATTCGGGATTGTAAAACTTTCTTATTTCTTCTTATTTCTGATCGATTGATGCATTTGTGCATTAACCATTTTCTTATGGTTGATCAAAGTGGATCTTTCCTTGGTGAAATTTGAGGCTAGGAAGGGGATCTTATCTTCTCCTCAATACTATCAACATCAACAACATCTTCCATCTTACCTCTTACATGACACATTATTTATATATACATTACATTTTTATACCTTACAGAAACTAATGGGAAACGATAAAGCTTTCACACAAAATGATAAAGCACACAAGAAATGATAAATCTTTTACCAAAGATGCATTAAATCTAAAATGATACCTCTTGTAGATGATATAATGATAGTAGTAGATGACTTTCAACTCCCTAGAAATGATAAAATAATGACTACGGATGATAAAGCACTACCGAAAATGATAAAAGAATTGCCAAAAATGATAGACTACCTGCAAAATTGTAAAATGTTAAGAACATAGAGGAAAATTTCATGAAAATGATGCAATTTTCCCCGTGGTGGGTACAAAAATGTGATTTGTAAATTTTTACTTGCAAGTATTCTACACACAAACACTCAATAACTCATTAGTTCAAAGGTTAATAAGATTTAAATAATGAACTCAACATAACACCTCATGAAACCAAATTATTGCTTTCTAGACATGAAGATTGTAATCTAAATTGAAGTTTTCTCTTAGATTAAGCACATTAGATCATACAATTGACAATCATGAAATGGAAGATTCAAGATGAAATGACTAAAATTCTCAAGAACATGTTCAATTATGCATCATTTAGATCAAATTCTACAAATTGAACTATATTAGCTTGATAAAAGATGAACTAGATTAGCTAGAATTAAATTGACATTATTTCTATGATTTAATTATTTTATGCTCCTCTCTCCAAATGAGCTTAGAAATGCTTCATTATATGGAGGTTTCTTTGAGGAAAAAGGCTTTCAAATTTGAATTTGAATTCACTGGTTGAGATGCATCCATGAGGGATGGCTGAAATGCAAATTTTCTTGATCTATGTGATCACCTCTCATTGGTTAGAGGTTTGAATTTTGAGGCATGGTTAAGGAATATTAATAACTTGAATTAATTAATTCCTTTTAATTAATTTCCTTAGCCATGTATTTAATTTTTTGATTTGATTTAATTCATTCAAGGTTAATTTAATAATTAATGACTTTTGAAGAATGCCTCTTGGTGAGTGATCTTGGTTTATTGATTTTTGATGAATTATATACCTAAACTGATCTAGCTTAATTATATAATCGTGGTTAGCTTTAAATTGGTAGTTTTTATTAGCACCTGGGGGACTTGATTTCATATTAGGGCTTCTCATTTTATCAGACCATTTTTAGGTGATTACACCAACCTTGGTCAGTTTTGACCCTTAGTTAGGTGTTGTCAAATAGACAATAAAGTTGATAAATTATACAATGTTTTTAAATTTCATATTTAAATACTCTCCTATTACATTAAAATGGTCACTTAAATACTTTGATAGAATAATTTATTGACCAAACTCTTGACTCACCCCATTAATCCCTTACATTATCCCTTTTAGGCCTAGTTAGCCATATTGGCAACATTCAATTATATTGACTCAAAATGAACTTCAAATGGCTCTACTAGCCATGCTTACATCACAAAGTGACCTTATAGGTCTTTTCAATATTCAAATACTTAAGGTCATCCATGTGACCCCCTTGGTGTTCCTCCAAGCCCTAGTGCTCCTACACCATACTCCCCAACTTAGAAAATTTTCCAAGTCTCTTGGAAACATCTACAAAACAAAGTCATTAAAAAACAAAACATATTCCTCATCTTAACTTTAGGCTTGAAAATTTCTTCATTGTGCCATCTTATCTTGCCTTTTCCTCCCTTCACTTGGATCTTCCTTTTTCCTTTTATCTTGACTTTAGGTTTTTCACTTCTTGGAAAAGTGTACCATGCTTACTGTTGCTCAGCATCTTCAACCCACATAATCACTTGCAATCTTAGAAAAACTTCATCCGAAGGACAACTCCATGTGTCGTTAACATGAACTCTAGAAAAATGCATCTATATCCTAGGAGTATCCATCATCAAATTTGTCTCCCAATGACCAATCAACACCACTTCATCATCCCTCTTATCTTTCCATTCCTCTTGGAACTCAACCACTTCCTCATTCATCTTTATGGCTTCATCATTAGCCTTTTGATCAACTGTCATAGGGGTACCTTTCTATCTTGTACCCTCCAAAGGACATATAACTGTCCCAACTTGGATCACCTCACCTCTTTCAATCCCTCCATGACTTGAATCTCTACTTCTCATATCAGTAACACTCTCTACCATCACTTTGTTATCATTAAGAACCTTTTCATCACAAGGTTCATCGACAACTACATGTTTCTCACACCCTACATCAATATACATATTTTTCTCATGTCCTTCCAATGGACACCTCACATCTTCCTCTTCTATCAGGATCTATGTCTTGTCTTCATCTTGTATGTCTTCTTCTTCAATGACTTCCTACTCTAAATCACTTCACATTCCCTCTTCAGCCTCATCATGTTCATGTCCCTCTTGCACTAGGAACCCAATCTTCTCAAACACTCAAATGTTTCTAGACACCTTCCATGATGTCTTATGCTCCTCCAGTGGCACCAAGACACCCTTCCTCCCATCCTTTGTGACATTGTATGTGTTCTCTCTACCATCACATAGGGTACGCCTCTCAAATTGCCATGTTCTCTGAAGGATCATATGAAAATCCCTCAAAGGTATTATGTCACACAAAATTACATCATAGTATGAGCCAATGGTGAAGGGAACATATGATTGTTCCTTCACATCAACCCAATGTTTAGCATCCAATCCTTGTGCTCTGTAAGGCATGTCATGTGTTACTATTGGTAGATTGAACTTGTCAACCATTTCAATTGAAACAAGATTTGCAGATGAACCACTAGAAACAAAAAATTTATAAACCTTATCCTTGCACTTACATTGTGTCCTAAATATAGACTACCTCTAAGTATACCTTATACCCAATTCTTTTTCATCCATGATGGCTACCATACTCGCTATCAATCCTAAATCTCAGGCCTGCAAGGACCTACTTCCTTTATTTGATACCACTTTGGTGTAGAGGGTTCCACCCCACATGGACATCCTCCAAAACATATATGATAGGTTCCTCAATCCTATCAAAGCAAAACACTCAACACCATCAAAACATATCCTCTACTAGGATCACTTGGATCATCCACAAGATCCCTCAAAATGGTCACACTCTCCTTACACTTCTAAAGACCTATTAATGGTCATACAAAAAATTGGCTAAATATCCTTTCCACCATGATCCACTCTTCAAACATTAATCTCTGATCACACACTGAATGCTTATCACATTCTATCTTTTATTGCATTCAATGATTTAATGTCACCATATACTATCCTCTTGATTTCTCACCGCATACACAACACCCAATGGTACTCTATGACAAAAATACACTTCTCATCATCCATAGAATTAAACCAAGTATCTCCTCTCACTCATTGAATCCATTAAACTCTCACCACTCACTATTAAGACTTCATCAATGACCGTTTACTCTGTCAACATAACTTTGTAATTGTCCCACTTCACCATCCCTCACAAAATAGGAATTTCTGCTTTCAAAAAAAACCCTTTATCCCTTTGGAATCTAACCCTTTCAAAATATTAGAATATTCCCACACTTAACCTATTCTTCACACCCTATCATCAAAAATTCTTCCAACCAAAATCAGAACCTAATGTCCTTATTGTCTAGTCTATGACAGTTATACAAACATTTATGTAAAAAATGACCAAAATATATTTTCTTAGACTCATAGCACCTTTCATATCTTTTTAAAATATATATCTTGAGAATATCCTTCTCACATCCCTCATGAAACTCATAATACTTCACAATTGCTGGTGTTGGCACAGTCTTTCTCAACTACCCCTGTCATCGCTCTTTCTCACTCTGAGACAGTTTATTGGTCAATTCATGGATCCATTCCATGTGGAACTTGGTGTGTGGTCTCTTGCAAGTTAAAATACATAAAATAAACCCCCCTCCCATCATCCTACAAAAATAGAGGGTTGGGTAAACCTGAAATAGAGAGACTCTACATTTTACAATGTCACTAGTTACCCTAAACTAGGGTTTGACAGTCTAAAAAAAAGTTGGGATATCTTCCTCATTATAGAATGAAAATAAATGAAATAAAAGGTGGAATAAATTGTATTTAGACCTTCATAAAATCCATGAAGTGAGACACCAATTAGATGCTATTTACACATTGAGAATTCATTCAGAATCAGACTGTTATACTGGATAAATATCAAAAAGTGCAGGAAACCAAAAATTTATTGATAATTAATTGATTACATTCACTTTTTCCCTCATGCTTAGCTTTTCCAAGCATTAATAAATCCTTATAAAGATTTTAAACTAAATACCAACCTATAACTACCCAAAAAACCAACCTTGGTCAGTTTTGACCCTTAATTAGGTGTTGTCAAGTAGAAAACAAAGTTGTTAACTTGACAACTTATACAAAGTTTTTATATTTCATATTTAAATACTATCCTATTACATTAAAATGGTCACATAAATACCCTGATACAATAATTTATTTACCAAAATCTTGACTCACTCCATTAAGCCCTTACATTAGCCCTACTTAGCCATATTGGAAATTGTATGCCTCCTTCTTTTGTGATCCGTGGATTCCCAAGATTTCCAAAGGCAAGGGTCAGTAGCAAAGGTTTTACAAATGATATTAATCAAGTATGAAATACTACTAAAATGAATAACCTAAAATGTAATCAATAAAATGTACAAGCAAGAGAAAGGAAAACAAATAAATGCAAACCCCACGATGCTTGAAGCTTCTATTGTTTCTCTCTACTCCTTCTGAAACGCTATTCTTGATGCTCAGTATTGGTGGGGCAACGTCTATGACTTGAGAAGTGTCAAGAATTTGCTAATTGAAATAGGTGTGTGATTGCAAGATGGCTTGAATGCTAGAACCAAACTGACATAGTAATGGCGCACGAGAGCTTGAAATCCTGGATCCTTCAAATGGTTATGAACAGTTTATTATATAGGAATTGGTGATGATATGAACGGTTGAGATCAATCCCAGAGATAGGGAGATGAATGTTGAGATTAAAAGGAACTAGAGAAGCCATCAGTAAACTCCACCTCTTCAATTGGTAAAGAGGAGATAAAGCTTGGTTGACTGAAGAGATAATTATGAGTTACCTTTTTGAACTGAAGAGGTGGGTGAAGTTACCCATGTGGACTAGAGAGATGGGTGGAGTAACCCATGTGATCTGATT
>MU223065.1:1004863-1020990 GCA_018584345.1 Thuja plicata | reverse complement strand
TGAATTTCAAGAAAAGTCTAGTGCAGGGCACAGTTGGATTTTAGTTGCCACAGATTACTTTACTAAATGGATTGAGGCTATCCCCACAAGGAAAGCAACTAGTAAGGTGGTTACTAAATTTTTGTTAAAAAATATTTTGACCAGATTTGTAGTGCCTAGTAAATTAATAATGGATAATGCTATGAGTTTCAGATCAGAGAAAATGACAAGTTTCTGTGAGCAGTATGGGATTACAATATCTTATTCATCCCTATATCATCCACAGGCCAATGGACAAGCTGAGTCTAGAAATAAAAGCATATTGAAGATATTGAAGAGAACTCTGGAACAAAACAAAAGGACATGGCATACAAAAATGAGATTAGCCCTTTGGGCTGATAGGATAACACTTAAGAAGGCAACTAGTCAATCACCTTTTGAATTGGTGTATGGTTTACAAGCGAGGTTTCCTATTAACAATTTATTGCCCATTTGCCAATTCATACAAGAGGAACATTTAGATGTCTCTGACAATATGCAAAACAGAATGATGCAGCTGAATGAATTGGATGAAATGAGGAGAAATAGTCAGAAAGAAAATATGAAGCTACAATAGCAAATGAAATATCTATTTGACAGGAGGGCTACTGAGAGAAAGTTCCAAATTGATGATTTAGTTCTCCAATGGAATGAAAGGGCAGAGGATAAAGGCAAGCATAAGAAGTTTGAGTCTTTATGGCTAGGACCATTCATTATTGTAGAAAAATTTGGCAAAGACTCATACTTGTTGAAGAATATGGAAGGAGATATTTTTGAGTTACCTGTGCATGGGCAGTTTTTGAAGTCTTTCTTTGAGTAAAGGCCCAAGGTGCACAAGTAAGTTTGTATTATATTCTCCTTTCCTTGTCCCTTGTTTGTAAGTTCTGTACATATTTCCCTTTCTATCTTAGGGTTTTGCTCCATTTGAAAGGTGGTCTGCAACCAGAGATTCTGTGGTTCTTTGTCATAAACTAAGTTTATCCAATCCGCATCAGAGCCACTGTTGGTCGTATTTCTTATTTTTGCTAGTTCTCCTAGTTCCTCGTCCTGCTCTCTAAGTTCTGATGTGCTCAATTCAGTTATCTTTTGTTCATTATGCCCTTACCTCTGTCAATTTTTTAGGTTTTGAAGTCTAAACATAGCCCATTATGCAAAAAACCCTAAAAACCCTAGGCTATCCAAGTGTTGAATGATGAATTTAAACCCTAGGTCATGTCTTATGTTTCAACGTTACTTTTTTATTCACTAAAGGCATGTGTTTTAAGTTAAGTCGTCTCGTCACATTACCCCAACCGAATATTCCATTTGTCTTCCCGACTTTGCTTTTTCCTTGTGTCGCGTAGTCTTGTTTAAATTCCAAATATTCCTTTAGAATTCTGAGACTTAGCGATTTCTTTTAGTCGGGTAGTCGCAAGATCTTCATGTTATAAGACTTTATAAAGATGGGACCCACTGTTAGTTGGGTGATCGCCGGAGAAATTAAACAGTTATGAAAATGTTCTCAGACTTCGTGATTACTTCATGTCGCATTATCGCCAAGTCAAGCCAAAGCTAACAGTCAAGTCAGGCCTTCAGTCGCGTGGTCTCGGAATAGAATGGCGGTTAAGAGATTTTGATTCAGACTACGCGACTAACCATTTTAAAGTTTGCAATAATGCTTTGTTAGGATGTCGCCAGAGCAAGACGATGACTCAGTTCTCCAGTATAAAGAAAGTAAAACAATGATTGAGTGACATCTGTCACAAAGCGGGTGGCTGTTGAGAAAAGGTTATTGCATGGCCGCCAGAAAGAAGAAATGGATTCAGCGACTTCGAGACTTAGGTGCTTTGCCTTCTGTCGCGATGCCTAGAAATATTTTAAGGGTATGAAGAAAAATTGGGCGATTAAGCGATGATCGTAGGATGAGGGAATATGAAGATCTGACGGTGGTCGCGAAGTCTGGGAAGAAAAGTTCCCCAGGGGAAAAGTCCTCCCGACTTGGCGATTAGGGTATGTCGCGCAATCGTTATAAGTGAAAAGGGGGCGCTTATAACATGTAAAGGTAAAATTGAATGCTCAGGGCTTATATCTCCCAACTAGGTGACTAGGCATTGTCACGAAGTCTTGAAACAAAAATTAAACACACAGCGACAAGGAGGTAACCGTAAAAGTTAATGGTAACGGCTAGTCGTGAAGTCTCAGAAAGAATGGTGAGTTATTGTTAACTGTGCATGACTTTGATTTCAGTTATGTCGCATGATCGCCAGATGATCACTTCGGTCAGCCAAATTTATGAAAGCACATTGTCTCCAAGTCTTGAGATGGAACCATGGTTAATAACAAAGGCCCATGACAAAGAGACTTAATGCAGTCGCGCAGTCGCCTGATTACAAGATCTAAAAAATGGCGGCAGTTTTTTGATGTGACAATGTAAATCTCTCGGCAACCAATCACAGGCTCGTATTTTGATTACTGAGAAAAAAGAGTAGCTGAGATGTGAGACAGACAATGAATTAGATTGTGACATGTCAGCTCTCTTAAACGTTATATGATTTCTCTGAGGATTCATTTTTGAAAATTTGATTTCCTGTCAACTTCAGCAACTACGGCTAGGTTTTTCAAAGTTCACAGCATGCGGAATTAATGGCAGAACTGATGTTTCCAAATTATGAGTTGTGTACTCTAAATGACGGCTATAAGGAGTTGATGGTGCATTCATTCTCATTCACCATGCTTTTAGTTTTCACAGCCCAAGTTGCTAATTTTCAGAAGAGTGATATTTTGCGCATTTTGCAGTATATCCAAAGTTGATAAGAGAGTTCTAAATTGCAGAAGATTGTGCATAGAACAAATAGTTGATATTTTAGATTAGATTTGTTTCAATATTGGTAAGAAAAAAGAGATTCAGCGTGTTGCAAGGATGGGCAGAGCTGTGAGTGTCGCTTCAACAAGTGGAGGCAGTGGAGAGGAACAGAAAGGAAAAGAAAGTTTCTTTGATGAGTTTCTCCATCTTCTGCCAGGTTCAACACAGAATAAGAAGGCCAATGCTAGTGTCCTCCTGGATGAGTAAAAGAACATTTGAGATGCTGTGACCCCAGGCACAACAGGTTTCTCTCTTTTCAATTACTTCTATAAAGATTCTGATAAGCCCATCCCAGTTTCAAACCCTTGGACATGTGGTCTTGCTAGGTTGCTTATTCCTGATGTTTTCTTAGATGTAGACCTATTTCTTTACCTAGTAAATCACTATGATGCCCTAACAAAGACCATCAAAAGGGATGATGGCACTACCCTGCTAATTCTAAACAGGAACTCATTCATGTAAGCCTTTGGCTTATTCAGCACCATGTCTACTAAAATCAACATGACAAAGCAGGAGAAGAGATATAGTTCCAAGCCTGGTATTGCAAAAGGCTTATTGCAGAAGCATATGTTAAAAGAATTGAAAAATTACTTAGGTCCTATAGTTGAGCCCTATCCATATTAGTATAAGGACCTACACTTCTACATTAAGTATAATGCTTATGCCCTATGTAGAGTGCTAGGGATTGATGGAGATGCAGAGAGAATCAGTTCTGGAATTTTAATGATGGTACTAGACCTGAAAGAGGTGCATTCAAGCACCAGCTATGATTACATACAACATATAATTGAAAAAATGAATGAGGGTTTTGTTGCAACCTAGAAGAGATTAAAGAACCCCAACGAGAAGGAACCTAAATTCTTGCATTATTCAGTCTTGATGCACCTTCTCTTATGCTTCAATTTTGTAATCATGGATATGCATAACTTGTCTCCTCAGAGATTCTATCAGACACAACCAAATCCTATCCAATTTTGGGTCAGGGTTTGGAATTATACTTCTAGGGAGTGTGACTACTGTGCCTTCCAAAATTGGATTGTATATCCAATTGTGCAAAGTTTGGGGACAAGCAAGACTAGAGTCCCATTGAAGATCATACAATTGCTTAGGCCCTGCAATTATAAAGAAAATTGGTCTGGAAACCACAACTGGGGTGATTTCTTCTTGGAGGAGAATTTCACCATAATCAGAGTATATGGGTGTATTCACCCACCTCATTTGTTACCTTATCATGTGCCTGTGCGAGTAGCTGCTATGGAATTCATTTGGCAGCTAATGCTAAAAGATAATGAGCACTTTGCACCGCACAAAAAGGGGACTATAACCCCTAGGCAGTTCAAAATTGCAAATTTTACAATTGGTAAGAATGCCATAGATGAAGTGGGTCAATGGTTGGAGAAATACAGAATGGGGGCAGCCCCTTATAGGTACATTGAGCCAGAGGGCTTCATGGCAGGGGTTAGGAAGTTGTATACTCCTACTATCCCTAATACCAATGTTAATTGTGAATGCATAGAAGAAGATTCAACAAGGAACCTCTTGGATGAAGATGACATTCATATGAGAAGACTGAGAATTCAGGAGTTGCTGAAGCTGCAGACACAAATAAAAAAAAATGGGTTGTCATTTGGGGGTTTTTACCCTGATCTCCCATATTTTGATAGGATTAAGGCCATGATAGACAATTATTATGTGCTAGTAGAGCAACTGGATACATTCTTGGATTAAAAAAGGTACTCAATCACCTGAACACTCAGAATTAGAAGAGGAGAGTGATGATGACAGTGATTATGCACTTCCTCCTGTGAATCCTCCACCACAACAAGCCTCAGAGTAAGAAATGGCTGAGATCCCACAGTTGCAGGGAGTAGAAGGACATATTATAGATTTAACAGTTGCTACACAGCTAGATGATGTAGAAGAACCAGCTGCAAAGAGGCAGAAGTTGGAATTAGGACAGCCTTTAGTTGAAGGTCAAAGTAAGAAAAAGGATAAGGCTAAGGCCTTAGTACCTGGCACCAGGTTATATGATCATAACCTGAGAAAAGAAATCAGGGAAGGCAAGAAGCAATGGCCTGACCTAGAAGATGAGGTTGAGGTACCACTCAGGGCCTGTGTTGATGAAAGATTGCTTCATCAGCAAAAATTCCTAGATGATGATAGCTTTATAAAGACAGAGGAGTTTAAATATTTCCTCAGGTGGCACAAAATAGAGCAAATAAGGTCCTAATTAACTGTGGATGCAAAAGAAACAATTAAAAATGAAGCCCTAGTGGCCTTACAAAATTATGATCCTGAGAATGAGGATATCTCGCTTGAGGATGCCAGGGAGATGGTGCTAGAAAGTGGGATATTATTGGCTAAAGGATGGGATTTAGCATCTGCTTTTATTATAGATCAAATCAGAAAGCAGCCTGACCTTAAAATGGTTAGCGAAGTCCAAGTAGGAGAAATGATAAAAGGATTTGGGTCTAACCCAAACTCTCAGGCCTTTACAATGTGGAGTTTGAGCCCAAATGAACAGAAGCCCCAATTAGTGAACATTCATGAAAATATGGTGGGGAATCAGATGGTGTGGTCAGTACAAAATACAGGGGACTTAGAAATCTCCCAAATTATGACACACTGGGCCCAATTGAATGAGGATAAGACAAAACAATTGTCTAAAAGGTATACTACTCTGTTGGAAGAAACAAGTCCACTGTCTAAGGATAGAGACATGTGCCACATACAACTATACCAGAGGGATCAACTGATAAAGACATTAACAGATGAATTAGAGGCAAAGCCTGAGGTAGTGTATGTGCCTGCACAACCACCACCAATGCAGATTGAAAACAAGCCTAAGTCAGAAGAGGCTGTGGAACAAAAGGTGGATGAAGAAAAAAGAAATGCAATAGCTTTGAAAGCATTGAAAGGTATATTACAACATAGGATTGAGATTTTAAAAGACAAAGTTGATGTTTTAATCAATACATATAATAAGCTGCTAGTATTGCATACTGAGGTAATGGGATATCTTGCAATTCTAAACCCTTACTTCACAAAATGGTCTGCCAGGGCAAATTTGTTTGAGAAATTGTCATCTCTAAAGGCCATAAGACCGGACTTTCCTCCAATAGTCACAGAAGTTGAAGATGAGATCAAAATAGTAAACATTGCTCTCTCATTATTCAAAGGAAAATTGAACCAGATAGAGACTAAATTGAGTCTCTTTTCAAGTGATTTCAATAGGTTTATTCTTGCCTTAAAAGGAGATGATGACCAAGTAAAGGCTATAGATTCCTGGAGGAGTGAGTTTGACATCAAAGTTCCTAGTGAAGATACATTTCTCTTGGGAACAGATGTTGATGTAGAAGGATTCAATAAATTATTGGATGAGGCCTTCAAAGCTGAAACAAATATCAACAAGTTCCTACTTGATGTCAAAAACATCACTGATGCAAGATGGGACATGCAAAAGATATAGGTATAGAGTACTCAGGACTTCAAGTGGCCATCAGACGATGAAGTAAAGGCTTGGGAAGTCATGAGAACACCTAAGAAAAAGAAGCATGTAGTTGAAGAAGAGATTTTGGACGATGAGTGAGGTGAACACTTGGCGCTGCACTGTTCAAAGACAAGATGGATAGTTATTACAAAAGGAGATTGTAGGTGAGTTGGCGAGCACAACTATCCAGACTCAGCATAAATACTACCAGCTACCATCTACAAATCTGATTAGAGTCGCCAGATCGGGAGAAGAATAAGAAATATCTGTTGATACCTTTTTTGACTCAGTCCTTTCACCGCTTCTTCTCTCTCTTTCTTTTGTCTCTCTTGTAACTTTAGGGTTAGGTTTTCTTTTTCCATCCGAAGCTTGTTGCATCCTTAAGGGATTCCAAGATGGTCATAAACCTATATATAGCATAAGAGTTGTAATTGTTAAGGGTCTTTGATGTTGGAACATTTTGAAAAGGAGATAATATATCAGAGAATTTAGATATTCTGGTTTCTATCTATCTTTTGAAGCTGTATAATTTTTCATGTATGGAAAGCTGGATCATGTAAATAATATACGGTGCAATTTTACTCTCCTCTATTGCTGTCTCTTTTTCTTTGTATGTGCTCTTCTATGTTAAGTTTACAAGGTATTCTAAAACATTCTGGTTATAAGGTAACTATTTGATTACTTGCAAGTTTCTTGTAAGGAAAGAACTAAGTTTTGTAAGTAATTTCAAGGAGCATACTACTTTGTTTAAGGATTTGATACAATAGATTTGAGGTGACAGGGTAACTTGTAAGGTAGCTTACCTGAATTATATGTGGGTTGTAAGGCAATCTGTTGTATTTTGTTTCTATGATATCTTAGCTTATTTTGACTCTATAGCCCAAAGGATAGTTACTGGTTCAGAAAATAGTCTGATAATCCATCTTTGTCTAAATTTTTCCAATATATCAAAACCAAATCAATCATAATACTTTGTTACTAAGAACAAATAAACTAAACTTGTTAAGGACCTATGTCAGTAGGACAGTGTCCATATTATTGATTCCTTGAAGAGTGAATCCATTAGGTTATCCCTCCTATAAAGAAAAGGAAGAAGGATGAGAATCCTTGTATCACTGATTCTTGTTATGCTTATAACTATGGTTTGTATGGTTATATCTTGCATCTGGTTATGCTTGGTTATTTGCAAGGTAATTCATAAGTTGGTTCAATAAAGATACATAACAAATCAGTGTCCACATCAACAAATACTGTGTAAACAACAATCATAAGAGGTAAAACCTGCCTGAGTATATGTGGAGCTCAAAAACGAAGAAGGACCTTATCTAGTCCTTAGAAATTAGGCTTTTCTTGTCTTTGAATCAGTATTAGAAGGCATGGTGTTCAAGTATTCATTTCAAGCACTGTGATTCATACAAGAAAAATCCCTAACAGACGCATGTTTTTCTTGTTTATGATTTCTTATGTACTTCCTTTCTATTTTGTGACACTTTTCTCATATCTCATTTTGATACTTATGTCCTTATCTATCCTGATACTGATATTTGAATTTGTCTTTTGTAGGCACTACACCCTAGTATGATGCCCATGTGTTGCAGCATCGACCGATTGCACTTACAGATGTCTCACATCCTATTTCCAAGCCTATTATGAGGAGGGCCCAATGGGTACGACATGGTAGGGGAGGCCATGATGGAGGGAGAGGTGGTGGAAGGGGAGGTAGGGATGGGGGGAGAGATGGTGGTAGGGGAGGGAGGGACAGTGTTTGAGATGTAGGACGGGGTAGGGGAGATGATGGAAGTGATGATCCTAGTACCAGGGGTGCTGGTGGTGGGGTTAGGACTAGAGGTGGCTGGAGTGGTGGTCAGACTAGTGCTCCTTGAGTTGGGTTTTGCATTATTTTGGAGGATGAGGAGGTCATGGAGGAGGAGGCACCCTAGTTGGTACAGAGAGTACGTAGGCGGACAACTATTGTTTTGGCAGCTAGAGAGGAGGAGAGAGTGGTTATTAAGGATGTTGATATTGAGATTACTGATATAGACATGGAGGCTCTAGATGAGCAGAGTGTGGAGACTGGTTCTTCTAGTGATAGTGGCAGCGGCACAGGGGAAAGCTCAGAGAGTGCTAATGATTCTTGGGTTGTTAGGAGGAGAGGAGGTGAGGGTTTGGGAGACAAGGCAGAGGAGGGGAACATGGATGTGGCTATGGGTGGCATGGATGATGATCCTTCAGAGGTGGAGCACCTTACTCAGTAGGTTCAGGACCTTCAAGCCAGGCTTGCCTTATCTGATGTACATGCTACTAATTTAGAGGCCCGGGTTATAGCGGCCGAGTCTAGAGAGCGACAAGTGCAAGTTGAGGTTGACTCCTTTATTGAAAGTGTATAGGATGTCTCACACCGTGAGGTTCTTGATAGGTATTACAGATCTGGGTGTGATTCTCAGAGAGAGATCAATTATTGGAGGCTTCATTATGAGGGTGCAAATCCTATAGCACAGAGGGTGCCCAGCTATACCGCTTCCCAGAGATCTAGCCAGACCCAATGATCATAGAGAAGTGGTGTTAGAGCTCCTAGTTTATCCCATAGGATAGATTCTAACATGCCACCCCTCATCAACCTCCTGGTGAGGGTAGGGGTAGCTCACTTTGACCCTAGCCATGTATCATGTACCATTTTTGTAGTGTTTTCATTTGTATATACTCTGAGTAGTACCATTTTTGTATCCCAACACACTGATATTTATTGATATATATGTTGATTACCTTTTTTTATCAGACTTGCAACCATTCATTGTACTCAGCTAGTTTGATTTATATGAGATGCAGCTAGTGTTTTTGATATGATGTGCAATGGTTTACTTTTCTATATGTATGATTCTACATGATTTGGTGTTTTAGATGATGAGATGTGTATGCAATATGATCTATTATGCAGACTCGTAGATGGATGATTTACTTTTCCTATGATACTAACATGTTCATGCAAGATGGTGAAAATGAAATGCATGTGTATATGAGATGCTTATGGATGCATGTGATTTTATGATTTATCATGTATGCAACTACCATGTTTTTATCATTTTCTGATGTACTTAATGGAATGAATGTAATCTACTATGCACAAAATACCTGAGTAATGCATTTGTTAGTTAGAAAGAACTTAGTTTGATAGATGTTTCTTTGAGATTGATCTAATAGAATGGAATAATAGAAATGTTTTCTTTTTGCATTTTTTGGATAGATATGATCTGATAGAAAGGATGAATGTCCCAAGTCGCTACCCCTGTTTCCAATAATTTTCATCATTGCATCTTTTTTTTTTTTTTTTTTTCTGATATTCTGAAAGAGTGTCGAATGATCTAGATCACATACCATCTGGATACCACCATGACCTCTTGATAGTGGAAGGAGTAGAGAGATTTGAATAGAAAGAGAACCATAGTGCACCCAAATATTGACCATCTGGGTTCAACTATGTTCCCTATTTGAAAAGAAAGAGAGCCAAAAGCACCAAGATATTGACCATCTGGATACCGCTTGTCCTCTAAATTAATCTAAAACAAGGAAACCAAGATATAACTCCTATGCATCCAAATTCCATCTAGATAACACTGTGAGCTCTTGATTTCTAAAAGGGAAAGCCAAGCAAACAAGATAGAAATCCTACGGCCCTAGAGTCCATATGGATAGCATCGTGAGCTCTTATTTGCAACATAGAGGGAAAGACCATAGAAACCAAGATAGAACTCCAAAGAAATTTAGAGTCCATCTAAATAGTGTTGCGAGCTCTTGATTCTATAAAGAAAACAAGCCAAAATAAAAGAGAAGGAATGTCCAATTCTTTCCTAGGGTTAAGCTCAGATCGTGGAACTGCGCAGCTGCCAGATAAGTGACAGTGCCTACTGCATTTATCCTAAATCATCATGGCCCTAAAATCAAAGTGAACATTCAATAGACAACAATCAAAGAAAATAAGTCATGATCTATCATAGCTAATCTCCTCACATGGTGGATCTTGGAGTAGTGTAAGAACATAACCGTGAAATATAGACTCACATCTGACTGACTTGATTGACCTAGTTAACATTTTGGATGGTTCCTTGATGCAGTTGGATTATCTTGATTGGCTTGATTGCTTGAGTGTGTCTAGTTTTAGCAATAGATTACTCATATAAGACTGACCTGTCTAGTTTGAACGTATCCATCACTGTGTAAGACGATTGATAGGATTTGATTGTGATCGTGTTGGCAGCTGATCAAGCTATGTCAAATGTGCCCCATGCTGATTTGCAAAGCTCATGATTGTGACAATTGATAGATTGATGTGATCATGTTGGCAGCTGATTAGACTATGTCAGATGGGCCCAATGCTGGTTCACAAAGCTCATGATTGTGATAATTGATAGCTTGTCTTGGTCATCAGATGCTTGCTAATTGATTTGATAGATTGATAAAGTTGTGTCAAATGAGCCCAATGTTGATTCACAAAGCTCATGATTGTGATAATTGATAGACTGGGCATGATCGCCTTTTTCTGTCTTGATAACCGAGTTGGTTTTATTTCTTTGGATTTTGCAATTTTTTGAATGTTTTTGATGAATATTGATTATCTCTAGCCATTTTGATCTTTTTAGGATTTTGTGATGAGTTTTCCAATTTTTTAAATTTTTTTCAGGACATTTAGAATCGACCCTAGTCTGGTGGACCGGTATTTAACCATGGGTAAGTGCTTGGTGCTCAGAGGGGATTGTGCTTCTGTATATAGCTTGGGTAGTCAGTCTTGCATTTGAAATCTGCTCAAGCTTTTGGAGTTCATTGATGGTGAAGCTGGGTTTGAACACTTGGCACCTATTTTCTAGGTTTTCACCAAGGTACCTACTCAATAGCGCCTGATTGCCAGGTTTTCACTAAGAGAGTGATTTTATTTCTCTTTACTTTTCTTCTTTTTTGATTTTTTTGTTGTTGCCAAGGCGCCTGTTTGAGTTTTCACCAAGGTAACATTTTGTATTTTTTGATTTTTTTTTGGGTATTTTCTGGGTATGTAGATAGGTGCCTTAACCATAAAGACCTCAAGGGTAGAACCTCTTGAGGTGCATACTGTTGATGTAGCCAAGGATCTGATCTCCTTCTAGTGTCGCTAGTATGAATGCCCCACTTTGAGTAGAGCTGATAATGACAAATGGTCCTAGCCAGTTAGGCTCAAACTTTCTGGGTTTGACTCGCTCTACTTGATTCTTCTGATTTTCCATGAGGATAAGGTCTCCTACCTCAAATGTTCATGGCTTCACCTTCTTATGATAGTTCCTTCTAAGGTGATTCTGATAGCCTTGTAAGTGGTCAAAGGCATGCTTCCTTCTTTCATCTAGTAACTCTAGTTCACTGAGCCTTGCTACTCTGTAGTCTTCATCTGTGATTAGGTTCTTCAATGATATCCTTAGGGATGGGATTTCCACTTTGAGGGGTAATACTTCCTCTAATCCGTGGACTAGGGAGAAAGGAGTGGCTCTTGTAGGTGTTCTCACACTAGTTCTGTATGCCCATAATATGAGACTAAGCTGTAAATGCCAGTCTCACCCTGATTTGTTCACTATTTTCTTCAAGATTTTCAAGATTGTCTTGTTTGTAGCTTCAGCTTGGACATTCCCTTGAGGGTAGTAAAATGAGGAGAACCCTTGTTTGATATGGAATTGTTTGCATAGCTCTTCAACATCCTTTTTCTGGAAAGGTGTACCATGATCTGTTAGGATTGTTTGAGGGATCCTATATCGACAGATAATGTGGTTAAGTATGAACATTGCTATTTTCTTTCTAGTGATGTAAGTGAGGGGAATTTCTTCCACCCACTTGGTGAAGTACTCTGTTGTAGCTATGATGTATTTGTGTCCATTTTCTGAAGGTGTAATTTTTCCCACTAGGTCAAATCCCCACATTGAAAATGGCAATGGTGATGTAATAGGATTTAGTTCCTAGGCTGGTGCATGGATGAGGTCTCCATGAATCTGACACTGTCTACACCTTTGTACATGTTTGTGTGCATCTATCTCTATTGTGGGCCAATAGTATCCCATGTGGATGATCTTCTTAGCTAAGTTGTTGCCACCTCCGTGGGTTCTACAAATTCCTTCATGTACCTCATACAAAGCTTTCTAGGATTCCATGGAAGTGATACATCATAGAAGTGTTCCATATAGACTTCATCTATATAAAGTAGTTGAGAGGATGGTATACCTAGAGGCTTGGTGGATGAGGAACTTTCTCTGGTTCCTAGACAAGTTGGGAGGTAGACATTATTTTGGAGATAGTTATAGACATCTTGGTACCATGGGGATTCAGGACCAACAAGGATGCATGTTGATTCTGTGATGGATGCCTGATGTGATGGCACCAAGATTTTCTCCACTAAAAACTGGAATTTTGTTTCATTACCTAGCATATCAATCAATGATGCTATGGTAGCCATCACATCTGCAACTTTTTTCTGTGCTTGTGGGATTTGCTCGAAGAAGATGTAATGGAACTTGGTGCGTAGTGTTTCCATCTATGCTCTATATGGTATGAGCTTCTCATCTTTGGTCATATAATCATTGTTGACTTGACTGATGACCATTTGCAAATTTCCAAAGACTTTAAGGTTCTTGATTCTCCATTGAATTGCTATTTTTAGACTGATGACTAGTGCTTCATATTAAACTATGTTATTAGTGCATGGGAAGTTAAGTCTGAAAGACTTTGGAATTTTATCATGATCTAGATTGATAAGCACTATTCCTGCCCCCACACCATGGTTCATGCATGATTCATCAAAATATAGTTGTCATACCTCGATCGCTGGTTGTAGTGTCATGATAGATTCATTAGGAAAGTTAGAAATAATAGGCTGATGGTCTGGAATGGGTGCCTCTGCTAGTTTTTCTATGATCACTTGTCCTTTGATGGCCTTCCTATCTACGTACTCAATGTCAAACTCACTCAAATTCATTACCCACTTCGCCAGTCATCTAGTGAGTGTTGCTTTTCTTAGGAGGTACTTTAAAGGATCGATATGTGCTATCAACTTTGTTTGGTGACTCAACATATAATGTCTTAGCTTCTAGGAAGCGAAAACAAGTGCAAGGCATGAATTTTCAATTGGCATATAGTTTAGTTCATATCTAACCAATGTCCTACTTAGATAGTAGATAGCCCTCTCTTTTCCTGCGTCATCATGTTGTGCCAAGAGTACACCTAACACAGACTCCATCGTTGAGATATATAGAAGCAATGGTCTACCTTGGACTGGTGGTACCAATATAGGAGACTTGAGAAGGTAGTCCTTAAATATTTGAAATACCTATTTGCATTGCTCTGTCCATATGAATTTGATGTCTTTGTGCAATAGATGTTGGAATGGGCGGCACTTGTTTTCTAGTTGAGCTATGAAGCGCCTGATTGATTGGAGCCTTCCTTGTAACCCTCTTAGTTGTCTCAGGTTTGATGGTGGAGGCATGTCCTATATTTCTTTGACACTATGAACCCTAGTAGCTTTCCTGCTGTGACACCGAATGCACATTTCTTTGGGTTTAGACAGACTTTGAATTCCTGCATTTTGTCAAAGATTGGTCCCAAAACTCTTAGATGATCCTTTTGAAGTATGGACTTGGCTAGTATGTCGTCCACAAGGTCTTCCTTTGTTTTGTGGATGAGATCATGAAATATAGTTGTCATAGCCCTTTGATATGTCACTCTAGCATTCTTTAGACCAAATGGCATGACATTCCAACAATATGTCCCCCATGGACATGTGAAAGTTGTTTTGTGTTGGTCCTCTAGTGTGATCCTTATCTGATTATATCTTGAAAAGCCATCCATGAGTGATAGCATTTGATGTCTAGCAGTTAGATCTACTATCATATCAATGTTTGGTAAAGGAAAGTCATCCTTGGGACAAGCTATGTTGAGATCTCTGAAGTCTGTGAAAATCTGTATTTGACCACTGTATTTTGTAACTGGTACCAAGTTAGATATCCAGTCTGCATATGGTATAGGTCTTATGAACTTAGCATCCAGGAGCTTTTTCAACTCTGCCTTGACTAGCAATGCAACATGGGGATGCATCTTTCTTAGCTTCTTCTTGATAGCTTTGGCATTGGGTAGCAACAGGAGATGGTTTAGTACTAGCTTTGGATCCAACCCTGGCATATTCGAGTAGGACCATGCAAAATTGATCATCCTTTCCTTGAAGAAACTGATGAACTATTCTCTCTCCTCAGGGGTGAGTGATTTTGCCAAATATATGTTCTTTGGGTTCTTGTCATCTCCCAAATTGATTTCCTCTATTTCTTCTACTAATAATGATGATTTCTCCTTTTTCAAGGGGAGGAGTTCCTTCTTTCCATCTTCTAGGACCTAAGTGAGGTTTTTGCTAGAAGATACGCCTTCTTTTAGCTTTTTATCATTCTTTTGTTATTTTTTCTTTTATGGACTGGAAAGAGGAGCTTCCTCCCCAAAATATACCACTCTATCGAGGTTAATGAAGAAACATACCTTGTGGTCTCCTAATGGAATGCCTTCCCTAAGTCCCATGAAATGAGCTATAGCCTCATCATTTTCAAAGACATCTAAATCAGGTGGTCCTTGTTGATCCCACTCTATGAGCTCAGGGTGTACATGTTGGAGATTTGATTTTGAGAAATTGATTGATTATATGTTGTCATCAATGACAAAAATACAATCAATGAACTACTCAGAATCAAATCTCCAACAATCTCCCCCTTTGACATTGATGGCAACATATGATATCAAAGACATCCTTTGTTCATGGTGTCCTCTTTCTTTTACAATCTTCTCAATATCCTCATCAAAGATTTCTCTAAACTTCTGCAGTTCCTCTGTCTATGTCTTTGTTCCATGTATATACTCCCCTAGAGTATATTCTCCCCCTTAGTACATACTCCCCCTTACTATATACTCCCCCTTTGACATCAATGGAAAAGGGCGCCATAGTCCTTTAGGTATAGGTACTACTCCAAAAGTAGAGTAGCCAACCATTCATCAGTCACTTAATGACTGATGTCTTTGTTGCTTCTTCTAAATAGACTTAGGAGAGGGAATTACTCCCAACTTCTCCCTGAGATACTCAAAAGTATCCTTTGATAAGGGTTTTGTGAAAATATATGCCAGCTATTCTTTGGTGTTCACATAGTCCAATTTACCTTCTTTGTTTGCAAACTTTTCTCTTAAGAAGTGGTACTTGATTTCTATGTGTTTTGTCTTTGCGTGCATCACAGGGTTCTTAGACATGTTGATAGTGTAAGTATTATCACAATGAATAACAATAGGATAATCAACCCGAATGCCAAAGTCTTTAACCATCTGCTTGATCCAAACCATGGTTGAACAATTCAGTGCTACTACAACATATTCAGCTTCTGCTGTTGACTGAGAAATATAGTTCTGCTTCTTGCTTATCCAAGAAACCAACCTGTCTCCAAGGAATACTGCTCCTTCTGAAGTGCTCTTCCTGTCATCAATACAACCTGCCCAATATGTATCTATATACACATGAAGCTTTACATTCTCTAATTTAGGATACCATAAACCATATTCTATATTTCCCTTTAGATATCTGAATATCCTCTTGATTTCCATTAGGTAACTCTACTTGGGTTCAACTGCAAATCTTCCAACAATGCCAACTACATTAGATATGTCAGGTCTAGATTGAGTTAGATAAATGAGTTTACCAATCATATATTTGTACAATGTCTTATCAACTATTGTGGATTCATCATCTTTTGA
>MU223065.1:991363-1002189 GCA_018584345.1 Thuja plicata | reverse complement strand
CATTATGACTGGAGATGTGTAAGGATTTCTTACCATGGACTGAGGCTTTGAAAGTTGTTTCACTTTTAGGTTCAGTCTTCAATCTTGATATCTCAAATGCAGAGATTTTGCTGATCAAGGTCTCTCTTTTGAAGTCTTGTGAGAATTGCATGGTTTCCTCTAGAATATTGATCTTGTTTTCATAGTCTAATGTCAAAGTAGTTAGCAACTTGTCCATTATATCTTCTTCTGATATTTCTCCACCATTGTTTCTGATTCCAGAGTCTGCTTCATTTATCCTCTAATTGTAAGCTCTAATGTTCTCTTCAGATAACATCTCAAGACTATTGTATTTCTTTTTCCATGTCTTCCTGCGTGCATTCTTTGCTTGAACATCTCCTTCAAACATATCTTCTAAATACTTCCATATTGTATATGCTCTGTCAATTTTCTTGATCTCAGAAAATTCACTATCAGATAAGGCACTAATTAGGGCTTCTTTAGCAATTGCATTATTGGTAAATGTTTCCTTTTGTCTATTAGTAGAATCATCCTTTGCAAGGTCTTTCAAATATGGAATTACAACTTCTTGTGTGGCAATTTCAAAGATCTCAAAGCCAACACACTATAGATGTGTTATCATTTTGTTTTTCCAATCTAGATAATTTTCTCCATCGAACTTAGGGATTTCTTTTCTGAAGTAAGACATCTATTCTACCTTAAGTTGTTAGGCTTCTTCTGCAAGGCACTTGGCTCTGATACCAATTGTTAGAATAGTCCCAAAGGATAATTGAGAGGATGGGTGAGTCAGTTATCCTTTGGGACTATTCTAACAGTACAAGACAGATACTTTCATGGTTGTTTGGTTCTGGTTGGCTGAAAGGGACTATAGATATGGTTCCTACAAAACTAGATTGTGATGTGGATGCACCACTTGAGGTCTAATAAATGACATGCTTGTCTATGCAGGGTTGTTTGGTAATGGTTAGTTGGTCAAATAGGTCTGCTAGATTAAGATAGTCTATGGGGGAAATATGAATCCTGGAATCTCTATAGAATTGAATAATGTCAAAAGAGTTTTGTTCTTTATCTGGTGGAGGAATCCTCATACCTTGATTAGGCTCCTTTGAGTTGGAAGTAGATGCCTCATTATTTTTAGGCAATGACGAACCTTGGCCTTTATCTTTCTGACTCTGAGTTAGGACCACATAAGAGGTCCCATCTATGGTGGCATAACATGTCACTTCTTGTTCTGAATCTGATTCATGCTCTAAATATAAGTTTTCAGAGTCACCATGTGAGTATGAATCTAGTTCTAGTCCAGATGCTCCAGCGTTCCACTCATCAGTCTGGTGCATTTGCCAAGCACAGGCCACATCGGGACAACTTTCCCCATCATGATCTGTGGTTAAGTGGAATGCACACATATTACCCCTTTTAGGAGGAGCTTCTATAGCTAGCCTCTATGGCAGAGCAGTTAACTGTAACGTCTTGCCTTCTACATTTTTCCCATCATTATATCTCCTGGGCTTCTCTTGAAATTTTCACTGGTAGGGATTATTGAATCTAGGAAGTTGTCTCTTGAAGGCGGTGAATTCATTAGACAATTTTTGGAGCATCTCATCAGACAACGTAGTATTGCTATTGCTAGCTCTAGACTGTATCTCCCTTTTCGACTTCCCAGATGAAATCATGTGATCTTCAAGTTCTACAGCAGTTCTCTGTGTGGCATCCAAATTTGCAAGGTTCATTCTTCTTAGATCATAATTGATGTCTTGTGACATAGCACTTATGAAGAAATTTTTCAAATTTCCCATCGTAGGCCTGTCAGCCGCTGGGATACGATTTACCAGCTTATTAAATTTGGCTACAAAATCTCTCATGTTGATTGAAGGATCTTTCTTGATAGAAGTCAATTGAGTCAACAAGGCATGTTCATCTTCAGCGGTCTTAAACCTTCTTTCAAAGGTGGCTCTCATAGTGGCCCAATTGGTAATAGAAGAATTAGGTAAATGATGAAACCAATCAGTGACACCTTCCACAAGAGTCTCAACGAATAGTCTGATGGCCACAACTTCTTCTCTAACAGCTAGAATGTTAACTGAAGTGAAGAACGCGGCAATATGCTCATCTGTAGATACCTTCCTATCTCCAAAGAACTTGGGAAAGTTCTTTCTAGAACCGGTAGGGAGAGGGTTATATGCAGCTATTTGCAGAGGTCCAGCCGCAGTGGCCCAAGGGAGCGCCATGGCTACTTGGGGTAAAAAGGGTGTTAGGCTCACAATAGAAGGGGAAACTAATCCGTGCAATGTTAACACTTGGTAAGTGGTGGATAACTAAGTGGTTGGTTTAGGAGGTGAAGAAGGTCTGCTCTAGCTCATTGCGGCTTTGTTTCCCCGATGAGGTACTTCTAGGAGGGGAAAGTTAATATCCACAAGTCTCTCAAAAACTGGGTCTGTATTGCCTTCTTTCCTGGTACTTCTAAGAAATCTTTTAGGCTCCAGATTTTTGCCTAATGTAGTGGCCTAACTTCATGCTCTTCCCTTCTCAGATTTCTTCTTTGTAAGATTCTCTCAAGTTCTTATGCTCTAGCTTCTTCCAGTTCAAGCACTTGACTAGCGCTTCTATAATGTTTAGTACTTCTCCTATATCTCCAGATGAAAGTATTTAGTGAGGAAATGAGATCTTCTTGGTCGTCTTGGAATCCAAGATTAGGTTGGAGCACAGGGGTTATATTTTCATGGGGAACCACCATTTTTCCTCATTGTATGCTTCTGGTATAATGACTATTTGTCTCCCCAGTAGAGTCGCCAAAAATATGTTGGTAAACAGATTGTCCTTTTCAATTTAACTCTCAAATGCCCAAATCTCTAAGAAACAATTTGATACCAATAGTTGGATAATCTATCGCTAGATTGATAGATTTCCTCTGAATTTGAAGGTACAACTCCCTTATGTGAATAATGTTTGATGAATTTTAGTCTTTCCTAACCTAACAGGGGTATTCTCTTAACCCGAGAGTAGGAGAGGTAAACCAAGCCAAATCTAGATAGAAAATAGCTTAGGTGAAGTAATTATAACTCTGAATCTAACCAATTCTGAGACTCTATCGATCAGATTAATTTCCCAAAACTGGTGATGCAAAGGCTAATACTAAAATGCAAATGCTAGACTGAAATCTATCAATGTGATGATATGAGTCAATCCGTATCACAAGAACATTCCCAAAACTTAGAGAAGCAACTGATTTTCCCCTAGATTAATCGTATCAAATCATAATACAAAACTTTGGCTCAAAACAGATTATGAGTCTAATTCAAATGAGATGTTCAAATTCAACAGAAAGATAAATGAGATGCAATGGAATAGTTAAAGAAATGGCATTCAGACATACATAATTGACTCAGCAACGATGATATATTCTTCACACCAAAATTTAGCTGACCCTTGTATTGATTTTTGGATTCATACATATAGAGTTCCAAATTGAACCATTACAAAAAGAAGTAACCGAAATGGTTCAAATTCCCAACCAGAAAATGATAATTAAAGGTCTATCCATTACAAAATCTTGACAAAAATAGCACAAGAAGAGAATACATTTATTTTTCGGCTTCCTTCTCTTTAGCTAATTTAGCCCTATAGGCTATCACAGTAGTGATGACCTAGATGAGCTCTTCGTGTCTATTGACGTGGATGTTGATGTAACAGAAAAGCCATCTAGAATTCTCTTTGGATAGAGTCTTGATTGCTTCTGACCAGTCTCTTAGTTCTTCCATAGCCTTAAAGATGCATCCACTCAATTGCTGGAGTTCTGGCACTTTGTCTAAATGAGTCGAAGATAGCTATGCCAAATTATGCAAGTAGTCTGTGAATGACTTCTGCATGTTGGCCACTCCAACTATTTCTTTTCCCTCACCACTAGTATGCAAATCCACATGAAGTCCTAGCAGGAGTTTATAACTTTTACTCTTCTCCTCCTGCACCTTAAGATCTATTTGTTGTAGCCCTGTCTCGGCCTGAATAATCATCTCAATTTTGAATTCCAGACTTTGGAGCCATTCGATAAAGGGCTTATCACCCTTCTATAGGATCTTAGCTTTTAGGGCCTCCTTAGTCTTCATCTTGACCATCACATGCAACATAACTATCCATTCTTGACATCTCACTCTCTCTGTAGTGAGAGTCTGTAAATTCTTCTCAATGTTGTTTTTCTCCGTTTCTAGCCTTAGAACAGCATTACCTAACTGCTCAATGATCACTAGACCTTCCAACTCGAGCCTCTCGATCCATCTCTTACCAATCTATCTATAATGCCGATCTTCTTGCAACTTAGCAAGGATGGCCTGGTTCTCAATAGTACTAGGATCAAAGGAAGTTTGAGTAATGGGAGCGCTCGCTATAGGAGTTAAGAGCTGTCTAATGAACTCAGTCAGCTGAGCCACTTCTTCTTTAAGCTAAATTTTAGAAGTCTTGAGATCTTCCAACTCCTCTTCTATTACTACATTGGTGGACTTCCACCAATCCACTTTAGTTTCGTGCCAAGCTAAGCCCATATCGAATGATTGCAACTAAAAATTAGAAGCCGCTAGATCTTCGAGCCTGCCTTCTTTGGTAGGCTTGGCTACTTCCATGGTGAAGTTCCCTATTTCAGGATCATGACCTAGAGTAGACATAGTATTTGCACTCTATGGTTTGCTTGTAGTAGCCTTGGGCTAGAAAGCCCATGATAGGGTGTCTTTGCTGGGAACTGCTTCTTCTACCCTCTTCCTCTTGCGCTCTAGAGTATTTGCTATCCATGATTCTGCACTAGTGACCTTGTTGGCGGAGACCAACTCTTCGATGAATAGATTTCTAATAAGTGGAGGAGTAGCTTTGGGATGAGAGGCGAATGGGTTCACTGAAGTAGGCAAGGAGGAGATCAATTTCACAACCTGAGTAACCTCTTGTTTCTCCCCACCTCTCTTATCAAATTTTGTAGAAGTACTAGGGCTATCCTCCCCAACTTCGACTATAATAGGGGACATCCTCTTTGGAGTTTCTCGAGTCAAAGTCCCGGCCAAAACATCTATAATAGTGGCAATAATTGGCTGCTCAGGCTCTGTAGCTTTAGGAGGCTCGTCTGTAGACTCGAGTTGATTTTCCAGGTTGGCCTCTTCTGTGACTCTGACATATGGAAGAGGACCTTCTCCACAAGTCTTCTCTAAGAGAGAGGATTTTTCAGGAGGTTCATCTCCTCCCCCCGATGGTTGAATTAATCTCTGTGCAGCTGGAAAGATTACTACGGAGGAAGAGGTTGCAGCACCCGTAGTTGTTTTCGCTAGAGTTCACTAAGTGGGAGGTTTCCTCTCTAACCTTTTCTTTCGGCCTGCCGTCCACTCAACCCACTGAGCTGTTCTTTTGAAAATACCCGCCATTAGGAACTACAAGTCACTTACCGCCTGGTCCAACATCGGATCTAAACTAATAGGGGTGGATTTTATTTTCTCCAAGTAGGTATCATCGTATAGATGATTAACATCATCTTCTAGCCCTTCTACTACTATGTTAACATTGAAATTTTTGATTTGTTCAATGGTTAACTGGGTGTAGAACCTTTCCCTTATCTCCAAGTCATCTTTGCAATTGTCCCAATAGTCTTCACTATTAGGCACATGATGAATAGCCTGACTATAAGTCATCTCAGAGTATTCCACCTGCTCTGGAATGCAGAGAGAATTCTGAACGGATTCTTTATCAATGGAGAGGAGCACCGTGTTGTCTGGCAGGAGAATTTGCTTGGTGTCCGGGTTGTATCGGGCTATACATTCCCAGACCAACTCAGGAGCCTAAACGGCTATAGGAAAACTGGTGGCTTTGACTAACCCACTCTCCTTCAGCTTCTTAGTGATAGGATAGATTTTCTCTGCTCCCAGTCTGTTATGGAAACTCTGCATGTCGAAGAATTTTAGTGAGGTATCTGAGATTTTATGCCACTCAGAGGTGATACTGTTCAATCCGTCGAATCTTACAAATCTGGAAGCCATGTGAGTGTGATTCACTTTGAAGATTTGAATTTCTCTTTGGAAAATAGGAACAAAGAGTGACTGGTCTTCGCTGCTTCAAATTCAAATGATTTGGTGAACAATGGTGATTCCAGTTCGAAGTCTTCAACTGATTATATACTTTTTTTGAATTCTTACCGTTTAACGGCCGACTTCCCGCATCACACGAATGAGAAGACCTTTACATTAATGAATAATTCTATTACAAAGTAAAATGGATTTATTCATATTAATTACTTTGCTTTTCGTGACATTAGAAAACATTTTTTTTACTTTAGAAACCGTAACGGTAACTTTCCTAAAGTGATAGAGATTTACTTTTTTGCTTCTCCCTTGAGCGGAAAAATTCCTTTGGAGTGCTCTTTGTCTTAAAATCCACCAAAGGAGAATTCTGGCCTGTAGGGATGCCAAAGTGATATATATTAATTCCATTGGCCTTCTTATGTGTCGGCTTTCTAGTGGAATGGATTATTCTTTGAAATTTCTTCACATTGATAACTTGGCAGAAAACACATCTTGTGGGTCGGAACCCGTTGGTAGGAGTAGTGGAGAAGCCATTTTCTGCTTTTCTGCCTATGACAAATTCCATGAAATCTCCTCCGTTTGATCATTTCTTATAGGTTTGACATGAGTGCTCAAGGCTTTCTTGTTCCCGACTTCTTCATTTCCCATATTTATTCATCTCTGGTATTCTTATGTCTGTCAATTGCGGAAAGAGCACCCCGTATGTCATTTTCCGCCATGGAGAAGCCAAAACTTGATTTCCCGCCAATGCTTTGCAACTTGAAGATATGAGGCAAAGTATTTTATCTGCTTGTAATTTTGAAGCTAGAAGCTTTAAAACGCAGCCTTTGCCAGATTAGGGATTTAACCTACCTGATAAAACATGATTTTTAGACTCGGAATCCCTCCCGGCTTAGGAAAGAGAAGTCAAATTAGGGAAATCTGATAAAGGCCTTCTACCTATAGTGGACTTCTAGACTTAGACTCCGGACTTGTATGAGACTTCTACGGACACTACTACACACAAAACATCCATTTTTGTCTTGAGATAAAAAGACCAAAAGTGGGGCAACAGTATGAAACCTCTTTAAATGGATGCTATGAATGGGTTGTTGCAACTCATCCCCTTCACAATCAGCTAGTTTGTATGTTCCCATTCCAAAAGAAGAGACAATTACAAAAGGACCAAGCCAATTTTCTTCCCATTTTCCTTTCTTTCCCCTATCTTCCTGATTTTTAGGGTTTTCTCTTAACACTAAGTCTCCCACTTGAAAGGCTCTTGGTTTGATGTGCTTGTTGTAGTTTCTTGAAATTCAACTTTGATACACTTTCAAATAATCATATGCTTGTGTTTGATGTTCCTCCAACAATTCCAATTGTTGAAGTTGGGCGACCCTATAATCCTCATCCATAATTAATCCATGTAGTGACACTCGTAAGGATGGTATTTCAACTTCTAAGGGTAGAATAGCTTCGGCCCCATAAACCAAGGAAAAAGGTGTAGCTCTTGTTGATGTACGGATGCTATTTCTATAGGCCCACAATGTCGGGTTTATCTTAATATGCCAATCTCTTCTTGACTTATCAACCGATCTTTTCAATATTTCGAGGATGTTCTTGTTTGTAGCCTCGGCTTGTCCATTACCTTGAGGATAGTAAATGGAGGAAGAATGGTGAATAATATGAAATGTCTCACAAATTTCACCCACATCCTTGTTCTTGAATTTTTTTCCATTTTCCTTAATGATGGCATGAGGAATACCATATTGACAAATGATGTGATTAAGGATAAACATGGAAATATACTTTCCTGTGGTAGTTGTCAAAGGAACGGCCTCTACCCATTTAGTGAAATATTCTATCGCTATGAGGATATATTTATGTCCATTAGAAGATGGTGGGTAATTCATGCCAATTATATTGAAACCCCATTGATAAAATGGCCATGGTGTAATAAAGGGATATAATTCTTGCACAGGTGCATGGATCATGTATCCGTGATATTGGCATTTAGCACAAACTTTCACAAATTGACAAGCATCTTTTTCTAAGGTTTTCCAAAAATACCCCATGCGAAGGATTTTATTTGCTAAATTTAATCCACTAGAATGCAACCCACAAATCCCCTCATGGACATCTCTTAAAGCTAACCTTGATTCCTCTTCCTCTAGACATCTAAGGAGCATTCCATCAACACCCTTACGATACAATGTGTCTGATAGGATGGTATAATGAGCCGATTGTCTTATGAAATGTCATTTTTGGGCTCAGGTTTGGTCCAAAGCTAAGGTTTGGCTTTTAAGATAAGTATAAATTGGTCCATACCAAGGTGAGTCATGTCCATTAAGAAGGACAATTATTTGGGTATCGGGTAAGTCAAATGCCAGTTTTACCAACTCTTCCACCAAGAATTCATACCTTGCATTCTGATCAGGCATTTGGAGTAATGAAGCTAAAGTAGCCATTGCATCGGCTGCTCTATTTTTGTCTCTTGGAATTTTCTCAAAAGTAATCAAAGAAAAATATTTTTTTCCAATCATCCACCATCCTTTTATATGGCATCAATTTTTCATCTTTGGTATTGTATTCATCATTGATTTGGTTGATGACTAATTGAGTGTCTCTATAAACTTGTAATTCTATGAAATTTCATTCCAAAGCCATTTTGAGACCGATGACCAAAGCTTCATATTCAACAATATTATTTGTGCAAGGAAACAATAGTTTTTAAGATTTGGTAATCATGCAACCTTGAGGTGTTATCAAAATAATTCCTGCCCCTGAACCACTTTGAGTATAGGATCCATCGAAATATAAATTTCATGTCTTTGCTTCCACATTAAAAATCTCTGAATAAGGAAATTCCACTTTAATTGGATGTGTAGACTCTAAAGGATGTTCAGCCAACTGATCAGAAATTACTTGTCCCTTGATAGCTTTCCTATCCACGTACTCAATGTCAAACTCACTAAGTACCATCACCCATTTTGCAATCCTTCCTATTAGGGCTATTTTACTAAGTAGATACTTTAAAGGATCAATTTTGGAAATTAACTTCACTTTATGCATTAACATGTAATGTCTAATATTTTGAGAAGCAAACACCACAACTAGACAAGCCCTTTCCGTGACGCTATAGTTCAATTCATACTTTATCAATATTCTACTCAAGTAGTAAATGGATCTTTCTTTTCCTTCATTGTCTTCTTGTGCCAATAGGAATCCTAGAGATTCCTCCGTTGCTGATAAGTAAAGTAACAAAAGGTTTGACTTTAATAGGTGACATTAAGATGGGTGGATTCACCATGTATATTTTTAACAATGTGAAAGCTTTGTCACACTCTTCATCCCATGTAAAAATAGTGTCTTTATGTAGCAACCTTGTGAATGAATGACATTTTTCCGCCAATTGGGAGATGAAACTCCTTATAGATTGAAGTCTTCCTTGAAGAGACCTCATTTGGCTAATATTCTTAGGCATTTCCATGTCCATTATTTCTTGTACTTTCTCGGGATCTACTTCAATGCCTTTTGCAGAAACAATGTAACCTAGGTGTTTGCTAGATTGTACCCCAAAAGCACATTTCTTTGGATTGAGTCTCACTTTGAATTGTTTTAGCCTTGTAAAGATTTTGTCTATTATTGGTAAGTGATCCTTTCTTCCATGTGATTTTTATAGGATATCATCCACATATTCTTCTAAAAAGGTATGCATCATATCATGGAAGATGGTAGTCATTTCTCTTTGGTAAGTTGCTCTGGCATTTTTGAGACCAAAGGCCATCACATTCCAACAAAATGTTCCCCATGGGCATGTAAAAGCTGTCTTTTCTTGGTCTTTGGGTGAAATTCAAATTTAATTGTATCCACTAAATCCATCCATCAAGGAAAGCATAGAATGATCCACTGTTAAATCCACTATAGTATAAATTCTAGGTAGTGGAAAATCATCTTTTGGGCAAGCAAGATTGAGATCTCTAAAATCCATGCAAACTCTAATAGATTTTTCATGTTTTGTGACCAACACAATGTTGGATATCCATTCTGCATATGCAATTACTCTTATGAATCCAACCTTGAGGAGCTTTTCCAATTTTTCTTTTACTAAAAGTGCCACATGAGGGTGCATCTTTCTCAATTTTCGCTTTACGGGTTTCACACCGGGTTTCATATTTAAATGATGCATTATGAAGCTTGGATCTAACCCGGGCATGTCGGCATAAGACCACGCAAAGTTAATTTGCTTTTCTTGAAAGAATTTGATGAAATCCTTCCTTTTTGATGGACTCAAAGATGTTGCTAGATGAATAAACTTAGGATCCTCTTCGGTGCCAATGTTAACTTTCTCCGTTGATTCAATAAGGATGGATGATCTTTCATCTTCATTTTTAGGTAGGGTATCCAACTATACGCCTCTCTCTCCTGTTTCCCACAGCTTTCCAAGGGCGGGGGTTAGTAGCCAAGGTTCACAAGTGAATGCAAATCAAGTACGCAATAACTACTAAATGAATTATAGATACGTGAGCAATAAAATGTACAAACAACAAAAAGGAAGACAAACGAATGCAAACCCTTCGATGCTTAAAGCTTCTATTGTTTCTCTCTACTCCTTCCAAAACACTGTTCTTGATGCTCAGTATTGGCTGGGTAGCGTCTATGACTTGAGAAGCGTCGAGAATTTGATAATTGCAAAGTGTGTGTGATCGCAAGATAGTTTGAATGTTGACAGAGTAATGGCGCATGTAAGCTTGAAATCCTGGATCCTTCAAATGGTTATGAAGGGTTTATTATATAGGAATT
>MU223065.1:960460-987173 GCA_018584345.1 Thuja plicata | reverse complement strand
CAGTAAACTCCACCTCTTTATTTGGTTAAGAGGAGATAGAGTTTGGTTAACTGAGGAGCTAATTATGAGTTACCTTTTTGAACTGAAGAGGTGGGTGAAGTTACCCATGTGAACTGGAGGGATGGGTGGAGTAACCCATGTGATGTAATTGGAGTTATCTCTTTGAAGATAAATGAATATTTAATTCATTTATTTAATAATTGTTTTCAACATGTGAGATAATTGAATTTTTTTTAATTAAGAATTGCTTTATTTGATGAAATTAAATTAATTTAATTGGAAGAATTTAATTAGTAAGTTTAAATATTTGATTTAAACTATAGGAAATTGAGTTTAATTGATTAAATAATGGTAAATAATCATTTAAAGGTTAATTAATTAAATAAAATTAATTATTTAATTAATTTTTAGAATTGGATTAGATGATTTGAGAAAGATGAATTTAGAAGAAAATAGATGATTAAAAAATGATTAAAAAATGATTAATTAATAGATGAAAATTAGTGTTTTTAATGTAAAGTTGCAAGCCTATCCATTTTAGGGTGTCTACACCAACCTATCTTCCTTAGGTGCCACAATTGGGTTTTCACCTTTGGAAACATCTGATATTTTGACTTTTTTAGGTTCTAGTATTGCCACATGGTGGTTTTCACCACTAGACCTTTTCATTTTTTTATTATTTTTTTCTTTTATTTTGTGGATTGAGAGGTTGGACCCCTGCCTCTATCATTATGTTTGGATTGTATTCATTGATGGAAGAAGATGTCTCAACCGCATTTAGGTATTGGGCCATTGCAAGGTCATTGGGAAATTATAATAGGTCATTTAGTTTGAATAAATCCCAATCAATGAGTTCGGGATGTATTACGGATAAAAATTCATTTGGAAAATTGTCATTCAAAGGATTTAAGGACATGACCTTGTTGACGGGACTTTGTGGCCGGGTCTGCCAACAGATGTAAGTTGTGATCGGGTACCAGGGTACCAACCAAATTTGCCTATAAAGGTTGTCCAGGGAAATGAGATTCCCCGGGCCTTCAAGCATGTGAGAGTCGGGTCTCGACAGTGTGGGAGCTTAGTTTGGAATGTTACTATTTTGTTCAGGGGGATAGTTGGTTATCTTGGCTCATCTTCTCTGGGGATTTAAGTAAGTGGGGTTTCCTACAAGCATTCATTAACTTTTCCAAATAAACTTGAAAAGATATTGCAGAGTTAGTGATACTTCATCTACCTATAGTTATGCCAAACATTCAAAACATCAACCAAGCTCTAACATGCTACACTAAATACTAAAGAAATATGGAACCATCAGTTCATATTCAATCAATATCGGAGGAAAAGAAGGTTGTTAATCTACTTAAAATATCAGAGCAAGGGACATAAAGAACATACAACACAAAATACCATTAATCCGGAGATTAGAATGCTAACAACATCATTGATAGAACCCTTCCTTCTTCATTAACATGTTTCCAGCAAGCACAAGTCTGTACAATAATGGTGGCTCTAAGGGAGCATTTAACTACTGAAAGCTTCTAAAAAACTAAGGAGCATTGAGCTCTGCAACTAAGAACTGGGAAAACCAAAATGCTATTAGCTATGGATTGCAAAATCATCAATTTTTTTGACCCTTAGAATGAGGTCAAACTTATTATTTATACATAAATTTTGAACTAAAGCTAACCTAACTTATTTTACACTTGACAATATAATACTATTCCCAATGGCTGGTACTACCTGCACCACGCTGCAAAAGACCTCGAGATGGAGAAGGTCTAACATGTCAAAAGAATAAGACAAGAAAAGAGGAGTGGAAGAATCAGCCTCGAGAAGAGAGCCGAGGGAGGAAAGAAGAAATTTGATCCCCCAAGGATTGAGGCTACATGCCTTATTAATGGAAAATTGACTTTGGAGTGGTGCCTTGGGAAGACCACCTATCAGAATTATGCTCTGAGTTGATGTGCCTTGTTGTGGTTACCTACTTTCTAACACTTTTACTAACCCTCTGATAGTGACCGGTCAGCTTCAGGAACCAAGACACTGGTCGTTGAAAGAATACAAAATTATGGGATCTGGAACTATGGGATCCGAAAGCTTGCACCCTAAAGAATAAAGAATTCATCCGACACATGGTTGATGTAATCCTCCAGACTCTAGAAAAATTTTATTGCTGCTTACTATTCTTCAAAGTCTCCAACACCTGGCTTATGCATTCTTCATCTATATCTTTAATACTGTCTCATTGACAGTGAACAACTTCCCATTTATCCTCAACATCTCTGGCCCCATTCTAGAACTCATCCACCATTTTTATGGCATCATGTGACTGGATCATTGTCTTGGATAGTCTAGATAACCTGCCCTGGTCAAAATCTCTAACAGGTGGATATAGGGATTCCATCCGTTCATCAAATTTACTGAGGATGTAGTCCTCCGGGGTGCATGTCCTGGTGGTGAAGGGATCGACTTGCGATATTCCAACCATGAATGCTTGAAACAGGCCCAAGGGATACTGGGTCGCGGTCACTTTTTCTTTCAAGGCCTTAACCAGTTCCTTACATATCTCAATTTTAAGGTCAAGTCTAGAGTACTAGGCTTGGAGTGAATCATGATTCATCTCCCAAAATCCCCACCTATGTAATGGCTTCTTCTCCAATGTTGTAAATTTCATCTAGCCTAGCCTTCCACTTTTAATACTTCATTAAATCTTGCTCCCATATAATAGCGGAGCCATTTGCCTGGCTGATAAGGATGTCGACCCAATAGAGGTCTGGGAGGGACGCCACTAGAAATTGTCTAATGGGGGCTACCTACTTGGTAGCCCACCCATCTACAACCCACGCCTTCCTCTTCATGGCCCAGAGAGATTCCACATTGCCCTATGCAAGTGACAATCTAGAGGAAGGGGTGCCCAGGTGGATCTTGGCCAAAGGTTGTGTAAGTTCTACCAGAAGTGCGAGGAGATTGGCATTAGTCTCTCTTTCCTCCTTCAACTTTTGGCCCTGCTTGATATATCTGGCCTCTACTACTTTGGTGGCCTTCCTTAGCAAGTCCAGTTCACCTTGCTTGTCTCTTCTCACCTAGTTCCACTTCTATGATTTTGTAGTCTTTAGGCCTTACAACCGCTGCATCTACACCTGGAGAGGGTGTTGCGATAGTCGCAACTATGTTTCCCGTCGGCCCAATCTGGAGGGTATGGACTGTGCGTGCCTTCTTGGGCTTATGAGCCTCTGCATTTATGGCCATCATTTCGGCCAAAGAGAGTGGAGTGACTGAGGCAACCACTGGGGCCTTTCTTTTTCTTGAATCTACCAACCATCAGGGCGGTTGGGATGGTTCTACTGTTAAAACCTGTGTGTTGGGATTCCCTTTGGAATCTGGCAGTGTGTTCCAAGAATGTACATTTTCTTCGGGCTCTTTCTCCTTCTCTTTCTCCTGTTCCTTTTATTGTTCCCAAGAACCTTCAGTATTTTCCGCCATGCTGACGTCCTCTGTCATGACGTCTAGAACTTCTTCTTCGACATTGATAATGCATGTATCTTTGAGGACCTCCTCGACCCTCCTGACATTAGCTGATCCTGCATTTACACTGTCTAGGACTTCCTAGTCAATCTTCTACTATTGTTCTTTGGCTTTATTGGCCTCATCTACTGGAACATTTTCCTCCATTGGAACATCCTCTGGAGGTGGGTGGGGTCTCTGGCCAAAGTTTGACAATGCGGCTGTCATTACTACCTCACCAAATGTGGTATAGGGCACTTGATCACTCAAAGTAACCAAAGGCCTCTGGAGCATGATGAACAGGGGTACGGTTGATCCCAAAGGTTTGGTTTCCCCAACCATTGGTTGCTCATCTATGGATTGCCTTGGTGTATCTTCGGTCTCTTGGACTGGTGTCTTCTCTCGCTCAGGCTCCTCTTGTGCTTCATCTTGGGCCTCTTGTTCTGGTGTAGCTTCTTCTTTTGAGATTCCCTTTTCTGCAGGGATCTCCTCTTTATCCTGAATGGAAATTTCCTCCACCGCATGGCCAATATCCCCTTGTAAGTTCATGATTTCATCCACCCCAAACACATCATCAAAATAATTGTGTGGGGGAGGGCTGTCAGGGATTTCTTCAAGTTTGAGGGAATCTAAACTAATGTCAACTGGGGGCATGTCTGGCATACCGGGGTTGGTGTCCGCACTTGGGGTAGGGGTCACCTTTTTATTCTTGTTTTTTGTCAGTGGAACCCTGGTCTCTAGAATACTGGTAGACTCCACCTTGGAAAAAATTTGTCTGCTCATCATCGCAGTCAACGATATGGATCCCGTCGGGAAAGCATACGCCATCAGAGTTATGAGGAGGCCAGAAGATATTTGTGTGCTTATCTGTTAGCTGGCCAGCTTTACCAACTCCATTTTTTTTGTAGTTGTACCATCAAAGGGGTGGGACCTTGGGGAGGCACCTTGGCTGGGGTATCTTCTTTTTCCTTCCCCTTACTTGAACTAGGTTCGGCAGCGGTGGAAGATGGAATCGCCCTCCTAACCATTGGTTTCTTCCATGTGCTCTTGGGACACACTCGGACAAAATATTGGTGACTTGCCTCCAAAATAGGGTGACATACTCCCTCAATTGTCAAGTCTTCTGAGGTGGCCCAATCCACCAAGGGGAGATCCAACTTTTCCAATCCTTTCTCTTTGTATGCTGGGTCTTCTAGCAGCCCGTCATCTAAAAAACCCTTCCGAGAAAGTCTGAAGGTCGAGCGCCTTCATGAGTCCTTTGGACATGCGTGAATGTTGTCGGGCCCAGAGATCAAAACTGTCTTGGTAGTCCGCCCGAAAATCTTCAATATCTACTTCATGTGGTGGGGATGCTCGGGGAAGTGTTGCGGCAATCTTGCCTAGAGGATCATAGTTTCTTCTGGCATGGTGGAATTCCACCAGTCCCAGGATTTTCAATTCACTATCTGCCTCCCTTGCTGTGGTGAGGCTACACGTATAATTCCCACACAAAAATGGGAATGAGACATTGATGACCTTCTTCATTGTAAATAAGGTGTGCAGGTCCATCATCTGTCGGCAGAACTCCAAAAGGATGATTCTGTCCCCGCAATACCGGGGAAGAAGATAGGGCTTCCCGGAGAAGTCGGTCAGACGAATGTAGGTGTGGTGCTGGAACTTAATAAAATAGCAGGGATAGGTGCTAACCAGATTCATCACCTCCTACGATAATCGGTACTTGGAGTCCCGAGTAATTGTTAGGATGTTATGGTAAATGAAAGCATCATTTACCCAACAGAAGTTTGGGAAGTTGAGTTCCCATTGTACTTGGGGATAATGATCCCATGGTGTTACTTGACCCGACCTGTTTCCAAGTTTACCAACTGTTCCCAAACCTGGAAAATATGATCTTTGTTGGGCTAGTGCCCATAGCATGTATGATGTCATGTAGAACTTAGAACTCTAGATGATGCCCTTCAGCTGCATGTCCACATGATTGGAAATGATGGTTGCCTAGTTGAAGGTTAGTTCATGAGTGGTGATGCAGTAAAGAAAATAATACATCCACGCTGAGAAGTCCTGGGTGTGGGGCAATCCAAAGATCCTACACAAGAATATAATGCCCACTTGAATGGGCTCTTTGAAATCCCAGTGGGGAATTTCCAACTCCATGCTTTTGTGGTTTCTCTTTGGGGACTTCAACCACTGGCTATTAAGATACTGTTAGGAAACCATCTCGGCTTCCTCAAACTCTTGCAATGATTTGGATTGGGTGATGATGGTGGACCCTTTGAACTATAGAATCCCCAGCCCTAAGGCAAAATTCACTGTGTCCAGAGTGACAATTGTCACTGGATACTGTAATGGCTGGGGATTAGCGAGAAGGATAATCCAAGTAGGTGCATTGTACAATGTTACCAACTAGAGTATCAGTTCCGGTGACTGCACCGAACAAGGAAATTTTGCGGCCTTGATAATGCTGGAGGCGGCCAAATGAGTAGCCATATTACCTCCGCTGGACTTCAACCTATAAATGGGTTGGATTAAGCCTTGCATTTTGGCCCAGAGTCCAGGCTCCCTTTCTATTATTTTCTAGACTTTGGAGTCCACCTTGGACCCCATGAGAGTTCTCTCCTTCGGGTATTTGGCAGTCAAGGGTAACTTTGCCAGCATCTTTTCGACCTTAGTTTTTGTGGCCGCCTGGGTGGAAGTGGCAGGTATCTTCAGGCTATCAGGAGGGGTGATTACCTCAGACATCATGATCAACTATCTACAACCTGCAAGATTGGAGAGCCGTTAGAACATGAAGTATATAAGAAGAGCTTTAGAAAGTTAGGGGAATTTTTCACCACCCTGTACCTGTCTAAAAAGTGTTAGTATGCATTAAAAATCTTGAAATACTTTAAATAGACGTGACTTAGATTCCTAGGGTTGAGCCAAGTGATAGGAGGAAACAAAAGACAAGGGATTGCTTGGGACCCAAAGTCCAGATAAACTAGACATTGCCATGTCGATGTGACCAGTGGGAAATCGTACTTGGCTAACGTGGATTGGCATGTGGTCATGTGACAGGTGACACAAAGGCATTAATGATGACAAGTGGACTAACATGGGGTAAAATTGAATGCCAGATGGGACAAGGTTTATATGCCCACTCGTGGGAAATTAATCCCGCCATTTAAGGTGATGAGACAGAGGAGAGAGAAAGCTACCATGGCTCGGACCAGCGAGGTGCCAAGTTTGAGCCATGGTGACTCTGTCTCGATGAGCTCGGTATGGTGAGTGAAAACATGACAAAGAATGATGAAATTTCCATTTTAGAAGGATAGACACAAGATAAATATACAAATTTATAGAGGGCCGAAGGCCGAAACACATATACACTAAAATACATGATATTTACAAACTACTTACAAACTTGTACAATATTTACATAAGTACACAAGCTACCCTAAGACAATATACATTGCATACATTAGCTTCAAACTACACAAAGGGTGGACAACCCTCTAGTAGAGCCAACCCACCAATGGGAGGCAAACTAGAAAACCAAAACACAAAAGGTGAACCAACAAAACCAAACAAAGCAAAACCCAAAAACAAAAGAAACAACAAGAAAAGATAGCAAGAAACCAGAGGACAAATTGAGGACCTACTTGACAGCATGAATAAAAGTAGGAGAGAAGTACACCAGGAACGCTCTAAAACACGTCTACCTTTGAATGACCATGAACTGACACCGCAAATCAACTCGTAATCAACCACTAAGCATAGAACAACTCATAGTTTAATCACCTAAGAATCACTCTGAATGCTCTAAGTGTTTTTAATAGCGGTAACTATGAAAGTGATGGGTAATTTCCATTTATAATCTTAGGTTAAAAACAAGTTACACTCTTCTCTACAAACTTTGGAACAGGCAGACCTTTGAACTCTGGGCCTGGGGATTCCATGCAACTATGCCTTCTCGCGAAAGGAGACATAGTTGAAAAGCATCCCAAAGTCCAGAATCCAGCTCTGGAGAGGAAAAACTCTGGGACCGGGTCCCAAAAACACAAGCGACAAAAATAGAAGGAAAAAAAACCTCACGGAAGAAAATCCCAGAGGGAAAACAAAGAAAAAGGAAAGAAACAAGGCAAAAGCAAAAGTGAAAAGAGGGGACCCAACATTTTACACACAAAATGTAGGGATGGGTATGTAGGGCATAATAAATGATGACTATCTGGGATGAATTCTTTAGCACATTCGACAACTAAAGCACTTCTGGTTAGTAAAAATGGAGTCAATATTTACTCAGAGCATCCTATTTGCCAAGCACAAGGTGTCTGAGAAAATCTTACCCATACATGATTCAATTCTTGGTTTTTCGTCAGTTGTGAAGTGTGTTCTTTGAAAGAAAATCAAGTCGATGACCTCTAGGAGAAGTAGAGAAGAGGAACTAAATACATCAAACTAAAGTCATCAAATCTGTTCATTTCCTCTGAATACTAGAATTTCCCCCATTCTCTAGTTCTCTTTATTTCTTTTTTTCTTAGATGGGAAGGCGGTACTCCTTTTGTCATTAACCTTAAGCTTAGATAATTTTAACAGTGGTACTTCTTTCACCTTTCCATCCACTTCAAATTACTAAATAGGGGAGGAAAACTTTGGACCTAGAAATAATTTAAATATTTTTCAGACTTGGGCCAACAAACTAGTGCGATCGATCTACCCTTGGTGTGTCTGATTACTTGTTTCTTTGGTTTTGATTTAACTGATTGCCAGACTTTCGGGGATGAATCCGATCAAGATTACTCATAGCCTATTACCAAACTCACAAAATAACTCTGGAGTGCGGACCAATTCCACCATGCTAACAATAGATTCCAAGTTCATGAAAAATGCAAAGGGTACCATTCCGGAGACTAGATGTTATGTGAAGCATACTGGTCTACAAAAGGGGGGCAAAACACTGGGAACTCAGAAAAGAAAGAATGAAGCCGAAAACAAAATGAAAAAGAAAAGGGGTGGTCCTGGAGGATAGCCAACAAAACTATTTACAAGACAAGGCACCCCAAATAGAGTACCGGGAAGGAATATTTACAAGCAGGACTTTATACAAAATACAATTCTAGACAAACCCACCTCATTCAAAATAATGCCTGAGAAACTATCCATTGACAGGCAATGGAACATCTTCTCCGATCATGGTACTGAGGTGATAAGTATTTGCCCTACAAATCTCAGATATCAATTATGGTTCAAGCAAGAGCCGTTGGAATTTGGTGTGCTTTCCTTTCTTTTCCCGAGCCTTGTCCCACAAAAGGACTAAGTCTGAGATCTGAAAGGCCTTATACTAGGCTCTTCGGTCAAACCGTCATTTTACTAATGCTTGGTGATGCAAAAAATGTTCAAGGGTTGCGTCTCTTTGTTCTTCCATTCACACTAGATTTAGAAGCCAAACCTCCTCGATGTTGTCCTGATTTCCAAATTCTTGCATGAACTACAAAAATGAGATTTGTAAGTTAATAGGGAATACTGGGTTCTGGCCATAAACTAGGTGGAATGGGGATGTCCCCAGGGCTGCCTTAATCCAAATACGATCTACCCAGAGAGTGAATCTAAGCTTTTGATGCCAGTCCCAGGGATTCTGTTCTAATATATGTTTGATCACTTCAAGTAAATTTTTGTTGGTCAATTCAGCAATGCCGTTCCCCTGGGGGTAATAGTTGCTAGAGAACTTCAGAGTGATCTTTCTGTTATAGGTCCATTTAAATAATTGTGCTGAAGAAAACACTGAACCATTGTCACATACTATAGCAAAAGGCATTCTAAATTGTGTGACGATGTTTTCTTCCAGGAATTTTATGACTACATCTGCCATGTTATTTTTGCAAGGGATCACTTCAGACCACCGGGTGTAGTAATCTGTGGTAGTTAAGATGTACCAGTGGTTGGCAGATGAGTTGGGGTTGATTTCCCTGATAAATTCAAATGCCCATTAGGTGAAGGGTCTAGCTTCAAAGACCGGCTGTAAAGGCATAGCCAGGTTCCGCTCACGATGTGTCAGAGTTTGGTAAGTATGGCACTTCCTGACATGAGTGTAGACATCCTTAAAGATATAGGGCCAATAGTATCTATCCTAGAGGGTTTGATGGCAGTGGTGTTAGCTGAACCATGCCTGGTTCCAAACTGCCCATGGAATTCTTCGATTATCTTAGCAGCTTGAACCCTATCAATGCACCAGAGGTACACTCCCTCATAGTTCCTCCAAAAGAGTGTGGCATTTTTTATCATGAAGTGTGTGCTTTACAGTCACAGGGCACAACATTTTTTTGGAGGCAAGCCCTCCGAGCATCTGTTATTCAACAATAAGTACACCAGGTCTATGTACCATGGTTCCTGAGTGATGGACTCCACTCTATATGTCTGACATTTGATATGGGTAGTCTCTTCTGCCATAGCTCTACATAGTCCCTGGCCTCGGACTATTTTCATGGGTTTCATTTGTAAATCGTACTCTTGGAGGATGGCCATCTATTTCCCCTGTCTTTCACCCAATTCACTCTACATCAACATGAATTTCACTGCTTGGTCCGGGATGATAGCATGCACTTTGCTCCAGACAATATAATGTCAGAATTTCTTCATGGCCAAACGAGAGCAAAGGCCTATTTTTCCAAAGGCAAATACCAGACTTCAGCATTCTTAAAGGGGGAGATCATGAAAGCTATTGGTCGTTCTTCCCCTTTGACCTTTTGGGTCAAAACTACCGCAAAATAATGGGGCAAAGCAAAGGAATAAATGTAAAAGGGGAGAGAATAGTCCGGACTAGCCAAGATAGGGGCCTCCATTATCATTTGTTTAATTTGGGTGAATGCTCGCTTTGCTTTAGGGCTCCACTCAATTTAAGTATCTTTCTTCATCATTTCATTGAGTGGCTTTACGATCTTGGTGAATTCGATGATGAATTGCTGGACAAAATTGATCTTCCCAAAGAAATATCGCATTTCCTTCTTGCTGTCAGGCATTTGTAGGTTTAGTAGTGCTTCAACTCTCTCAGATTCAATGGATATACCCTTCTCGGAGATAATATGCCTGAGAAATTTCCCTTCAGTGACCATGAATATGTATTTCTTAGGGTTGAGGGATATTCCATACCGGCGACATCTCTCGCAAATCTGGGCAAGGTGGGTGGAATGATCATGTCTGTCCCAGGAAAAGATGTTCAAATCATCCATGTAGATGATTATGCACCAGTTCACAAGGCCTTCAAATGCAATGTCCATAGCCTTTTGAAATGTGGCCCCTGCGTTGATCAGGCCAAAGGGCATTCTCTGGTAGGAAAACATTCCCCACTTGGTGGTAAATGCCATTTTGGCTCTATCCCCAGATTCAACCATGACTTGGTTATACCCAGAGTACCCATCTAAGAAAGACATCATTTGTGATCCGCTCATGATTCGCAGTACCTCATCCAATGAGGGGAGAGGGTGATTATCTTTCTTGGAGGCTTTGTTTAAATTTTGGAAATCCACGCAAAGGCGAATCTCGCTGCTTTTCTTCCACACAGGGACAAGGTTGGAAACCCACATAGTATGCCAAATTGGAAAGATTATCCGGGCTGACAGTAGCTTTTGAACCTCCTGATTAATTACAGGCTCGATCAGTGGGTTGACCGGTCGTTTCTTTTGTCAAAAAGGTTTAGCATCATGTTTGAGTGGGATAGTATGGGTCATAATGGATGTATCATAGGTTTTCAAGTCCTCATAACCCCATGTGATTACATCAATGTATTCTTGGAGAACCATGAGAATCTTCTCCTTCTCCTCAGGAGAGAAAAAGGTGCCAATGTATATCATTTTCTCTTCACCGTGCTGGCCGATGTTCACTTTCTCAAATTTTCCTCCCTCAGAGGAGGATGATATCTTTTTCCAGCCCCGAGAGTCTGAGTCAAATTTTTGTTCAAGTGCAACCATCCCCTTTGGGATGGTGTTGGTTGGTAGGTCCATGATCCCATCATCTTCATCACCCTATCTAGTATCATCATGATCTCTCTCCTCCAATATCTGGTCTTCAAAGACACCAACATTGGCCATAAAGGACAGGATATGCTGATCATCCTCAAAGACCTAAAAATGGGTGACATTGTCTGGAATGGACAGGGTGGGGATCATCTCCATAGAAAATTTCTAGATTCGGGAGCCAGCCATTGGCTCAAGCGTGCTGGCAGAAATGGCAAGGGCATCCGGGACATAATTTCATCTCTGGAGAATAAAATCAATGCTGAAGGCATCAAAATCCTCAGTAAGGCTCCATGCCCAGTTGTGGTATGTGGCAAGCCTTTTATCATGATAGGTGTATTGACTCCATACCTGCTTAACATTCAACTCTGAATCACCCAGGGCCTGGAGGCAAGTGATTCCTTTTCTTAGTGCAAATAGGAGTCCAAGGACCAAAGCCTCGTACTCTATGACATTATTCATGTAGTTGAATTGCAACCTATAAGACATGAGGAAGGATTTCCCATGTGGGTTGATCAATTCCACTCCGGCCCCACAGCCTTGTTTGGATCGAGACCCGTTGAACTTAAGGGTCCACAAGTCATCGTTTGTTGTCTAGGGCTAGGAAGACAGAGTGGTATTTGGATTGTTTTTGGGAAGATTGGGAGGAGCTTCCTCTGGCACTGATGGTATGTGGGTGAGGTTTTCCTCCGGAGATATTTATGGTTGGGATCCCTGGACATATGACGCTGAAGAGGTGCTGCCAGCAGAAGCATTGGGTCTCGGGGAATCAGCTGTATGTTCTTCCTTCCGGAGGTGTTGATGTGCTGGGTAGCAGCGATAAGGCAAGGCTCACACTCTAGCTCTAAATTTTTCTGGTAATGCAACCGACACCAAGTGTTAGACAAGAGTGTAGTGGGGGTCACTGGGGTACCCTGAGAGTTAACCTCAACCCTCAGTTTTTCTTTCAAGTCCTGGGTTCTCTGGGAAACTATGGGGTCCTCCCTGGGGTGGAATTGAATGTTAAGATCTCAAGGGGTTGGTACACCTTGGGGGAAGTCTCAGAGAAGAGGACTTCATTTTTCCTCCCAAATTTGGTGAGGGCCTATTTCATCCAGGGCTCACTTTCAACCCAGATTTAGTTAGATTCTCCCTCCCAGGGGAGCCACAGGTGGGAAAAGTCAGTCGAGAAATATCCGTTCAGGGACTTGGACTAATTGTGACTTAGTAGCATCCCATAAGTCTCTGGGATGTCCACCACCTGGATGTAAATCACGCTAGATATCCTGGGGTCCTGGATGAGTTGAATCCGGATGTTCTTTAGTTCACCCACCATTTTTATAGTAGTTTTATCCAGCTAGATTACTGCACTGTTAGACGGGGTGGGGCAGAATCTGAGATTCTGGCATATGGATAAAGGCATGATATTGCCCAAAGCCCCAGAATCTACCTGGTAATTGTGTATATTCTTCCCTTGTATGTTCAAGCCTAGTAAGAAGGGAGGATCCTTAGTGTTACCCCAGAAGACAACCGTGTTGGCATCATCAAAAGAGATAGTCTTGGGTGGGCAACTGATGGCTTCTAGGTTTCCCAAGAGCTTCAAAAGAGACTTCTTCTGCTCAGGACAGTTCAGCAAAACCTCTATCAAGGTCATGGAGGTGGTGGTTTGTTCTAACGCCTTCATGATGTCAAACCTTCCTCCTGGGAATTGGTGGCTTCCCTCGGCTGGGTGCTTAGCTTGGTTAGAGCCAGGGCCTTTTGGAGAGACAGAACAATCAGTCATGTTTTCCTGGGGAGGATTGTCTTTAGGAGGCATCGGCGTGTAAACTAGTCCTTTTCCAGCCTGACTCTAAGTATTATAGGGAGTCCGTGGGTTGGTTAAGGCATTGGCCTCAAAGGCCAATATAGATTCGTCAAAGAACCCCTGCAGTTTGGGTTCCTCTTCATCTTCTCTGCCTATTCCAAAGAAGACGGTCTCACAGGTGAACGCACTGTGAGTGTGCTCCTATATCAAAGGCTCTGGGGGAGTAGGATCAGAAGTTTGTTGTCTGTCCAAGTGGGAAATCATGATGACTTTCTCTAGCGTGGCACAATTCACCTCATTGTGAGAGCCTGTGTCGTGCAATCTACACTAGTTGGTCATAGGTTGGAATTCTGTGACTAGCGTGAAATGGAAAGGTCCAGCACTACCCTGATTGGTGTTTTGGTTCGGAGGAGGACCTCTGATATTAGCATTGTTTTTCCATTGTTGTTGATTGGGCTGAGGCTCGTTGTTGAAATTTCTTCCTCTAGCATTATTGTTTTGTTGGCCGGAGAAAATATTCCCTCTCTGGGAATTGGTGTTGTAGGGTGCAAAGGACCCTGCCTTAAGTTGACCCATGTCCACAATTAGTGTAGACAACATTCATCAGAGGAATTCAACCTCGGTGGTCAACTAGGTATTTGTGTCACAATGTGATGGTTGTTGTTGTTGTTGGTTCCCTGAAAAAGGAGCAACATTTGTCAGAGTCGAGGGAGGAAATCCCCCAATCATGGATGACTAAAAGAAAGGCACTCCGAGAGGTTGTTTTTGTGGTTGTTGCATTTGTTGCGGCTGGTTCCAGGGAAAGGATTCTAGACCTGGTGTTGTCTGGATTTGAGATGGATATACGTACCGGGCCTGCTAGTCTATCAGCAGTGGTGGGGGATTCATGGCCATCACGGGGGCACCCATTACCTGATTGGGGTTATATCCCCCGGTGTAAGAAGTTTCATCAGGTATCATGTTAAATGGCATGCTCTACCCAATCCTACCCGGAGATTTGTTGAGACCACGAGACAACTCTAAGGCCAGGTTTTAAACTTTCACCAACGTGTCCCGGTAACTGGGGCTGGTATTTCTCTAGAGGAGAGTGGCAACAAAAGGGTCCATTGCATTAAGATAGGTCTGGATGGTCACATCCACGGATGGGATGAAGGGACCCGTGCACCACTTTAAGGCGCATTGGAACCGATGGTTGAATGCTACAAGGGGCTCATTCGGTTCCTTCCTGATAGAAAGGAAATAGATGTGGGACCATGCTAGATCCACGTGTATGTGAAAGGTAGCCATGAAGGTGTCCTCCATGTCCTGCCAACTGTTGATCGAGTTGGCGGGAAGGTTAAGGTACTATTTTAGCTCATTCTATCCTAGGGACAGAGGGAACATCTGGGTCACAATGTCTTGATGTTGGATCCGGTGTCAGTTCATGGCATCTTTATATGTCTATAGATTCTATTTTGTGGTTTGTGAGCCTAAATGCTCATATCAGGGGCAAATCTTTTCTGGGTGCGCAGGGAGATCATTAGTTGCACCCAGAAACTATCCCATTTGGGACCCAGTGTTGCTGAAATACACATCCATCGGGGGTGTTAGATTTTGACTAGGTTGAGTGTTAATTCCTGGGGCTATCTGAACTTGGGTATTTTACGATGTGCTAGATCCCCAGACAAAGGCAGATGACTTTTCTTTTGTGGTCTGTTTCTTTTGAGTAGGAGGCTCGAGTTCAACAAACCTTCTAGGATTGGGAGTTGATCTAAGGACTCTTTCGAATCTTGCTGGTGAAAATGATCCAATCCCACTAAAGGTATGACTCCTAAAACTATGGCTTGGAGAACCCTCGGGCAATGTAAAATATAAATCCTCAAAGGGGGAGGAGTTCATGCCCTCCTTCTAGTGCTAGTTTCTATTGATGGGACTTTGTGATAAGGTCCGCCAACAGATGTAAGTTGTCACCGGGTACCGGCCAACTTTTCCTATAAAGGTTGTTGGGGTAAATGAGATTCTCCCAGCCTTCCAGCACATGAGAGTCGGGTCTCGACAGTGCGGGAGCTTAGTTGGGAATGTGACTATTTTTTTCGGGGGGATAGCTAGTTATCTTGGCTCGTCTTCTCTGGGGATTTAAGTAAGTGGGGTTTCCTGCAAGCATGTTATTTTATAAGAATGTAGTCTTCAATGGTATAACAAATAAGATGGAGATCTATAACTGTTACATTAACAATCTTATCTGGTAGTAAGCTATTTATCTTGAATATTGAATAATAGATGACTAAATAGCTAATATTTAAATTGCATATTTATGCGAGACTAATCTTGTATATTTTATAAGTCTTTAAGATTATAAAAATTCACATTGAAAGAATTAACTAAAACTATTCTTCTCTAGATGAAACCACTTCATACAATTTAAAGAGGTATTCATCATGGATCTCATCTTGATGGCACTCCAAAGTTGTTTAAAATTTCCTACAATAGGGGCTAGGATTTTGACTGTTTCAGCAGGCATAAATGTGAAGTTCGTTCTCTTCCCTTTAATGGATGCTTCGGTTATATCAAAGGAAATCAAAGAAAGGCTTCAAAGAGTCCACAAAAGGGAGACAATGAAATCTTGGTGGCTCAGTTGCAGTGAAAAGACTTTGGGGGTTTTCTGGATGGTGAAACCTCTGTCAAAACCTGTGATCTTCAGAAAGGGAGAGTTGTTTATTAGATATAATTGCAGCATGTCGAAACAGTGCCTATGCTAAATGGTGAGTTGAAGGTCTCTACCAAAGGTGACATAAATAATGTGGGGGCCATTTTTTGAATAACGCCACCCATGGGGATAAATGATAGATGAGTTTAATGGGCACAAAAATATCTCTGGGCCAAGGTTTTAGAAAATTATTTAAGCATTGTTTAGGGATTCACAATCAATTTATTGATGGTGTGGGGTGTTCCTTAATCCCATCATCCAAGACTATTGCATTGGATCTGAATTCAAAGGCTAAGGAGGAAATATATTATAATGTCTCAGTCTTTTATGAATTGGGTGTGATCAGGCGTTTCAGGAGCCTTTGGCCAAGCTTACATGATCTCCACTCTTGGATTTTAGATAACTGGGAGCCCATCATTGACAGATGTATTCAAATTTACCTTGTGGAAAAAGGGTTTTTTATTGCTATCTTTGAGAATACTCAGGATAGAAACAAGGTTTTGTGTGAGCATTTCTGGAGTTGTGAGGACAAGTATTCTCTGATGCTGAAACCTTGGCATCCTGAATTTTTTTCCAGCTACTAAAACTTTTGACAAGATCCCTCAGTAGGTAAGGCCTCCTAACCTTCCACTTCATCTTTGGTTTGAGTCTCTTTTAGAAGCAGTTGGAAACTCATTAGGGGAGTTTTTGATGGTAGATAAGGAATCGTCAAATCTTCTTCATTATACCTCTGCTTGAATCTTGGTAGAAATAGATGTTTTTGATGGGCTTCCTGCCAAAATTTTAATTAAAAATTCAGAAGGTTGTTGGACTCAAGATTTAGACTATGAAGGTGTTCCCTTTAGGTGCAGAAGATGTTTCCAAATAGGGTACATGATAGAAAAATGAGGAAAATATAGGATGTCTAAGGAGGCATCATCGTGGAGAGACGTATCTTAAAACCACTACATGGTTGAGAAGAAGATTGAAAAGAAAAGGATTTTTTGTCAAGTTGTTTTTTGAGGAAAGGGGTGAAGGAGCCTCAAGGGGAACTTTCTCAGGCTTCTCTTCCAAAGGAGCATAGTGATGATTCTAGCCTGGTTGATCAAGCAACGGGGTTCTGGGTGGTCCCACAATAGTGTGTCCCACTTTTTTGAACATCCTGATTTTTGCTGAAATTGCACATTTTTAAGAAAATATGATGATTTAAGCCTTGAGAGGTCCCATTTGAAGGAGTAAATTCAAAATTGCTAGATAAAAGCATCTTGGATCAAAATCCCATTGGTATAATCCCTCTACTCCTCACTCACACCTATAATTGAGTCTCCTTTGAACCCATCAAAATGCTGACAAAAAATCACTTTGACATTAAATTTTTGTGGGATCAAATAAATTCATTTGAAAAACCCAAATACAGGATGATAGTACTCCGAGAAAGCTTTCCAATGATTATGAGTTATATATATATATTGAGTTTATTGAGACTTTTCTTTTTAAGTTTTACTAAACATAGGTTGTCTGACCATTTAGCGACTTCTTTGTTCGACACTTCTAGAAAAAAAGTAAATTAGGGAAAACAAATTATGAAAATTATCTAGGAAATAGGTATTTATATTACCTTTCTATCAAAAAAAGAATAAATGAATTTCGATATATAGAGATAGAGTTAGAGCGATCCAAGTGAACCTATGTCCAAATTATAATTAATGTCACTTCATAACTCAATAAACTATTAAATATTCAACCAAATTGAATGAAACCAAATGGATTCCTTTGATATTTGTGTTACAAACCTAAATTCAAAATAATTACGTTCTTATCAGTTTTATAAAAAAATTTATGTTGATCAAAGTGAGTGTCACTCCTGAAAAATCCAGATTTTTTACAAAAATAATTTTTGAAGGAGAAGGGAAAATGGATACAAATAAATTTCAATTTTTTAAAAAATATATATTTATAAACTAGAAAAAAAATTCTAAAATTCACTAGTTTACATCATCTTCTAATTCTTAATGGTTTTACGACAATAGATGTCCGAAAGCAAAGTTTTTTTTTTCAGAATGTTCATTTCAGTGTCAAAGTTGGCCAAAAAGTGGGACACAGTTTTGTGAGATCACCCTTCTCTCAAGTTAATGGTGTGGGTATGCCAGAGGGAAGAGAGAAGTGTAGATCAATGGGGAACCATGGTTTCTTAGAATCAGAGCCCCTGGGTGGTATGATTCAAGTTGAGGCTTCTTGTGTGGAGGATGTTGGGAAAATCATATCTTCAGAATGACATAAGGAGGCAGCTAACCTTGAAGATGGGTGACATACAGTGAAAGGGAAAAAATTAAGGAATCAAAAGAACTTTGATATGGTTCTTCGTTCCCATTCTAAAGGGGATGCCAAATGCAAATCTTAAATTTATGTGTTGTAGGTTTGGGGGATTTTTGGTTTCTGGTTTATTTGTGGTCTTTTTTATGAGCTATATTGGGGAGGTGGTACTCCTGCTTGTTACCACTCTTGTTTTGGGGAAAGTGTTTTCCCGGTTGACTATTAATAAAATAATAATCACTATAATTGACGAAAAAAAGAGAAGTATTCATCATCATTTTTTAATTTATATTGTTTCATGTTAGAGTAAAAAAATTCTATGTTAATTTTTTTTTTAAATTGTTAAATTCAATTATCTTTTATATTTCTCTAATTTTGAAGATTAGATAACACCACCTTTGGTATTTTAAGTCTAGTATGCACTCAGTCTAAGTTGATGTATGTTGTTTTTATTTAGGTTTCTTATTTGAAAATATTGAGTTAAAATAGAATTTGTCCTGACTTTCAAAAGAATAACCTATTCTAATTGTAATATGCATCAAGTTTGAGCTTATTTATGTTGTTATTCCATATATCATTGGTTTGAAAATATTGAGTAAAAAAAGAATTGTCCTAATTTGCCAAAAACTAAACATTTTTCAAGTCTGATGTGCATTGAGTCTAAGCTAGTTTATCTTGTTGTTTCTTAATTTTTTTATGTTTGGAGATATTGAGTAAAAATAAATTGTGAAGCAGTATCAATGTTAAAGTTTATATAGTTGGAAAAATCATTAGTTATGTGTAGGGAATTAATCATTCTCCATATGTGAAAGATATGCTAACAATAATTCAGGAAGATAGATTTCGAGATACACCAATTTCAATTTTTAACTACGACACCATTTATACAACATTCACCATCACATCTAGGCATTAATTTCCCAACATCTTCAATTGTATCTTGCTTCTTTGAAATTAGTAGAGTATCAAAACTACCCATCAGTAGTTTAAATAAAGTATGCATTTGAAATTGATTTTTCATAAGATTTTATTTATATTGTGATGACTCATATTTTCTATTTAGATACACATAAAACAAATTAATGTGTTGATCTTTTTCCTAGTAAACTCAATTATATTTGATTTAATGGGATTGGAAGGAAGAAAATATATTATATCAATGAGTTCAACCCCGCACGTGATCAACTCCAAAAAAGCATACATAGGCACCAACATTTCTTAGAAAGCTAAAATTCTTATTGCCCAGCTAAGAACCAACTCTCATCAACTCCGCTGTGAGACCGGGTGTTGGAAGAAGCCAAAGGAGGCTTGGGAAGAGAGAATTTGAATGTTTTGTAACTCTGGAAAAGTGGAAACCGAACAACACTTTATTTTAGAATGTGAAGCCTACAAGAACAGCAGTGATAAATTTGCGGATATGATATCAGATAGTTCTTGGCATAACATATTCAGCGAGGAGTACATTGAGAAGTTAGGTGCGCTTATCATCAGCTTGCACAGGAAACGCACCGAGTTACTGAAGTCAGCCTAGGTTGCCTTGCTGTCCCATAAGATATGTTTAACCTCGTAGACATTAAAATTTTATCTTATCTTATCTTATCTTTATCTAAACAAACAATAATTTATAATTGAATTCCTATCAATTAAGAACAGACTCACTTCACATTCTATCATGCTTTTCACCATTTACTAAACCCTACCAATACAACTTCAAACGTATAACGAATTTCCTGGACAAACCACTTCACACCAAGATGTAATTGTTAGTTTATATATGGAGCCCATTTCAATCCAAAGACACTAATCACTTGATGGACTGCGTGCACTGTGGACATTAGTGCCGAACATTTTAGGTGCACTAAAAGGTGGATTAAATTTTCTTTTGTAAGAATTCAGTAAATTCATTTTTTTGTTAGAAATAAATAAAAAATTCCATTTTATATGGTAAACCATTTCCGACCAACAGACAAGGACACGTGAATAATCTACTTCTTTAGAAACAACAAAATATCATGGAATCGTTAATTGATTGATTCTACTAATATATTTGCCCACTCTAATTAAAAAAATATGCCTGAAATTGCACAAATTTTCTTTCAGAAATATTGTACAGGACGGTGTACATGGATCCCGAGCTTTATGGAATCCACTCCAAATAATCTGGATTGGATTTCGACATTTCACGTCTGGAAATTGTGCAACTTTATAAAAAATTCCATGAACAGCTTTAAGGGCATATCAGATTGCTACGCATCGAGTGATTACTAGTTAGAGGTCAAAATTAAGGTTTCATTTCATTTATTCGATTGACAACAGAGGTTTATACTGAGATCCGTTTATAGTGGCTGTAAATCAGAATCAGAAATCTAATATTAAAATAATCAAAATTACTTAACTTAGCAAAGTCCAACTCTTAACTTGAATGAAAATTGAAAAAAAAAGAAAAGTTGAAACCGATTTGCCTGTAAACCTAATAAAAAATAATAATAATAGATAGCTGGTTTAAAAGGCCCACAGGCTGATAAAACCAGAATAAGACTATTTCACGACATAATTAGGTGGTTATTCTAATAATACAAGAATATAGAGCATTCCACAAAACATAATTACGTGTTCATTCTAAACATACAGGGTCTGCGTGTTGTTAAATTTAATTATCGCATCGCATGTTGAGAAATCATGATTACGCATCGAATTTGTCAACTTATTTAACTCTGCATCTTGTTAAAACCATATTCCGTGGGTGGAACATTTAAAATCTGATCCTTGGTAAACTTCATTGTATTCGAAATTTCCATATTTGTAACTTGGTAAACTTGAATGTATTCCAAATTTCCATATTTGTAATTTTTGATGGGTGACAAAAGGAGGTTCTTCGATTTTTGGTGAATATGAAGCCACAAGAATGATCTTTAAAGTGCATCTTCCCGTGACACTAACTTTTTTGTTGTAAAGAATACAATATGTATCTGCTTTATATTTGAGCTTTTGAATTCTCATTTTCGTGGTTTGAATACTTTGTTTTTGTGGGTCGAATAGTCAAAATGGACATCTTTGTGCGTTATGACTAAGCCTCTTTCTTCTTCTGTGATTTCTTTATTGAAATCTTCCACCATGGAATATTCTAACTTCCCACGTCTCATTCAATGGCGGATCGGTGAAGTGAATCGTACTGTGAACTTTGTTTTTTGTTTTTTGGGTTTTCAAAAGAAATGTTCTTTGTACGTTCAGTTATGTAATTTTCGAAAGTAACTCGAGAGATTCTATCTCTAAAAAAGAACGTGATTTCATGAGTGGCGGGCCGCCATGCTAATCTGGAATGATTCTTTTATCCACCCGTTACAGAGTATTTCAATCAGAAATTAAGAAAGTTTGGGTAGAGATATCACTGAATCTCTGAAAGAGAGTATTTCAATTGGAGATTAAATGAAATTCTCTTTCTCGGATATTTCCAAATGCGTCCCTTTTTCTTAGACAACGTCTACACATTTGATTGTATTTATCGATCAATTGAAATTCAAAACTTGAATTTCAATTATTGATAAATACAACGGGTATTGGATAGAGAATGGTTTATTTTTTATTGTGTAGAGGACGAAAAATAGTAATTCTAGTTTTAGTTAGAATTTATAGAATTTTATAGTGTAGTAAGATATTATTATATATTTTATATTCTGGTAGCTATATTAATTGTTTAATAATCTTTTAGAAGATGAATTAAAAAGATGTTTTGATAGAATTAATGAAGTTCTTGTTGAATATTTTTCCTAGTCATTTATATTATCTATGCGTATCAATATCTTTTTAAATATTGTATTCTTAGGCCTCACATCTGTATTAAAAATCTAGTTGAAGAAGAAAGCTTGAAGTATGAGCATAGTCACATTGCAAGGACTAAGCTAAAACACGCATGCCACACACACAAAAGCATCAAATGCGGAAAGTTGAACATAAATTAAGTTGAAATAACACATAGCCTTAGTCCACTTGGTTGTTATGCCATATATAAGGAAATATACATGAATTCAACCCACATGTCGAATTAAGAAAGTACAACAAGTATATACAATAAGCAAGGTGTTGACCAAACTGTCACACACATACATAATACCATAGTGTTGCTGAAAATTTAATGAGTATGATCAATTACATCGGGAAGCCAACCAACACGTTGATCATCAATACATCATGAAAATACATTATTGAAGAAAATGATTACAAAAGGGCTTATACATATGTCGACCTGCACGTTGGGCATCAAGTTAAACATGGATCAATGAGTACATCATTAAGATACAAGACCATGAAGGTCGATTGTAATACATAAACATATATGTCATCAAACCTCTATCCATCTGCATGTCCCAATCTCCTAAGCCATTAGACACGGTCCATCTTCTATCTTGAGATAAGAGTATGGCTTAGGCGCCTTTTCCACCTAACCATAGAGTGGTTAGTTCCCCTCAGGTTCTTCCTGACACGAAGAACACACTGACCTTGCCCGAGAAGCCTAGCAACCTGGAAGTGGTGAAACAGATGGATCTGGAGCAGCCGTGAAACTAACTACATGCACATATGCCTACTGTAGAACACATTCACGGATGTGGCAGAGAGATGATACATAACCATGCATAGAAGAAAACCTATGAAATTAAGTAGCTCTGGCCAAAGCATATTCACCAGACTTCTACTTGTAGGTAGTAAGGAAAGTACAACATTTCAATCCTACCCTTCCCTTTTATCCCACATTCGGCACCCTTTCATTTACACTATCTTTGTCAAAGATATAAATAAAATAAAGGAAAATACATATTTATATGACTATCGTGATTTATATATGTGTTCGTAAACAAATTGTTATTTCCCAACTTAACTCTCAAATGCCCAAATCTGAAAGAAACGATTGGATGCCAACAGTTGGATAATCTACCATCAAGTTGATAGATTTCCTCTGAATTGAAAGGTACAACTCCCTTATGAATGATATTCAATGAATTTGTTCAATTCCTAAACTAACTGGGTACGTTCTTAACCTGAGAATGGAAGAGGAAAACCAAGATGAGAATAGCCATGGTTCCTTTAGGATAAGCCAAAGCTTTCTCCACAATGAGAATGGAAACAAAAGAGGATCTACTAGAGTGGACCAGTGATGATAGAACTTGGACACATAGGAATTTTCAGTAAATTCCTCTTAAAGGATAGAGGTGAATCCCTACAATCCATTTGAGAAGCCTTAAGTACCCTAGGAAAGCTAGGATGAAAGTTAGGGGATGGCATAGACTAGGTGGACATCATTGGACTACATACCATATTGGTGTGCAACATGTTCACAAGTAAAAGAAAAATTAGATATCTACCAGGGAAGTTGAGAAGAACCTCCTGCAGTAATATGATGAACATACACGAAATAACATAAATATAGAGCAACAGTAGAACTCAGAGTGAATCTATTGATCGCAGGCCACTTCGAGGGGGTAACCTCCTTTGAGCAAGCTCAATACAATAAATTCGTCGGTACCTTCAAAGGCCTCAACACACACTTATATACTAAGTATAATCTAGACAAGTATTACTACCTATGCATGTGGGATGATAAAATATACTCATGGGATGACTTACAAAGCATATGCGTCCAACAACACTACACTAACAAAATAAATAAAAGGGACACACAGCTTCCTAACATCCCCTCCCTCTTAGAAAAGAGGTTTATCCTCAAAGCTTAAGGTGTGGAAATTGTTGCTGAATCTGAAGAAGGGGTTCCCATGTAGCATCCTCTGGTTGCATTCTATGTCACTGAATCAAGACCTTAGAGATGGAGCGAGAGTGAAGCTGACAAGTGCATCGGTCAAGGATTGCCTCAAGCTCCAATATAATGGATCCTTCCTTATCCATTTCATATAGAGAATTTTGTGCTCTGACATTGGTTCCAGGACTTGCTTGAGACAAGAAATGTGAAATACTGAATGAATGCGGGAAGGAGGAAGTTCCAGTTTATAAGCAATTGAACCAATCTTCTGCAGAACCTTATATGGCCCATAAAAATTTGGGGCAATCTTATGAGGCCCTTTAAGCTTTAGGGAGGATTGCTTGTATGGCTATAGACAAAGAAAAACCATATCCCCAACTTGAAAAAAGTGCTCAGAATGGTGTTGATCGGCCTATTGTTTCATTCAATTTCTAGCCATGTGAAGATTATCCTGTAAGGTGCGAAGAATCTGATCCTTGGTGCGGAGAACTGTATCAACTGCCTGAATTGGTGAGCTGCTGGGAGTGTAGGGAAGGAGCACTAGAGGTGCCTAACCATAGACTACTTCATATGGAGTCATTTTAGATGAAGTGTGGTAAGAGGTATTGTACCACCATTCAGCAAGAGGAAGCCACTTGGCCCACTGATATTGTTGTTCGGAAGTGAAGCAACAAAGATCAATTTCCAAGCATTTATTGATAATTTTGGTCTGACCATTGGTTTGTGGTTGATACCCCGAACTCATCTTCAGTTTGGTGCCAGTTTGCTGAAATAATTCAATACAAAAATGATTGGTAAAAGTTGCATCGTGATCTGAAAGGAAGAAGGGAGGCCATGAAGATGGAAGATCTGGTCCATGAAGTGTTGTGCAACTGAGGAGGTAGTATAAGGGTGGCTGAGAGCACAAAAATGACTATATTTGGAGAGACGATCAACCATAATCAAGATCATTGTCTTGCCACCTGATTTAGGAAGCCCTTCAATGAAATCAATAGAAAGACCAGTCCAAATCTGTGTAGGGATGGGCAAGGGTTCCAGCAAGCCAGGAAGGAGGGTTGTTTCACCCTTGTGGTGTTGGTAGGTATCACATTCAACCACCATCTCTTGAATCATCTATTTCATTCCTTTCCAAAAGAAGTTTTGCCTTGCCCGCTCATAAGTTTTGAGGAACCTAGTGCCCTACCGAAGGAGAAGCATGGAGTTCATAAAAGATAGCCTGTTGCATATCTGGATTCTGAGGAAGCACTAGATGCCCCTTGTATTGGAGAGAAGTACCATCTCAAGAGTAATGTGGTACAACAGAAGTGTTAGAGTATTATCACTTTATGCTTATTAATTAAATCATATCAATTTAATTATATAAGTTTATATTACTCTAGTTACTTAAGCTTCACTTAGGTACATTATTAATTAATAATGTGCAACCTAGCTTTCTTCGGCTTTAGGGTTTCTCACCTTATAAGCTGCTTTTTGTAATTATTGTAATTTCATTCTTTTGGGAAATAAGAATTTGCTCTCACTCTGCTGAGATTTTCCAAACCCTAGCTTCTCTTTCACAGGTTTCATTTTCAGCTTTAGGTATTTTGCATGCAGGTGTTCTTGGCGTTCTATGGATTTGTGTTTCTCAAATCCTACATGGTATCAGAGCCACCCTGTCGCTGCCTAGGTTGAAGATTTTTTAAGCCTCAATTCGAAGACGACAGCCACAACTTTTTTGAGATTTTTCTATCACTTTGAAGGAGGCACGATCTTCTGGAGCAGATTGAGCCAAAACAAATGCCGCCATTGCGTTTAGAAGGCCCGGGAGAGTCAAAAAACATATAAATTTTGACTATTTTGGCCTCTGTGACCACAGAAAAAAAAAATTGGCCTCCTAGGGCCGTACGACTCAAAAATCGAGGCAAATCCTCAAAAAAATTCAAAAAAACATGCTTTTTTACGCGCAGGCGGGTGCTGCCAGCGCGCACCGCCCGCGCGCAGCTTCTGGGCAACGCGCCACCTGCTCACCACCGCCACACCGTTGGGGGCCGCGCCGCCTCCTCACCGCTAGGCCGCCGCCCGCGCCCAGCCCACCCGCCGCCAGCTCCCCGCCCGGCCGTCACCAGCCCCGCCGACGCTGCACAGTGCTGACGTCACCTGCGGCCGGAAATTGTTTCCGGCAGTTTTTTTTAAATTTTTCGGGCATGTTTAATTTTTCCGCTAGTCGAAAAATTTTTACCGGTGGAATGTGACGGCCGTCAAATTTTCACCCACAAACAGGTGACAGGCGTTTGGCCGTCAATTTTTTTGCAGTCTCTGTGTTTTTTCAGAGTTATTTTTTAGAGAGGCAGTTGGTTTTTTCCTCATAACTTGAACATACGAGCTCAAAATTTGGCAAACGAGATATCGCCAGAAAGCTCTTTTTGAGCTCTACATGATTCTGGAGGTTTGGTTTTTTGACTCAGTCATTTTGATGCTATGTTTTAGCTTCAAAGTCAGCAGTTCTTTTCTGCACTCCGGGAGCTGTATCTTGTGCATCCGATCTCCGTTTTGAGGAAACAAATAGGCGTTGGAAAGGTCTTCGAATGCTCTATCTAGATCCTTAGCCTATTTCATCAAATTTTTTACTAGGTACACAAGTTATTATCTGAATCATTCTAGCTCTTTCTGTCTTTCAGGCTTTCCATATTGTATTGGGAATTGGGTTTTATCAATTGTGGGGGGTGTTATTTCTTGCTTTT
>MU223065.1:918956-931917 GCA_018584345.1 Thuja plicata | reverse complement strand
TTATCACTTTCAAATATTACTTTAACTAAACATAGGTTGTTTGGCGATTCAACAACCTGTCTCTTCAAGGCTTCGAAAAAAATACTAAATTACAAAAAAAAATATATGAAAAATATGTAGGAAAAGGGTATTTGTGTTACCTTTCTATTAAAAAAAAAATTTGAATTTCGATATATACATTTCAAGTTATGGTGATCAAAGTGACCTTATGTCTAAATTACAGTTACTATCACTTTAGAATTCAATAAAATATTAAATATTGACCCAAAATGAATGAAACCAATTACATCCTCTAGATATTGAAGTTACAAATATAATTTTGAAAGAACTACATCGTTATCATATTTTAAAAAAAAGTTTTGATGATCAAACTGACAGTCACTTCTTAAAATCACAGTTTTTTTACAAGAACCACTTTTTGAAGGAGAAAGAAAAATGAATTTTAATGATTTTTTTTTTTTTAAATATATTTAGAAACTGGAAAGAAAATGCTAAACTACCCTAGTTTACATTATCTTCAAATTCCTTATAGTTTTCCAGCAATAGGTGTTCGAAAATGAAGTTTTTTCTCAAAATGTTGATCTCTGTGTCAAAGTTGGCCAAAAAGTGGGACACACTATTGTGGGATCACCCTTTAAAATAGTTCTGAAATTTTATTAAATAAAGTTTTATATTTTATAAAATCTATATATTTTTGGATAACACAATTAAGTATATGAATTTCTAAATTTAACATCTAAGTTATTATGTAAAAGCATGATGAGCCAAGTTACATTATATATGTAAGAAAATATATGATTAAAAAATAAAACAAATTAATTATTAGAAAGAAAAATTAATTTATTTTCTCTTACCTAAAGGGTTGACAAATGAATACTTGAACTTGAAGCTCCCCAGTCTCCATTTGGTGAGTACTAGCATTGAAAAAAGGATATATAAAGATTTTCTATGGGGAAATGTTACCCATTTTTTGAACTTTTTGATTCACATCTCATACACACATGATGTTGTTCCCAGATTATGTGTACTCCAAGTCTCACCTTCCTCTTGATCAAACTTACCAAATAAAGTCATTCATTTACATCTACCCCAAGTACTTAGTCAGTCAATTCCCCTTAAATTTGTACTTAGCATTATAATTTGTTAAGTTCATGAAACTACTGACATACCCAACTATACTAAAATAAGTGTTGTGTCTTTCCCCTCCAAGTCCTTTATTGTCGACATTTCAGATTTTTTCCTTAACTATCTTACTTTATTTCCTTGAAAGAAAAGTTTACAAAGTCATTGAATTTGCAGACCATGTCATGTTGAACTAAGATCCTCTATAAGCTTTTGTAGCGGACAAGTCAGGTAAAGTCATGAACTAAAAAACTTTTCCATGTTTGTTCAAATTTTAGGATGGGCATTGACTTCACGACTATGATGGGTTGACGCATTTTAACGAGCTATATTTCACAAAGCTGGCACATGTAGGACATTAATTATTTCATTAATCTACGGAGGACACCTATTAAACCAATGCGAATTTAAATGTATTGTTGCCGCCAATTTGAACAAAAATTAAATGCTTCACTTAAAAATATGGTATTATTTGATCCGTAATTAGTGTTTACAATTAAACTTGTAAATTAATTCAAATTACAATTTTCCCCAATCCAGGCAGTATTGCGTGATTATTCTTCTTAATCGTTGAAAATGTAAACTAAGTTCATAAGACTTTTATAAAACTTAAGGAGCTAACTAATTACTAAAATAATGTAATTAGAACTTAAATTGAATTTAAAATGCTTGAAAATAAATTAAGGATAATGTAAGATAGGAGATAGAAGAAAAATGAGATAGAAGATAGAAGGATCAAACATAGGTTGATAATGGATTTTGTCCTATAAGGACTACATCTATGTGTTTGCTTCTCAATGGTGGGACCGCTTTATTAATATCGCCAAGCAAAACACCTTGTTACAATATTCAAGCTTCAAAAAACCTACATAAAACTCCTCATAATCTCTCACATTACAATTTTTTGTGTATAATAACACCTTACTAATTTTCCTCTCACAAAAATTTTTCCTCCAAGAAATAATTCTCCAACCTCCAAAAATTCTCTCCCAATTCTCATCAATCACCACTAGCTCCAACTCAAAATTCACCCCTCTTATACAATTATATTTACTTATTATGATTCGAACCATAATATTTGTAAATATCTACAAATCTTCCCTTTTTAACCTATAATCTTAAAAATAACTAAATAAAGCCCTTAATCTTTAATAATCAGACTTATTTTGATGATTATAGGTTATTCTTAATTTGAACCCTTATCACTTTACTATTTCACCATCTAACTTTGTCTATCCGCTGTAAATCTTTACAAAATTGATCCACCTCCATGTCCTTTGGCCCCAATTGGTCAAAGGTGGCGGGTTCAAAATCCGTCTCCACCGTTTTTGGCTCATCCTGTTTTGTTTACATTAAATAAAATTGACGATCAATGTATAAACAAAATGGGGTCTTTTAATACACTAGAGGTTGTTGGTTCAAACCCTCACGACTCCCATTTTTATTAAGAATTGTGGTAGGATCAAGTTTAAAATGAAAAGGCACTTGCTTAGCATATTGGTGGAGAGAAATAATGTTGGAGGGGAGGTTAAGGCTTCAAATCCTTGCTACTAAATTTGATTTAACCCTAAAAAATTTCATAGCACGTGCCATGTGTCATCCTTTCATTCGTTAGAACCTGATTTTCTTTCCACAACAGCATCAATAATCATTGTATTTTGGCTAATGTCATCAAGTCAACCCGATTTACTTGCAAACTTTGACCAATCATAACTTCCACATATAGACTCCCTTTTCAAAAATGAATAGAGTTCCGGTATCAGCACGAGGAGAACTATGATTTGGCATAATTTTTTTCAAGATTTAAGACAATCAATTTTTTCACCTTTTGAACATTGGGTCTGCCTGTTTGACTGAAGCTTTGACCGCACATAACTTCTGCATACAAGCTCCCTTTGAGCCCATTCAAGCTGTGTCTAGATCATTTCAACGACCTCTTTCCAATTATGCTGATTTGGATGATTTCTGAGATTGTGAAAATTTTAGGTCTTCTAGATCCACCTGGATCATTATTAGAGTTGGCTTTCATTATATACAACTTGGATGACACAACTCATAGCATCTAAGGGTTGGAGAAAGAAAAATATGCATGTAATAAATCTAGGTTGGTATTTTTTCTTCTTTGGTGGTCTGAAATGTAATTCCAGTTTTTCCCAACTCATTTTCTAAAGTAAAGAAGAAGGATTTTCCCTCTCCATGAGTTTTCTCGGTTATCTTTTTGTTCATTCTCTAGGCATTCTTATGCCTAGACAACCTGAATATTAGAAGGCCACATTGTCTATTCTTTGCACCTTCTATCCAAAACCCTAATACATGTCACACCCGTAGTAATAGATAATGGTCTGGACATAATTTTTAACACAAATGTGAACTACGAGGATGTCCAAAAAATCCTCAACAGATTAAGAGGAATTCCACCTTTCCCATAGCAATAAAAATTATTGACAATAGTCTTTTGGAAGCCACTGGTTTTCCTAAATTAATTTTCTATCAGTAATTGGTCTCTGCCTGCGTGAGCCACTACCACCTAAAATCCCATGAAATTTGAGCTTTTGACGGCACAACTGTCATCAAAATTAATTCATAAATTGTAGCTTGTACCCTTAGATTACCATAATGGTGAGTGTCTGGGGATATATTTTTTGAGAAAGCTTGGGAATATTTTAGGATAAAGAAAAATAATGTTTAAACAACTTGGATCAAGGTAAAATGGAAAGGCCAATCCCAACTCCCCCAATTCTTGAAAAATGAGCTTTTTGCAAAAGAGATTGGAGATGTAATTTCTTTATTGCACCACATTACCAAGAACCGGGCAGCTAAAAAATTATGGGCTAGATGTATCAATTTATCATGATTATCTATAGAGATGGCCAACATATTGATTGGGGGAGATAATCAGTCAACAATTGCATGAATGCTTAGCTCATTTTCAGTGGGATATTTCCTTCCACTTGTGTTCCTTACTAACCTATGTGTTGGCGACAACCTGAGCTACTTGGATGGGTCTCAAGACCCTAGAATCTCATACTCACAACCTACTAGTCTTCGAAGCCTTCCCTCAGTTACAAAAACATGTCAAGATGGATGAATTGTACGATGTCAATGATTCTTTCATATAGGTAGTGATAAACAAGATTGATGGGTTACCAAAAAGGAGGATCTCTTCTGAAGTTGTCACCCTTATCATGTGTTATGGTAGCTTTTTCATCTAGTTTGACTATTTTTCTTATCTCAAAATTGGAGGATTTAATCAGACCCCCTACAAACTACCTAGGTACATGTCCAATTATTTTATACTCCTAGAGATTTCTAGATAGATGAAAGGGGTAACTGATAAATATATTACTAAGATGAAGAATAAAGGTTATTCTTTTTTAATGTCCTTGTCTTTTTTACTTGTAAGAGTTTTGATGACGCTGCCACCGCATAAAAACTTCTTTCTAAGTATAAATTTCAGTCCATTGCCCCAAGGGTTTCTTTCAATAGTAAAAATTATGTGCATAATAATTTTCATCTGGGTAAGTCTTATCTACATCAACCTCATGTATATAGGATTATTAGGAAGACTGTGCAAATATAAGAGAGGTGCAGAAAATAGATCTTATAAGGATGGACTTAGAATAGGTCAAAAAGTTTGAGCTCCCTATCCTCATACCTGGTGAATTAACAGACGATGGCTTGAATTTGATTGATTAAACATATCATAATGTTACCCTCTTTGTAGCGCATCTTCTAACCTAGTATAATAGAGATGACATGGACGTGAAGAAGAAAACTACCCATGTGGTAGAAAGAACCAAAAGATGGATTGAGAAGAAAGTCAAAGAATGCACTGGTCTTTGTTAGCACTATTTATGCAATTTTCAAAAAATGAATGCTAAAGGTTATTATCCCACTCAAAGTTTTCAACTTTTTAAATATTGTAGGAGTTGAGGGCTTCATTTTCCAAAGTCCATGGTTAAGTCTTACCTGTTAGGAATAAGTAATACTGAGAGGGGGGTGAATCAGTATTACAGAACTTTAAATTAAACTTAAACCAATTCCACATAAAACATATGATAGCTAAAATGAGAAGAACATAAGAAAATAACACACAACTCATTACACCATTATTTGTTGTAGAGGAAACCCTGGCCAAGGGAAAACCCCGATGGGGATGGTACCCACAAGCATGCACTAAAGTATAATGTCCATGTTAGGAAACCTAGCCCTGTTAGGAGCTGAATATTACATATTGTATTTCCTTGTTAAAGGAATAACAACTGTGTTAAAGGTATACAACACCCTGTTAAGGGTACACTGAGCTTACAACTCTTATAACCAATACTCTAGAAAAGTATTCACAGAAATGAAAAAAATGAGCATCACTAATGCTTAGATAGTTCCAGTTATAGCTCTCTATCATTCTCTGATCTCACATCTTCCATCACACATATCCATCCATATTCCATATATCTCCACTTCTATATATTTTATTTAAAAAATGTCCTTCTTATATATATGCATTACATCCTCTGGTCGGCTTCCAATTAAAATACAAACCAAAATAAAAACATAAAAAAAAGTAAATATAATTCTGGTGCTCTTGTATTACCAAAGTATAGGTAATTCACAATACCAATCCAACTTAGCACGCTTGGTTCCATCACATGCTCCCTCAATCATCACAACTATTCAACTACTATTTTATGTTGTTCTTCTGTCTTTGTTTGTCTTAAAATCACTCTAATTCTCTATAATCATCACCAAAACCAAATTTATCTTAGTTTTAGGTCCTACATACATCATAGTATCTTCGTCTAAGCTCGCTAGTCATCAAACATCGTACTCGATCTTCGCTGTCCAAAATAATATTGTTATAGTATGTATTTCTATTTCTATACTTAGTCGATTTCGTAACTAAATCTCCAAAACTTTTCTTAACTCAATCATACTATCAGATGTGTTGCCATAAATGAAAACCAACCATTGTCTCATATCATCCCAAAAACACCACTTGCCAACATTCTCTCCTTTTGGCATTTCTGGCAACACTTATCAAAAAAATGACAAAGTGTTCCAAGACAAACTGTCTTCTCTTTTTCTCTTCTCTTCTTCTTTTCTCATTTTTCTCTTCTCTCATCTCCCCCTTTGACAACATTGGGAAAGGTGTACAAAATTTACAAAAATGTAGGATTTAGTGCTTTCTCACCAACTTAAGAATATCTTAAACGGAATCTTCCAAGATCTTCACTTCTACACTCCATGACTCAACGAATAAATAACTAACATGAATTAGTCCAATGCATAGGATGATGTCTTTGCTTCTTTTAAATCCACGGGCATAGAATTTTTCAATGATTCAACAGTCTTCTCCATATCAGATAGATATACTTCAAGAATTGATAGCTTGGGAGTGATTAGACTCTTCAACAAACCAAATCTTTTCATTACTCTCCATTTCTCTATATCCAATACATTCAACTTATCAAGAATCTTTGTTACCTCTCTATCCATCTCTATTATATATTGTGAGGAGATCTCACAACTATCCATCATGTTGTTCAGAGTAGCCCTATCCTTTGCAATAATTTCTTCAATATTTCAAATGTGTCTGATAGGGTTCATACAATAGCTGAATAACATCCTACCATGTGTAACAAAACTTTTGTCCATTAATGTAGCTGATCTTAGAATGCCCAAGTCCCATGAAATAGACTGGCATACTTCCTTCAAATTATTCTCTAGATAACGTATCTCTGCCTCCTCTTCAGAAATCTTCACTACGGACTCATAGTGACCATCAAAATCATCTAGTGCCATTTTCAGATTTTTTGCATCATCTTTACTTTGAAAAACATTAGGGACTGGAAGCAGTTTATTCATAGTATCAATTGCTTTAGTAATTACCTTAGTCTTTTTGTCTCTTTTCTGCTCAAATCTCTCTTTTTCCATTGTGAATGCGATGAAAGATAGTCTCATCAGTTCATCCTCATCCATACTGTCAAAATCTATGCTTACAGATCTATCCTTACTTGCCAATAATAGAATAGAAGATGTGTCAATTTTAGGTTTCACTTCAACTCTTGCCTCTTCTTCTTTTGATGTGTTTATCTCAATTTTCTGTGATGATTCTTCTTTTTTCTCTTCCTCTTCATCTTCCATTGTATTGTTAGTATTCCCTTCAAATGGATCTCTCTCATCACGTGAAGTGCCAAGGGTCATTGGCACACTAGAAACATAGAAATCTGGTTGCATGTCAACTTCGCTCTTCTCAACATTTACCTTAACTATCTTAGAGCTCTCTCCATTTCCTATAGGTGTAGGCATAGTATATGTAGGAGGTGGATTCTTCTCGGGAATATTAATCATAAGAATATGATCCAATGTCTTTTGAGTCTCCTCTATGATTTTTTCATATTTCCTGTCCATAATTTCACTAATCTTCCTTTGGTTCTCAACAAAGGTTTGAGTGCTTCAAATATTCTTTCTCTCTCTTGTATAGAAACTACTGGGAACATATCCTCAATAGTTTGATTTCTAATAACCTCATCTTCAATATGTGTGAGTTTTTTTCTAATCTCTAGTTTTCCATACAACTCCTCAGGTATATTGCCATCTATCTCTAATAGATTTTTCTTGAAAACAAGTAAATGGTTTATCACTATGTCCTCAATTACTAGTTTGTTAGATTCCTCATACATGTGATAATATTTGTACATTAAAACAAGCTTTCCTTTCTCAATAGGTCTTTTCTCTAACATCTTTATATCAGGTTTCCATATCTATCTGTCACTTGTGGTCTCTTTCTCAACTTTATTTTCTTCTACCTCTCCATTCCTCTACTTCTTAGGAGGTGAGTCCAGTTTAGTAGACCTGGTGTTTCTCTAAGGAACAATATTTTCTTATTTTGAAGTCTTCTGTGGTGGAGACGATGTAGTAACATCAATAATAGTAGAAAGTGAACTGACTACTTTCTCAATCTCTGGAGGTGGAAGGGCTATAGTAGTAGTACTTGCCAACCCAGAATATCTCTTAGATATTTTCTTCCTTACTTCTCTCATCTCTTCTTTAGTAATTCATGGGCCTTAGCTGCACAATCATCAATTATATTCTCCACTCTTCTTTTCCTTAAGCCTCTTGTCTACTCTTCTCTAACTTTAGCTGATTTCTCTTCATATGTGCCCTATCTCTCCTCAGATGTATCAACTTCAGATGCCAAGACATGTTCAATTTGAATAACTAATACTTTTGAACTAACTTCATAACCCATAGGGTAACACCATTTCTTTCTTGGTACAACTTATTCAAAACATACACAATCAATTTCAACCATTAAATAGATTGTATCCTTATATCTCCCAACCAACTTTTTAGGAATTCTAAATCTTTCTTTCATTTTTCTCTAAAGAATATTGATCATGCCAAATAGTTCTCCATCTAACCATGTGTTGTTTTGTCTTCTATAGCTCTGAGAAATCTGAATACCAGTGGGTATGTTGTCTTTCCATTCTCTAGGGTGCATGCTAGGAAACTTATGCTCAATATGGATAACATATGAACTAGAAGTGAGCCAAATCTAAAGGTCTTAGATTTATCCTTCTTGATTAGCTTAACATTCTCCAAAAATTGTTGTGCAAGAACCTCACATAGGTTAAATGTAGTATATTCCTTTATCATACTATAAGACATCATAATGACTCTTGCTGAGACTGAATTAGGTCTACTATTGTGGTAAAACTTGTATCCAAGTATCATTGTAATAAGTCTAACATCCTGTAGGAAAATATCATTCATTGTCATAGCTCGCCTGTCCCATTTAGAGTGTGTTAGGGTTTCAACTTGTTTCTTTATGTGCTTCTCTTCCACAGGGATAACTCTAGTTTTGTCTAACCTAGTTATATCATGAATCAACTGACTACAGCTCTTTATAGGTTTCTCTCCTATCCAAATGAATTGATCATGAACTCTGCTCAGTAAGATTTTGATCCATTCTTCTTCACTAAAATCATACAATTCCAATATCTTCATGATGCTCAAGTTGTCTATGTGTTTGTATTCATCCTCCATTTTACCATCATCACCTAGAATATCTTCCAATTCTGTAGTAATCTCATCACCTCCCAATGTGTCATATTTCCAATGAATATAAGCCCTAATATCCTCTATGTGTAGGACACCTTTTGGTGTTTGTGAAAATACTCCTTCAGGGTCATCCTCACAAGACTTAAATTGATGTTTCTTGAATTTATATCTAGTCCAATCTCTAACATCATAAATGAAAGGTGCATCCATAAATTTTTTTCAAGTAGGTGCTGTAAATACCTTAATCATGCTAAATTATGAATTTTCGCTTTGATCGATCATGCAATGTAGTTGCTAGGAAGTCTAATACTCTCCAATCTCTATTCTCCTTGGTCACTACTCTTCAAATGGTTAATAAATATGAATCTCAGATGTATTTTATTTATCATTAAGTGAGAATTGCACATTACCCAATACACTTAACTTTGTATATTGTCCAATCAATCACAAATCTTGCGATCACAGAATATGCGTCATCCGATGTTGCACTCTTAGATATAAGTTCTATGATGTCTCCATATATCATAACTAGGCTCATTGGAGCTTACTCCTCAAAATCAAGGGCTTGATATAATCTAATATCTTCATCCAATGCTCCCCCTAAGGCCATGATCGGCCATTTAGGTCGATGTAACAATGTTAACATCAGGAAAAGATTCAGTAGCATCTATTGTCTCTCCCTGAACCAATATCTCACTTGACTCTTTTATTTTCCACACCTTACTACTATTGTTATCTTCTGCTATCTTGAAAAAAATTTCAAATTCAGTTTTGTAATCTACAAGACTCTTACCATTATCAATGTCATTCCTCTTTATGTCCATAGGATGTGGTACTCTTCTGTCATTTTCTCTATTGTACCTAAAAAAATTCACTATATGCCCTAGATTGTTGCGTTTGTAGCATATAGGAGGAGGTCTATTCAAACTTACTTGTAGCTTACAATACTTTTCAATGTGCCCAAGTTTATAACACTTGTAACATGTGGGTTTAACTGATGATTCTCCTCTGATGTTATCTTGTCTATATCTAGATTGATCAGGTTTCCTACATTCTGCTTTCTTGTGCCCATATGAATTACAATTAAAACAATAAATAGAGAAAGGTTTGAAAGGGACATTACCTCTACAATCTCTCTTCATGTGTCCAAACTCGTTACAACCAAAACATCTACCTCTGAAAGGTCTGATCTGTTCTTTAGGTTCCTCAAGAATAGGTTTTACTCCATCAGTCTTTGCATCAGGGTTCTCTTCTTGATTCTTAGAACATTTAGCTTCATTGAAGCCAACACCAATCATATCTCCTTTAGGTTTCTATCTATCTCTATATTCATTGATCAAATCACTGTTCATGTGAAGCCTCTCAATATGATTCTTTGTCTCAACAAGTTCACCTTTTATGATCTGATTATATTTGTCTAATCCTAGATACTTGTTCTTGTACTAGTCAAGTTCATTCTTCATTTGTCCCATTAGAATATTAGCAACCTTCAAAGATTCATCAATCTTTTTTTTAGCATCCTTTTCCTGTTGAATCTTTTTAGCCATTGTCTCATTCTCAAGCTTCAAAGTATCATTCTCTTCTTCAAGTTGTTTCATCTAATATGAATTATCATTGTCTAAATCCTCTTTTATCTGAACCATAAGATCATGTTTCTAATTTTTGGAAATTTCAATCTGGTCTTTCAGTTTCTTAATGAATCCCCCAGCTCTCCTTAAATTGAGTTTCAAGTCACCATTCTCTGCTTTTTCTTTATCAAGGTCTTCAAGTGCTGCTTCAAAGTTTTCTTGCAAACTTACATAATCCATCTTGATCTCCCTTAAGTTGTTAAAATTTCTCTTCAAGGGCCAACAACTCTAATACCAATTATTAGGATTAGGTAATACTGAGAGGGGGGGTGAATCAGTATCACAACACTTTAAATTAAACTTAAACCAATTCCACATAAACCATATGATAGATGAAATGAAAAGAACATAAGAAAATAACACCATTATTTGTTGTCGAGGAAACCCTAGCCAAGGGAAAACCCCTGTGGGGATGGTACCCACAAGCATGCACTATATTATAATGGCCCTGTTAGGAGACCTAGCCCTGTTAGTGAAAGGAAACTAATTGTGTGGAAAATAGTTCCCTACGCTAAACTCCTGAGAAGAGGATCGTGCAAATTCAGATTTAACCCTTATCAATTACATAATGATAATACAATAACATTCATACATAGAAAAATTAGAATGACACAATGATTTACCCTAGGGAAAACCTTTCGAAAAAAAATCCCAGCACTCCAAAACCTGCACAATGTATTAATCAAAACTATTGATGTTTACAATACACTTGCAATGCAAGTTCTTTCAGGAGATAATCGACACTTGAAGACAAATCTGGTAACATAACAACATTCCAACAATACACTAACTTCACTCTGTGATTTTCAACCCAAAAATGCTTATATCATGTGTTTCCCTTTTTAGGGAAACTTCCAAAGATAACTGTATTAGGGTTTTACCAATCTCCAGAAAAATAGGAACCCCAAACCCCACACATTGCAGAAGAGTGTAAAGTACTCAACATAATCAATTGCCACATGTATTGCATGTCTTCACCTGTCATCAAATCTTTCATAATTAGCTCTTACAAATATTAATGACCGTCATAGGAATCCATCATAGCCATTTCAGTCATGATTACCTTACACATTGTCCAAAGTGCCGACATTTGGCAAATAACCTCTATTCACCTAGACCAAGTTTGATCATCCTTGTCAGCTTCCAAGTGGAGTGAAAACACATGTCCACTCAACTAAATGACAAAATGGATATCAAACTTAAATACATCATTTGCAAACATTTAAATATAAAACAAATAATATCAAATGTAAGGAAATATACAAGGTTGAGACACCTTATTCCTAGCATTCTCCCACTTTTCGAACACCTTGTAAGAGCCAAAGGAAATAACAGGATCTAACTACTATAGGCCAAGAGGCCCATAGACTCTGAACACCATCTGAAATTCTTTGTGCCCATACGTTTTGTCAATGATTCCACTATTAGTAATAACTGAGAGGGGGGGGGGTGAATTAGTGGCCTCAAAAATTTATCCTTTTAAACGTCAATCCACCAATTAATACACCTTAGATTATTAAGTCTCTACAAGATGTATGCCTTTGAAATACTTGAAATAAATAACTATCTGTTGGTTTACCTTGTCTATCCTTCTTCTCCTTAATAACTGATAAGTAGTAAAACTTATTTACCAATACTCAATAAATATGCAGAGTATACCAGTCAATCCATAAATGCATATGTGAAATGTAAAACAATAAATTAATAAACCATACACACATAATGCAAGGATTTTAATGTGAAAACCCTGTTAAGGGAAAAAACACTGGGACTGATACCCCAAATTTTCACTCATCTGAAGTGAGCCCTACTAGGAGCCAACCATGTTAAAAGTTACAAACAAACTGTTAAGTGTGACCTTGTTAGAGGATTTTTATACATAGATTGTCACTAAGTATCTGGCATCTACGCTACCATCCTTAAATTAGCCTCTAGACTATCAATAGGCTTTATGCTAATCTTACTACCATCCTTGAATCAGCCTCCTTCTTAGAATATCAATAGGCTTTAGGTAAGACCGATGCTACTATCATGAGTCAACCTTTTTGGTAATCTGTTAGGATATACCTCAAATATAAAAGATTGTTAAGTCCTGCTCTGTTAAGAGACTTAATGCTTCAATGGTTAAACTGAAACACAATGACCTA
>MU223065.1:866098-915218 GCA_018584345.1 Thuja plicata | reverse complement strand
TATCTCCATAATAGCTCTTTGTCCTCATAGGTCCACATAAATCAGTATGGACTAATTCTAGAATATCATTAGATGTATGGGTTTTTCTTTTGAAACTAGACTTTGTCATTTTACCTTTTTAACAATTTTTGCACATGATGTTGTCTGGCTTTGTCATCGTCAGTAGGCCTCTTACACTTATTTTCATGCTTATTTTCATCATGTTGTCAAAATTCACACGACACAACCTTTTGTGCCACAACCTTATGTCTCCATTTCTAGTCATCAAGCAAGTGGGGTTAGTATCATTCAGATAGAATAAGTTACCTTTGGTCTATTCACTGGTACCAATTAGTTTTCTTGATTTATTGAAGATCTTTGCCTTCTTGTTCTCAAAGGCTACTCTATGACCTAAATTATTCAGCTGAGAAACACTCAACAGATTATAATTCAATCCTTTTACCTAATAAGAATTTTCACATTTAATCAGGTTATTCAGCATTACTATTCCTTTACCTTCAATTTGACAAGGTGAATCATTTCCCATTCTTACTGTACCACCTTTATAGTATTCAAAAGTATTAAACTTTTCTTTGTCACAACCACTCTCTATAATCCAGATATCATTCTTACTAATCTTAGATATGAGTGCAGTTTCTTCATACCTTTCATCTTCATCTGAATCATCCTTCACAGCTACAAACACTATCTCAACATCATCATCCGGTTCGGTGTCAGTATCTTCATCTTTGCAAGTAGCTAGATAGCTAGCTTTCTTGCCTTTGTCCTTGTAATCTTGGGTATCACTTCTTTCTGATCATCGATAACCTCTGTAATCTTTATTATCACCTCTTTCAGATTTCTTCTCAAAAATATGTTATCACTTCTGTCATCTTTTCTTTTGTTAGGACATCTTGCAGCAAAATTTCCAATCTCTTTACAATTCAAACATACAAGTGGTAATTTGCCTTTGTATTTACCTTTGCCTCTTAGCATTCTTCTTTCCATGAGTGCTTCAATTTCATCTAGATCTTCTTCTTCAATTTTGCTTTCATTGTCTCTTCTAGATGAGTGTCTCTGACTAGATTTTCTTATTCTCATAGAAGACTTGAATGCAGACTCTAAGCTTGGTAAGACACTATTATCAAAATTATTCATCTCAAATGAAATAAGTCTACCAATTAGGCTATCAAGAGTGACTATATTATTTTCTACTGCTCTCATTTCTTGAATAGCAAAGACTCTAATAGCATATATAGGCAATAAGGTTCTTAGGATTTTACTTACCACTGTTTCCTCTTCAAGTGTACCTCCAACACCTCGTATAGCATTGACTACTTCTTTTATTCTTGTGTTGTACTATGTGATGTTTTCACCTTCTTTCATCCTGAGATGATCAAACTTTCCTCTAAGGCTATCTTCCTTAGCTCTCAGAACATTTGCATCACCTCCATGTACAATTTTCAACTTGTCCCACATTGTCTTTGCATTTTTGCAATCTTCGACATCTTCAAATTTAGCATCAGAGAGTGAGGCTGAAAGCTCTATAACCATGCAGTTATGTTCATGCTTTACTCTCAATTGATCTATTGTCAATGGTCCTGTAGGAAACACATATGTAGTATCTAAGTATTAAGTAATAGCATTTCCAATACTTGATAAGTGAAGCTTTATCCTGCTTTGCCATGAAGCAAATTTGTCCTTGTTCAACTTGGGCACATCTTGTCTATTCATCTTGTGATCTTTACTTAGGTCTTGAAACCTTCCTTCTAAGCACACAAGCTCTGATACCAATTGTTAGTAATAACTGAGAGGGGGGGTGAATCAGTGGCCTCAAAAATTTATCCTTTTAAACTTCAATCCATCAATTAATACACCTTAGATTATTAAGTCCCTACAAGATGTATGCCTTTGAAATACTTGAAATAAATAACTGTCTATCACTTTACCTTGTCTGTCCTTCTTCTCCTTAATAACTGATAAGTAGTAAAAATTATTTCCCAATACTCAGTAAATATACAGAGTATACCAGTCAATCCATAAATGCATATGTGAAATGTAAAACAATAAAGTAATAAACCATATACACATAACACAAGGATTTTAATGTGGAAACCCTGTTAAGGGAAACACCACTGGGACTGGTACCCCAAATTTTCACTCTTCTAAAGTGAGCCCTGTTAGGAGCCAACCCTGTTAAAGGTTACAAACACACTATTAAGTGTGACCTTTTTAGAGGATTTTTATATATAGATTGTCACTAAGTATCTGGCATCTACGCTACCATCCTTGAATCAGCCTCTAGACTATCAATAGGCTTTATGCTAATCTTACTACCATCCTTGAATCACTCTCCTTCTTAGACTATCAATAGGCTTTAGGTAAAACTAATGCTACTATCATGAGTCAACCTTTTTGGTAATCTGTTAGGATATACCTCAAATATAAAAGACTGTTAAGTCCTTCTCTATTAAGAGACTTAATGCTTCAATGGTTAAACTGAAACACAATGACCTATTTCTAATGCAACTTTGAATTGTAGATATTCAGATCTATTTACATAGAATACCTTTATGATCAATGTATCAATTCAATTCCTTTGTACTTAACTCTTTCTGCTCTGTGATGTGTGCTTCACTATGTGTCGGTGTCTACAAAATTCTTTAGATCTTCCTTAGCTTGATTGATCAGGACTGCATGAAGTTTAACCTTCATCAGTTTCTCTTCAGCATCTTCTTTCAATTCACTCCCCCATGTATCTGATTGCTTACGGAAATGAATTATGCTTGTCTCTTATATAGACATGATATTCCTTAATTCTTGGTTCTTGATTCTTGATTCTTGGCATGAAAAACAATCCAGCCAAATTGATTTACGACTTTAACTCCTGATTTATCTCGTAGTTATCTTCTTACCAGCTGTATAAATCAATTGCTTAATTTTGGTTGAATAAAACAAATAAAACAACTAGCTAAGTCAATCCTTAAGCTCTGCCAGCTAGATATTTTGTCATTTTTTGATCTCTCTGTTATGTCGGTCAATTCTGCAGTTCATCACCGGTGACAACTACCAGTTCCATCAGTGTAACTTCAGTTAGCTTCGGGATCTCCATCTTTTGGGCATCATTGGATCTTTCTCATCAGGTAACACTATTTTAAGCTCATCGGGCATCCTATGATTTTGCTTTGTCTAGCAACACTATCTTCTGCTTGTCGGGTATCACTATGACTTTATCTCTGTCTTTACCGATGGTGTGCACTCCACCGGTGTGGTCTGTCACTTGGTGAATACTTGAGTTTTATGCATTTCTGAGAGCATAAATTCTATTCCATTAATTGTCTAAAGTCTTTGGCATTTATGTATATGACCATACAGATGATATGAAGTTGACATCAATGACAATACAAACCATTAACTGATTTAATGTCTTGCATCATCTTCAACTTAACATTATCAAACATTCAATTAGTTACATGTCATTATCCACAACATTCTTTATTGTATCTACCTTCTCCAAACTTACCTTTCCATCCTCTACCATATCTCTCACAAAGTGAAACCACACATCAATGTGCTTGGTTCTAGCATGGAAAGTTGGATTCTTCACAAGGCAAATAGCACTCTAACTATCACAATAAATTGTAATCTATCCTGCATCAACACCAACATCTAAACACAATCTCTTAAGCCAAATGGATTCCTTACAAGCATGAGTAGCTGTCATGTACTCTACTAATGTCATGGAAAAAGCGATCACAGGTTGTCCCTTACTCATCCAACTAATGGAACCACCAAACATAGTGAACACATAGGCACTGGTGGATCTCCTACTATCAATGTCACCTACCCAATATGAATCCACAAACCCATGAATACAAACTAAATGTAGAGCTCTAGAAGAGTTTCTATGATAGCATATGGAATACTTTGATGTACCCTTAAAATATTTGAACACTCTCTTAACTACATCCCAATGTACCCATCTAGGTTTATCCATAAATCAACTCAAGACTCCCATTGCTTGGGCAATGTCTGGTCTAGTAAAGACCATAACATACATAAGGCTGCCAACTGCACTCACATAAGGTAATTTTCTCATGTCCTCCACCTCACTAGGATATCTTGGACAATCATCCACAGATAACTTTTTTCCCATAGAAATAGGAACACACGATGGTCTGTAATCTTCCATGCTAAACCTCTCCAACACAGACTTCACATACTTACTCTAACTCAACCAAAGTTTTCTATTAGATCTATCTCTGTTGATTTCCATTCCCAAAATATACCTAGCTGTCCCTAGATATTTCATCTCAAATTGTGCTAACAACTGAGACTTCAAATCAAAAATCATACCCATACCCTTCCCAATCAACAACATATCATCAACATATAATGCAATAATAAGGAGATCATTTTCAACTTTGAAATAAACACAATGATCTGATTCCAATCTCAGAAAACCAATTGACAACACAAAAGCATCAAATTTAAGGTACCACATCCTAGGAGATTGTTTCAAACCATATAGAGACTTCTTTAATCTACAAACCAAAGACTCTTTACCTTTCTGGATATAGTGCTCAAGATGTGACATATAGATCTCTTCCTCCAAATCACCATGAAGGAAAGTTGTCTTCACATCCATCTATTCTACCTCTAAATCATACGATGCTGCTAGAGATAACATAAATCTAATGGATGTAAGATTTGCAATAGGAGAGAATATTTCACCATAATCAATTCCCTCCACTTGTGAATACCCCTTTGCAACCAATCTAGCCTTGTACCTCTCAACACTGCCATCTGCACAAAATTTCTTCTTAAACACCCATTTGCTTCCAACAGGTTTTCGTCCTTTAGGCAAAGGTACTAGGTCCCAAGTTTTTTTCTTCTCCAATGAAGCCATCTCATCATGCATGGCCTCAATCTAGGAACCTGCATCTTCCATAACTATAGCCTCTTTCATAGATCTAGGCTCATTAGTGTTTGTAATCAAGGCATAAGCACAACTGGAATCTAACATAGAAAATCCAAACCTCTCTGGTTGTTTTCTTTCTCTCGTGGATCTCCTCAAGGGCTGAGGTTGAGGTTTTTCTACCTCTTCTTCTAAATTTTTAGAGCTTCTAGAGCTCTCCTCATCATCAGATCTGTCATGGTCTCTTTGTTCAGTCTTCTTAGGAGTAGGAGGCAACTGAACAACATCTTCTTTCATTTCTTTTTCATCTGGTTGTGGCACAATAGGAGAAGGTGTTAGCTCTCTAAAAAAAATATTTCTGCTATACAATACCTTACCAATCATAGGATCCCAAAGCTTGTAACCTTTCACATCAACACTGTAGCCAATGAAGATACATTTTTCAGCCTTGTTTTCCAACTTAGATCTTCTCTCCTTAGGAACATGTGCATAAGCTTCACAACCAAAAACACGAAGATGTCTAATTCAAGGCTTCTTACTAGACCACACCTCCATGGGTGTCTTACCAACAAGAGCTGATGTAGGAGATTTGTTAACAAGATAGAAAGCAATGGCCACAACTTCATCCCAAAACCTTTGTTCGAGGACAGCTCCACTAAGCATACTCCTAGCCTTCTCCATCGGTGTCTTGTTCATTCTTTCTACGACTACATTTTTCTATGGGGTATAAGGAGTTGTCTTATGCCTCTCGATCCCTCATTCTTTATAGAACTGTTCAAAATCCACTGAACAAAACTCACCACCATTTTTATTTCTCACACACTTAATTCTTTTACCAGTCTGATTCTCTACGAGAGCTTTAAATTCCTTGAACTGCCTGGAAACTTGTGTCTTTCTTTTAAGGAAATAGATCCATGTCCTTCTACTATAATCATCTATAAAAGATACAAAATATACAAATTTGGAGAGTGAAGGAATTTTAACAGGACCAAACACATCCGAATGGATAAGATCCAAAATACTAGAAGACTTGTGAGAACTAGAGTAAAATTGAACACGATTTTTCTTACCATAAACACAGTGTTCGCAGAAGTCAAACTTGAGATTACAATCATTTATCCCCTCAATGAGTTTTTTATTTTTCAGGGTTTTGAGACCCTTCTCACCAATGTGGCCAAATATCATATGCCACAACATTGTCTTTTCTATGGTAATTTTGCCTTCCAAAGTGTTAGCACCCTTAGGTACACTTGCTGCACTACCATCGAAACCCATTACCACAGAATTCTTCACTACTGGTTCCGATGGTGGAGATGAAGTGACTATTGCTCTCTTCCTTGAGATAGAATAAATATTGCACTGTGAAGTGCAACCATCTAGCTAAAATAGGGTACCTCTTCTAGTACCTTTTGTGAGCACTATAGCTCCTCTAATCATCTTTCATCCATCTTTCAAAAAAACAACTTGCACACCTGCATCATTCAACATACTTACAAATAACATTTTTTGTGCCAAACTTAGGATGTGCATTACCCCGTTGATCCCCTTTACTCGTTCATCATGGAATCTGATAGTGACTCCTCCTCATCCAACTATCTATAGGTAAGAATCATCACCTAGGTACACCTTTCCACCATCAAAATCCTCATACTTTGAGAACCAAATTTGATGAGAGGTCATGTGAAAAGAAGCACCTGAGTCAATCAGCTACACATCATCAAATGCATGGGTGGCCAAGGCTGTGACAAAAGCATCGCCATCTTCTTGAGATTTTTTAGAATCTAAATCTTGCCTTTTCTTCTTCTTCTTTGTCTCTTTGCAGTCCTTATAGAAGTGCCCAGACTTACCACAGTTTCAATATGTATCCTTAGACTTTCCAGGAGTCTTAGATTTCCCACAGGATTTGCATCTACCCTTTTTAGACTTCTTGTCATTTTTCTTTCCTCTGTCTTTGGATCTACCTTGAACAACAAGGGCTTCCTTGGTTGAATCAGAGGTCTTTCTTTGCATCTCCTCATATAACACCAAAGACACCACATCATCCATTTGGAAAGTGACAATAGTACTCCCAAGGGCCATCACAAGATGGTCCCATGAATCCGGCAAGGAACATAGCAGGGTCATACATCGATCCTCCTCCTCCAACTTGACACCGGTTGATGTCAACTATGCAATCAGCATGTTAAATGCATTCAAGTGATCTACAATTGATCCTCCTTCCTCCATTCTTAGAGAATACAACTTATTTCATAGGAACAATCTATTCACCAAGGACTTGGCCTGATCAACAGACCCAAGCCATGTCCACAATTTGTTTGTGGTCTTCTCCTCGAGAACATTCAGGAGAACAAAATATGCTAGATAGATTCTAATGAGACCCTTAGATTTCTAATCCTTGAGATCCCAATCTTCTTGAAGCATGTTTACTGGTTTGAAATTATTTGCAATCACCTCCCATACATCATGGTCTACAAGCATGTCTTCCATCTTGAGTTTCCACAACTCAAAGTTTGTGCCACTGAACTTTTCCACCTCCATTCTACTGTATGAAGAACTCACCATCTCTTCCTACAATAAGGTTATGAATACTCTACAATAATACTCCCACTAAACTGGATATTATCTCAAAAAACCCATACCCTAACAAATAGAATCAAAACTAGCCAAGATCTGATACCAACTTAAATGAAACTAAGTGTGTGGAAAATAGTTCCCTACACTAAACTCTCGAGAAGAGGATCATGCAAATTCAAATTTAACCCTTATCAATTACAGAAGGATAATATAATAACATGCATACATATAAAAATGATAATGACACAATGATTTACCCTGGGGAAAACCTTTCGATAAAAAACCCCTACACTCCAAAATGTGCACAATGTATTAATAAAAACTATTGTTGTTTACAATACACTTCCAATGCAAGTTCTTTTAGGAGATAATCAACACTTGAAGACAAATTCGGTAGCATAACAACATTCCAACAATACACTAACTTCACTCTGGGATTTGCAACCCAGAAATGCTGATATCATGCGCTTCCCTTTTTAGGGCACCTTCCAAAGATAATCGTATTGGGGTTTTACCATTCTCCAGAAAAATAGGAACCCCAAAAAATTTCACATGTCTTCACCTGTCCTCAAATCTTTCACAATTAGCTCTTACAAATATTAATGACCGTCATAGGAATCCGTCATAACCGTTTCAGTCATGATTACCTTACACATTGTCCAAAGTGCCGACATTTGGAAAATAACCTCTATTCACCTAGACCAAGTTTGATCATCCTTGTCATCTTCCAAGTGGAGTGAAAACACAACATGTCCACTCAACTAAATGACAGAATGGATATCAAACTTAAATAAATTATTTGCAAACAATTAAATACAAAAAAAATAATATCAAATGTAAGGAAATATACAAGGTTGAGACACCTTATTCCTAATAGTTAGGAGCTAAATATTACATAGTATATTTCCTTGTCAAAGGAATAACAACCCTGTTAAAGGTATACAACACCCTGTTAGAGGAACACTGAGCTTACTACTCTTATAGTCAATACTCTAGAAAATTATTCTCAAAAATAAAATAAAAAAGAATCACTAATGCTTAGATAGTTCCAATTATAGCTCTATGTCAATCTCTGATCTTGCATCTTCCATCACAAATATCCATCCATATTCCATATATCTCCACTTCTATATATTCGCTTTACAAAATGTCCTTATATATATGCATTACATCCTCTGGTCGGCTTCCAATTATAATAATAGTAATAAATCCTTTAAAAAAAGTAAATGTAATTTTGGTCCTCTTTTATTACCAAAGTATAGGTAATTCACAGTACCAATCCAACTTAGCATGCTTGGATTCCATCACATGCTTCCTCAATTGTCGCAACTGTTCAACTGCTCTATTACGTTGTTCTATTGTCTTTGCATCCCTTCAAATCACTCTAACTCTCTGTAATCATCACCAAAACCAAATCAATCTTAACTGTAGGTCCTACATACATCATAGTATCTTCATCTAAGCTCTGTATTCATCAAACATTGTACTAGATCTTCGCTATCCAAAACAATGTTGTTATACTCTATATTTATGTTTCTATACTTAGTCAATTTCATAACTCAATCTCCAAAACTGTTCTTAACTTGATCATACTATCAGATGTGTTGCCATAAATAATAACCGTTAAGTGTCTCATATCATCCCAAAAAAATCACTTGCCAACATTACCTTTTTAATTCATGTCGCGAGGTCTCTAATGTTAAGACAGGTTAATTGTTAAAATTGTGAGCTTGCAAACAATTTCAAAATAAAGCTTTATTGCATGGTCACGAGCTTGTGAGCACTAGAATGCCTTAACCATTATCACGGGGTCGCAAGCTATTTTTTGTTGAAGTTCTTCTACCTTGCAAGTGTGCCAGTGAAGAAAATGTTATGTTGTCGCAAGTCCGCGAGTAGTTGGCAGTTAAATTCTTTTTAACTGTGAGTGTGCGATACAATTAATTTGGAGGTTTAGTTGGTCCCATCGCTCACTCGCCGATTTAGTTTTGTATAGAATTTTAAGGTTGTGAGAGGGAAATGATTTAGGGTTTAGTCATTTTTAAGTTATCACATGCTTGCAAGTGTTAAGTCTTGTCACCATTTTATGTTAGGAGCTCATGATGGAGGTTAAAATGTTTGAAAGGGTTCAATAGTCACATGCTAGCGAGGGCTTGAATCAAGTTAATTTTTGAGTTGCGATCTCATGATGGAGAGTTTTTTGATTGAAGATAAATGGCTATCTTGTGCTCACTGATGATGAAAGAATATTTCATATGCTCTGGCAAGGCTACAACTAAAGAGATAGATACAGATCAATGACTCTTGCTGGCTCGTAGGATGATGAAAGATTTGAAAAGGAGAGTGGCAATCTCGTGAGTAAAGATAAATTGGTAGCGCTACTACTATCTCACAAAGGGAGTGAAAATCTCTTGGATTATATTGTGAGCTTGTGATTAGCTACCATGTGTTCAGATTGCACTTTTTTGATATGCTGGATATAGAAAGGAACAAAAAGGGAGTCTTAAGAAATCGGGTAATGACATGGATTTTTCTACTGAGTGCTGTAAAATTTGAATGACATTTAGTTATATGGACATACACTTAGTTTTTGTGCCAACACTCAAAGAAGGAATAAATGCCAACTAGTTGCAGTCACTGAAGGCCACTTGTGCATGCATAAGAAGTAATGGTGAATTGGAAACAGTTTGATTTCTATAAATTGCATGATTGAGCTCAGATTTGGTACAATTGATTTCTTCTTCCAAGATATTTTGAGTGGTATAACAGAGATTGTGTTCCAAGTTTTATTCTCAATTTTCCATCAACTTAGAAAAAGTATCCATCTGCGAGTTTCAAAATGAGCAAGGCGACATCGAGTGGAGGTTCTAAGGCTTCTGGTAAAAAGGAGGTGGTGGCGAAGAAGTATGTAGATGAATTTGCAGACCTATTACCAGGAAGTTCTAGTGAAATGAGTGCTAATTGGATGGAATGGACGGACTCATGGTGCCAGTGTAGAAATCTAGTCACTCTCAATCCTTCGAGAAATTCTCTGTTCCGCTATACTTTTGGAATAATAGAATTAAACCAGTTCCAATGAGTAACCCATAGAATTTGAATATGGAAAAGTTAATTGTTCCTGATGTTTTTGTCGATATTGATTTAATCAAGGATTTGGAAAAGTGGTATTGTCCTGTGTCTAGGGTAATTAGGAGGAAAAACAAACTGTCCTAGTTTCTATAGCTAGACATAGTTTTGGGGAGGCTTTTAAGGTTTTAGGAGCTATATGTACATAAATCAACCTAGAACAAATAACGAGTGACTATAAAAGGCATGAAAAGTTGATCAAGAGGCATGAAATGATTAGATATATGCTTAGGATAGATGGGAGACTGATTAAGATTCCTGAAAATCTTAAACCACCATTTGACATTTCCTTTTTCCACTACTACATGCAATGTACAGTCTACGGGTTGTGTAGGGTTTTCAGATTTGATGGAGATTCAATGATTATAGAGGATTTTCTAATGATGACCATGGACATCCAACATCCATAAGTAAATATAGATTATTACTATGTTGGATATGTGGTAGAGTGCATACAAAACACCCTAGTGGAGATTCAGGGTGGTGCTCCTATTCCTACATTCAAGCATTATTCAATTTTGATTTTTTTTTAATTTTGTTTTATAATGAAAATTTTATGGACAAGGAATTGGATTTATTTAAAGAGGAGTTTGGGGTAGAGGTGCCTTTGAAGAGATGGACTCAAGTATGGGACATGAAGTCCTCTTAGTCTTCTTTTATTTGTTTTGAAGATTAGATTGTCCCTCCAATTTTGGGTATGCTAGGGGTTGACAAAGACAGGTTATCTGTTAATGTGAGGAGAATTTTAAGACCTTGGTATTTTTTCTGAGATGGAAAATTTATCACAATTGGGGAGATTTATTTTTCTTTGACAACTTTACTATTATCAGGGTCTATGGGTGTTCTCATCCCCCACATGTTCTACCAAAATTTGTGCCTATAAGGATTCCCTTTATGGAATTCATTTGGCAGATAACTCTGGTTGATAGGGAGTATCTAGAGGGACACAAGAAACATACATTTATCCCTAGAGTTTTGGCAATATCAGACTTCTCAATTGGTAAGAACGACTTTGATGAGGTCAATAGTTTTTTGAAGCAATACAGATTGGTTCATGTTGCCTCCAGATTTTTTGATTCAGAGGATTTTCTTAAAACAACATTAAATACCATGACTCCCTGGGTTATAGTTAGAGACCATGAGCCCTTGGATGATGAGGATGTGGTAAGGAATTTCCTAGAAAGGAGAAGAAAGTGGAAAGAATTAATGAGAGAAGAGGCTGAATGGAAGGAGTCACATCCTACCTTCTCTAGATTTTTCCTTGATACCCCATATTTCCAAAGAATTGAGAAGATGCTTGGTCTATATAAGACCTTAATGGCACAAGTAACAAAATTTCGTAGTGAGGGTTCCCAATAGAAAGAATCATAGGGAACATAGGATCTGCATGGGAAAAGGTGTTTGGAAGAATTGGGAGATGATGTGGAGAGTGGTGATGAGGCAGTATCCACCAAACAACTACCTTCAAAAAAGGAAAAATACTGAGGAAAAAATTGCAGTTGTGAAGAGAGATCCATCAAAAGTTATGGTCACAGAACACGACACATCTTTTAGAAAGATTAGGGCACAACTGAGGAAAGTCAGACAAGATGAGTATAAAGGTAAAAATGGAATGACACTTGCCACATGGCTCGATGAAAGGGTTATGATGTCCAATGATTTCATGAAGGATAATGATTTTATAAAATCTAATGAATTCAAAAGCTTTTTGATAAGAATGAAACAAAGTGATTTGAGGCAAAGCCCGGTGTTAGTACTCTTAAACTTCTTCAAAATTTGGAGTTACTAAGTAAAATTTTCCCTAAAAATATTGTGGAGAAGGCCTATTTTGGATGCTTGTGAAAAGAGGCTTGATGTTTTCTTGGAAAAATACATCAAAAGCCTATGCATTCAAAATAAAACCAAAAGACAACTGCTATTTGCTAGTGTAAATGTTTAGTGCCCTGCACAATGTTCTAGAATCACTTTGCAAGTAAATGTAGGGAGGAATGTTGCATATTGGGATGAAGGATTAAAAGCAGAAATTAAAAACTTGAATGCAAATTGCAATTGGCAAGTGCAATGCCTTATAGCCTGTGCTAAAAGACATGAAGGAGAGTAATGTTTTTTTTTTTAAAAACATTAAAACTTTCAACTGCAATGTGAAATGAATTTAAAGGGGGCAAAAATTTATTTCACAAGCCAAGTCTACTGATAAGAATCCCATAAATTATGAGATGATTATGCAGAGGAAATATTAAATAAAGATTTTGTAAACACAAATTTTTAGGAGATAGAAAAAATAGTCATATTGTGAGGGGCATAACTTTCAATTCCACCGTTGGATCATGCTCTATTTTGGATATGTTGTCGCAAATCTAATTCTCCAAATTTGCAACAAACTAATCTTCCAAATTCTTCTTGGTTCTTGAGATACAGTCGACTGTGTGAAGCACTATCTAAACTGCCCATAACAATGCAAAATGCAAGAGCACAACCAGTCACAGTTTTGGCCGTATCTCCAAAAATACACACTAGGTTGGGATAATTTTTGGATATGATTGAGACAACCATGCTTGATATCTATAGTAAAAATTTCAGAAAAATCTGAGTTGAAATGAAAAAGTTATGGCTCTCTGAGTATTGGCAAAAATAACAAAGTTTCAAAAATTTGCAAAAGACATTTATCCCACATGCATGGGGTTTCAATTTTTATTGATGTTTATATACTCCAGCGCATACTATGTAATTTGAATGAGAGGCCAAGAGGCTCCTTGGTAACCTCTTAGCAGGCAGGATCAGTTGTGGACCCTGCCCAGATATTTTGAGCAAAAATGCATAGTAATACTTTAAAACTCAAAGGGGATTTATCCCACATTGACCTCGCTCGAGACAATTTGAATGTTTAAATGCAAAAGGATACACAAGGTAATTTGAAGAATGAAGAGGAGGCCCTCCATGCACATAGGTAGGTGGCATCTTGGGAAGTGTGTGCAATCAACCAAGTAAAATTTTTTTTAGGTGAGGTGGCAGTGAACTTGTCGCTCAGTCGCAGACCAGAAGTGAGCTCTTTGCACAGTCACAGAGGATCTCTGAGATGACCAAAATGGCTCGCGGGTGAGAAACCAAGCTCATTGCGCAGTCGCACAAGATGTAATCACTCAGCCACAAACTAGAAGTGAACTCATCATGCAGTCATGGAGGATTTATGAGATGACCAAAATGGCTCATGGGTGAGCGATCAAGCTCGTCACGTAGTTGCACAGGATGCAGTCGCTCAATTGCAGACCTGAAATGAGCTCATCGCGCAGCTGTGCCGGCTTTCTAAGATGACCAAAATGGCTCGCAGGTGAGTGACAAAGCTCGTCGCATAGTCGTGGATGGTTTCCAAGATGACATAAAATGCATGCGAGTGAGCGATCAAGGCTAGTCACGCACTCGCAGAGGTCAAATGGAGCCAGTCAAGATGCAGAAGTGGATTTGCAGAGCCAATCAAGAGGTACCAAGTGGAAAAATCTGGTATGTCTATGTAGATAAAAGGAACAAAATGTAAAATTAATGTGCAAGAATAAATATTTATGCACAGACTATTGAAAATTACAAGTAGAATATTGCAAAATAAATTATTTTAATGTAGACCAGATTTTCAAATGAACATCATGGGCAGCTCCTAGAGGCTAAGTATGAAGTATCATATACCGTTGGAAAGGTCTTGAGATGAAGATTTGGATTTTGTAATACTTATGGGTGCAAATTAGATCATATTTTTTGTATTTTAAGGAAGAAGAAATTTTAAATATTTTGGGGGAATAGACAAGTGTCGGTTTGCAAAAACTAGCTTCTCAATTCTCTATATCTTATGTTTTCTCTATTGTACAAGGGTTCCAGCTTCTGAGAGTTTAGCTCCAGATTTTGATGTTCCAATATGCAAGTTTTGTTTAAATTAGTGTTATGATTCAGAGTATTTGGTCATGTGTACAGATGGAAGCAATGTTTTACTAATGAAATACACTTGGAACCTCTTTGCTAGCATTTTGATGTCTTTGTGTGTTTTTGGAATTCTTATGAACTAGATTTGTAAGGCATTTCTAGTTTGTCATTTGCAAGGTGGATTGTGACATTGTTCCTTAGTTTCCTTCAAAGAAGGAGTAAATATCTTTGGATAATATTTGAGAATATCAAGGACATGTGGATCTGATGATCATGTATTTGTGATGAAATAGGTGAATTGTAAGGCATTTTACTGGTTTCAAATAAATTGAGTTGTGAATCTTTGTGAATGTTAGTTCAATTTGACTCTATACCCGATGGATTAGGCACTGGTTTTATAGCAGAATTGCAGCAAAATAATTTTAATCAACATTTACTTTTCTGTTTAAAGAGTTGTGAATGATTTTCAGATTTAGTGTGATGGGGAGGAATCCATCTCATGATTCACTAAAAGAAGTGAATCCAATAGGTACACCTGCCTAAGCCACTGAGCTTGAAGTGTAGGAGGATTGTTCAATCCTCATTAATTATCCTTTTCCTTGACAGGGTCGAGGAAAAATGAAAAAAAAATGGTGAATCTACTAGGGAATTAAGAGATGCAATAATCTTGTTGAAGTTTCCTAGAATCTCTAGTTTTCTAATTTTTAAACCTTTCAATCCAGTTTCAAGTCATCCCATTCGAGTCGCATTAACAGGACTGTGACTCTGCTGGGGAAATTGTTGGAGTAGAATGGTCACTAAGTTTAGGAGAGTTATTTTCTTTCATTTGTTGTGTTAACCCCAAAATCTAGTTTTGAAAGAAAGAGTCAAGCTAATAGAATCTGAATTTTATTTCAGATCTGTGAAAGGATACCTTGGAGGTGTTGTTATTGCAGTAATTATAAAGAAAGTTTGTGTGTCTTTACTGGTTTGAGAGAACCTAGAAATAATATACATATGTCAAATGGTTTTTGTTGTTTGAATATTTTTCTCTGCAAGGAGGTGGTGACTCTATGAGAAATGAACCTGATGGAGCTATCAAGAAGGCTCTAGATCTACCAAATTTCCAGTCAAAGAAATAAGAGCAGCAACTGCAATTTCCTTTCAAGTAATCCTCATATTTTCATGTGAAAGAAAAGTTCCTTATGAAGTGAAGTAGCACTAAGAAAAGAAAATACTAATGATAAGTTGAAGTGCTTCTCAGTTGATGAATATGTTCTTTACTCTTTTGAGAAGTATGTTTGTATTTTGATTTCATGCTCATTTTGGAGAGAAGTTAATAATTCATTTAACCATGAGTTATAGTCAGCCGCAACCCTGTAATTTGAAGAGGGGTTTCAATAATAAATTGTATGCAGCTTTAAATTTTGAAGGTATTCATGGTTACTCAAATGCTTTTCCACCCGAAATCTGAGAAAAATTGCCTAGATTCAGGGGTGAGAGAGATGAGAATGCTGAGAAGCATTGTAAAAAGTTCATGGACTTAATTGAAGATTTTGACATTGAATGTGAGGATAGCGCTATGAAATTGTTTATCCAGTCTTTGATAGATGATGCAAGGTGGTGACTCTCCTTTTTTCTAGAATGTTCTATCTCTTCATGGGAGGAGTTAAGATCTTCATTTTTGGAGCAGTTTGGTAAAGAGATTAATTCAGTTGTAGCGATGAAATATTTCATGGAGATAAAAGTAAAGAATGGTGAGTTGATTCCTCATTTCAATCTCAGATTTGCAGGAATATTGAGTCAAATCCCAATGGAGTTCAGACCAAATGATGCTTTTTGTTTGATTGTTTATTTTGGGGCATTTGGTAAAAAGATGAGTTACTTGTTAAGAGATAAGAAACCCAGAACTTTATATCATGCTTTTATGACAACATTAGATATTTATAATAATTTAAGATGGGGAATCATTCCAAGGAGTTTTCCATCTATTAGAATTCACTATCATAATATATCAAATTCAGAAGATAGGTGGGGATTGATAGATGAAAATCAATATCAAAGTGTTCTTGCCCCTGTTGATCCTAATAATCATGAATTAAATTGTGTTTCAAAGAAAAATGTGGAAATTGAAGAGGGGGCAAGCGTTTTATCAGGTAATGATTTTGGAGCCTCAAATGATGAAGTCCTATCAGATTTTCTTGATGTTGATAGTGAGGATGTATATGAGAAATAGGTTGAGGAAGAGGATCCATGGATCCACAATGGCTATGATTTTTGTGAAGATAAAGTGATGGTTTATGTGCATCCTTCTGAAGAAGAGGAAGACCTGTCATGTGTTGGAGATGATTGTGAAGATGCGGATTTGTCCAAGACAATATTGAATTCTTTTATGTCAGATAACAATGATGATGATACTGATTTTTCAATTTGTATGCTTTCATCTTATGACTTGTCATGCAAAGTTGTTGATCCTAAGAACCATGAAAATGATTATGAAGTTGCTGTAGGTGGGAAAATGTCAGATTTGTATGAACTAACATATGAGAGTTTTCAAGAAAGTATCTCCTATGATATGGAGATTAAATCTGATTTTTGTTTTGGACCAGAAATGGATGTCAGCCTATTTGATGTTAACATTGATAGTATTAATAATGTTTATGATTCAGAATCAATGCTTTACCAAAAGGAAGTTAATCATGGTGATAATATTTCCTATAACACTGATTTACATCAAAGAGATGTGTGCCAAAATGATAATATGTGCAATGAACTGCCTGATGATTTATTGGAACCACAGTTTGAAATGTTTAATTTGGAGCTGGGAGAGGGTTCAAATTCTACTTCAGATTATTTTCTTCAGCAAGGGGTATGTTCATTTTTGCAAATGTGGGATGATGATGAAAGTGTTGATGCATTTTCATTTAAAGATGTTGAAATGAATCAACAAGGACATGTCAGCTATCAGACAGAAAGTGAGTCTTTTGTTTTTCCAATTCAGCATGCTGATGTTTTTCAGGATAAGCCAAATCTGAAGCCACAAGTTGTAGTTTATGATGATTCACTTGAATATTTGTGTAATATGCATGAAGTTGAGCTAGAATTTTTTACATTTTCGATGCAGTCGGTTGAGTTTTTATTTGAACATGTTAAGGAGATTGATAATGAAGAATATCATATTGCATATGAATGTTCACCATGCTTTGAGTATGAAGAATATTTTTCATATTATGGATCCTTTCATAAAATGCATGATTTTGTCATGCCACAAGCTGATAGGTGTAATGAAAGCAAAGAATATGATAGTGGCATGAAATATGCAAATTTGTTTCAGAATGGTCGATTGTTTGGAAACAAGTTTGACAGAATGATCATATTGATGAATGATGAGAATCAGACATTTGACAGAGGTAAATGATGATCTCAGTTTTGTGATTGTGGGCCATTTCTAAATAATGTATATATTTTTTCAGTCACTTTCTTTTCAATCATGTAGTGAGTTAGATTTCAATAAGGATTCCCAGTTTTTGAAAAGAGAAGAGATGGTTTTGAAGCCAAGAGAGAAGGAAAAATCTGATTTATTTTTTGAATGGTCTGTTGTACTAAGAGATTTTGGATCCTCTACATGCACACATGGGGCACGCGTCTCCAGATAGAGCCACTATTAGTACTCCTAAATTTCTTCAAAATTTTGAGTTACTAGGTAAAAGTTTCCCTAAAAAGCTTGTGGAGAAGGCCTATTTTGGATGCTTGTGAAAAGAGGCTTGATGTTTTCTTGGAAAAATACATCGAAATCTTGTGCAGTCAAAATAAAACCAAAAGACAACTGTTATTTTCTAGTGTAAATGTTTAGTTCCCTACACAATGTTCCAGAATCACTTTGCAAGTAAATGTAGGGAGGAACGCTGCATATTGGGATGAAGGATTGAAAGAAGAAATTGAAAACTTGAATGCAAATTGCAATTGGCAAGTGCAATGCCTTACAACCTAAGCTAAAAGACATGAAGGAGAGTAATGTTTTAAAAAAAAACATTAAAAATTTCAAATGCAATGTGAAATGAATTCAAAGGGGGTAAAAATTTGTTTCACAAGCCAGATCTGCTGATAAGAATCCCATAAATTATGAGATGATTATGCAGAGGAAAGATTAAATAAAGATTTTGTAAACATGAATTTGTAGGAGATAGAAAAAATAGTCATATTGTGGGGGGCATAACTTTCAATTCCACCATTGGATCATGCTCAGTTTTAGATTTTTTGTAAAAAATCTAATTCTCCAGATGCTCACTGGAGTGATCTTCCAAATTATTCTTGGTTCATGAGATACAGTTGACTATGTGCAACACTATCTAAACTTCCCATAACAATGCAAAATGCAAGAGCACATCCAGTCACAGTTTTGGTCATATCTCAAAAAATACAAACTAGGTTAGGCTGATTTTTGGATATAATTGAGACGACCATGCCTACAATCTATAGTAAAAATTTTAGACAAATCTGAGTGGAAATGCAAAAGCTATGGCTCTCTGAGTATTGGAAAAAATAACAAAGTTTCAAAAATTATCAAAAGACATTTATCCCACATGCATGGGGTTTCATTTTTTATTGATGTTTATATACTCCAGCACATACTATGTAATTTGACTGAGAGACCAAGAGGCTCCTTGGTGGCCCCTTGGCAGGCAGGATCAGTAGTGGGCCCCGCCTTGATATTTTGAGAAAAAATGCATAGCAAGACTTTAAAACTCAAAGGGGATATATCCCACATTGACCCCGCCAGAGACAATTTCAATGTTTAAATGCAAAAGGCTACACAAGGTAATTTGAAGAATGAAGAGGAGGCCCTCCATGCGTGCGAGTAGGTGGCATCTTGGGAAGCATGCACAATTGACCAAGTAACAAATTTTTTAGGTGAGGTGGCAGTGAGCTCGTCGCTCAGTCACGAACCAAACCGACCTCATCGTGCAGTCGCATAGGAGCTAGTCGCTCAGTCACAGACCAGAAATGAGCTCATCGTACAGTCACACAGGATGCAGTTGCTCAGTCATGGACCAAAACTAAACTTGTTGTGGAGTCACTAAGTAGCTCATCACTCAGTCGCGGACCAAAAGTGAGCTTGTCATATAGTTGGGGAGGATTTACGAGATGACCAAAATGGCTCGCAGGTGAGCAACCAAGCTCGTCGCGCAGTCGCACAGGATGCAATCGCTCAATTATAGACCAGAAGTGAGCTCGTCACGTAGTTACAAAGGATTTTTGATATGACCAAAATGGCTCATAGGTGAGCGACCGAGCTCGTCGCGCAGTCGCACAGGATGCTGTCACTCAGTTGCAAACTTGGAATGAGCTCATTACATAGTCATGCCAACTTTTCAAGATGACCAAAATGGCTCACAAGTGAGCGACCGAGCTCATCACAGATGGTTTCCAAGATGACATAAAATTCCTGCGAGTGAGTGATGAAGGCTAGTTGCGCACTTGCGGAGGTCAAATGAAGCTAGTCAAGATGCAGAGGTGGATTTTTAGAGCCAATCAAGAGGTGCCAAGTGGAAAAATCCAGTTTGTCTATGTAGATAAAAGGAATAAAATGCAAAATTAATGTGCAAGCATAAATATTTATGCACAAACTATTGAAAATTACAAGCAAAACATTGCAAAATAAATGATTTTAATGTAGACCTGATTTTCAAATGAACATCACAGGCAGCTCCTAGAGGCTAAGTATGAAGTATCATATACCAGTGGAAAGGTCTTGAGATGAAGATTTGGATTTTGCAATCCTTTTAGGTGTATATCAGATCATATTTTTTGGAGTTGAAGGAAGAAGCAATTTTAGCTAGAATAGATAGGTATCGGTTTGTAAAAAGTAGCTTCTCAATTCTCTATATCTTTTGTTTTCTCTATTGTATAGGGGTTCCAACTTCTGAGAGTTTAGCTCCAGATTTTGATGTTCCAATTTGCAAGTTCTATTTAAATTAGTGTTATGAATCAGAGTATTTGGTCATGTGTACAGATGGAAGTAATGTTTTACTAACGAAATACACTTGGAACCTCTTTGCTAGCATTTTGATGTCTCTGTGTGTTTTTGGAATTCTTATGAACTATATTTGTAAGGCATTTATGGTTTGTCATCTGCAAGGTGGATTCTGAATTTGTTCCTTAGTTTCCTTCAAGGAAGGAGTAAATATCTTTGGATAATGTTTGAGACTATCAAGGACACGTAGATCTAATGATCATGGATTTGTGATGAAATAGGTGAATTGTAAGGCATTTTACTAGTTTCAAATATATTGAGTTGTGAATATTTGTGAATGTTAGTTCAATTTGACTTTGTACCTAATGGATTAGGCACTGGTTTTATACCAGAATTATAGCAAAATCATTTTAATCAACATTTAATTTTCTGTTTAAAGAGTTGTGAATGATTGTTAGATTTAGTGTGATGGGTAGGAATCCATCTCATGATTCACTGAAAGAAGTGAATCCAAGAGGTACACCTACCTAAGCCTTTGAGCTCTAAGTGTAGGAGGATTGTTTGATCCTTGTTAATTAGCTTTTTCTTTGACAGGGTCAGGTAAAAATGCTAACAAAGGAAGGCAGTGAACAAAAAAATGAAGAGATTTTAAAAAATCTTCAAGAATATGATCCTGATAATGAATTGATCACCGTGGACTAGGAAAGATAACTATTCAATAGTAGTAGAATTCTATTAATTCCTGATTGGTACATCCAATCTCCTTTCATCATTGATCAAATCAAAAATAAAAAAAACACCATGTTCAAATCAAAATTTGAAATTGATAATGTGTTGAGAGGTTGAGGCTTTTAATTGTAAATCAAAGACCTTATCTATTTGGTCCTTGGCTCATCCTACACAAAAAACCACATGTGCTAACCATCATAGAGGAAAGGAAGGTAGATAGAATGATCTAGAATTTGGAGAACACTAGGGTTACAAATATTTATCATTTGATGACTTAGGTTTTGTTTATGAATTTGGAAAAGATAAAGGATCTGTCTAAAATATATGAGAAGACCTTTAGCCAGATGGTTTCCTTGGTCAATAAATATGAAGAATTAATCATCAAGAACAACACTTTGGAAGAGAAGCTAGAATAACTCAAACAAAAACATGTAGATGAGCCCCCTCAAGTGTTGGCAATAGACAAGGTGGATACATCTACAGAAAGTCAAGCTGATGCAACATTTATGGAAGGAAAAATAGGGCAAACAAATGAGAAACAAAATGCCAAGGTTATTGTTGTTATTTTTATGGAATTCTTAAATCATAGAGCTGATTTTTAGTAGGGGAAAGCATTGATAGTGCATCAATTTCACAATTCATTAAAAAATGCAAGAAATGTGGCATCCAATGTTGTACCATTCCTTGGGCCTATATTCAATTTATGGTCAGACAGGAGAAGAATAATGGACAAATTGAACACTACTATGTTGTATAGTGATGATTTCCCTCCTAAGATCATTAAAACCAACACAATGGTAGAGGGCATCAATGCCTCTTATGCATTTTCAATGGGAAGGATAGTCTAATTAAGAAAAAGTTGCAATTATTTGGGAAGGGATACAATGTAGTGATCCTCCCAATTTATGATGATGATAATGAGCTAAAGGATTATTTTGTTTGGGACGGAGAATTCAATTCTATTTGGAAAAGTAATGATGTAAATGAACACCTGGACAAGAAGAATAATGTTGATTATTTCAATGTTCTGATGGATGTTATGATCAAAATTGAATTTGATCTAGTTAAGTTTATTGTCGATGCCAAAGTGGTCATAGATTCCAGGTGGACAAATTTTGTTGCAAAGATGGAACAAGAAAAATCATTCGACTGGACAACCGACAAGGAGGTTAACAAGTGGGATGTCATGCTGAAGAAGAAATAAACATCTTGTTGTTGCAAAAACTTATTTTTATCCTAATTGTTTCATCGTTACATATTTTTATCTTCCTATTGTCTTGAGAAAATTGTTGTAAAAAGATTAGATTTCTCAAAAGTAGTCTGAATCTTGTTGCATCATTATCATATAAAGGATTCCAAGACTAATTTGAGAGATATAGAGGAATATCCATTTTGAATCAGGAAAATTGTAACTCTGATATTAGATAAAGAATTTGAATAGATGTTTTGAAGCTTATTTCAAATGTACTGAATATTTGACATCAATATAAAGACAAGTTCACATATAGATTTGAAGTTCCACATATGATTGTCTTTGTTCTAAATTTCAACTTTTGTTTAAATTGAATAATTAAGGACTTTTCAAATTTTCTATTTGCAAAGTATATTGTGAGATTGTTTTAGGGTTTCTTTCAAGGGGATAATTAATTTCCTTAGAATAATTTCAATGAGATTTAAATTTTCTTTCAAATTTTATGATTACATTTATAGTCTAAGTGTGGAATGATGTGTAAGGAATATTCATTTTCTGGAAGAGGTCTGCAAGTGTACTTTGGGTGAGTATTGTTGTTGAGGATTTTGTGTGTTTGAAGTGACTCCAAGCCCTAGGATAAGGCACTGGTTTTTTCATCTAAATGGAGTGGGTGGCTACTATCATCAAATAAATACTTTTTTAACTGAGTAGGTTTTGTTCTATCAAGTCAATAAATTCCAAAACAATCTTTGGTAAAAATCCATTATTTGGTTATTACTCTGTGTGGGTCAATAAAGCAGAAAATAGGTAAACCCACTTGAGTCTATGGCACTTGAAGTGAAGAGGGTAGAAATACCTTGTTACTGTTGTTATTTTTCTTGTTTGGTCACTGTTTGGGAAATATAATAGAGCATACTTGTTATTATAATTGATCATGAAGTAGTAAGAAAATATAACCAACAGAATTGGTGACTCTACAGGGGATTGAGAGGCAAGCTTGCATTTAAAAGTCTTCCTTTAACCTCTCATTTTTTAATTATAAAATCTTTGATACCCATTTTTAAAATCACAATTAAATGTTTCCCTCTTATTAGTTTTGTTTTTTAAAGTGTTCAAATTAAAATCTCATATATTTTCCCAAGTACTTTGAGTGGCATTTCTGAGTTTTGGTTTTCCAATGTTTTGTTGAAATCATTGGTATTTAAAATTTTGTGAGGTTTGTATTTTTGAGTAAGATGAGAAATACTAGGGCATACACAAAGGAACACCATAAAGCCATGTTAGAGGGTGAACTCCCAAAATCTCCTATAAGAAATTGGTATAAAAAGGGAGAGTTTACTAATACTTCTTCATGAAGACCTAGATCCTCAGGTCCAAGTCAACCTTTAACTACTGTCCCAGAGAAAAGTTCCACTTCTTCCATGAGTTCTAAATTAGATAATCTAGGGTATTTTGACAATCTATTTGACACCCCTATACAAAAGGATGTATCTCAGTAGAAGGGGGTAACCCAGGTCCAATATAAAATGGAAAGTATAAGAAAGGACAAAAATAAGGATTCTAAATTTGGGACTATTTCAAATTTAGGGGATTCTTCCTCCAATTTGATAGATATCCCCTATGTATGACTAGGAAACCAAGGAGATATAGATTTGATCAATTTAGATGACTCCATAGCTTCTAAGATTACTTTACCTGACCCTAAAGAACTTTTTGGAGATATTGATGTTCTAAAAATAGAGTTGAATGAACAAATGGTTCTTAGACAAAGAATGGAAAATGATACAGAAGAAGAAATTATAAATGTTGTAGCTGAGAGGGAGGATTTACAAAAAAGGATTGCTTAACTCAAAATGGTAAATCAAGGCTTAAATCAAGGATATAAAGGCTTGAATAGAGAGTTTTTTGGTGATATGGATGCCTTGAGGGAAGAATGTAAAGAGAGGGAGATTTTTTTGAAGAAAATAATTTTTAGGTTGAAGGCCTTATGATACGATAGATTCTTAATTGGGAAAATGAGAAACCTGTTGAGGCTCAAGTTTCTCTACAAGACCCACCAGTGACCAATGTCGTAAAAAAAATTTAGATAAAGGAAAACAAAAGGTTAGTGGAATACATATTACTGAGCCTAATAATAGAGAAAACACATCTTAGAACATTTATTTTCTTGATATAGAATTGGAAAGAGCTAGGAAGGAAAAGGAAGATATTTCATAGGAGTTGGAGAAATCTAAATTGGAAGTTGTTGTTGTAGAGATGAAAAGGAATATTTCTTTTTTAAATTCTTCTACACATATTGATATGGAAAATACTACCATTGCAACTACTCAAGGCAAGTCTAGTTTTGGTCCTAAAATTTAGACAACAAGTACTAGTACAAATCTCCAAGGATCTGGTACAACCCAAGTTCCTACAACACATGTTAGTGGAGGTGGAATTGGAGTTGCTTCTAGTCACCAAAACTTAGGTATTGGTGGGAGTAGACAAAATCTTGGTGGTGGTTTTTAGAGGAGGCCTATTGATTTGGAAAGATATAGGAAACTATTTTTTATGGTATTCTAGACCAACCAGATGTTATTCCCAATGAAGTCAGAGACAAGACCCCCAAGTTCAGTGGGAGAAATGCAATAAAGGGTGAGGAACATTTGAAATTATTCACTAACAAAATGAATGACCATGAGATAGAGCATGAAGATGCAGTCATGAAGTTATTTGCACAGTCTTTAATTGAGGATGATAGAGATTGGTATAGGGGTTGCTTGATAACAATATTTTCTCATGGAACGAGTTTGTGAAGTGTTTTAAAGAGCAGTATGGTGATAAAATAAGCACTGATTTTATGTTAAATGAGTTTAATAATTTAAATAAGAATGCCAAATTTGGTTTGGATGAAGAAGCTCACTAGGATTTTAACAAAATAAAGGTGTCGATTTAGGAAGCACCAACGTTGTAATCTCCTAATTATGAAAATCATTTTTCTATTTTTTTATTTTACATCATTTCATACCATTGCATCAGTGTTGTTGCAAAAAGATGAAGACGGGTTTGAGCACCCTATTGCATTTTCAGCAGGTCCTTCAAGGTCGCTGAACTAAATTATGCAATAATGGAAAAATAAGCATATGCCTTAGTCAAGGGAGTCAAGTATTTTAGACCTTATATAGTATGTGCAAAGGTGATTTCTTATGTTCCACATGTTGTTGTAAAGGACATTTTGTCTCAGCCTGAGGTCACTGGAAAAATATGTAGATAGATCAACAGAATTCATGAATTCAATTTGGAGATCCAGATTAAAAAGTTGGTCAGGGGTTTGGGATTAATAAAGCTTATGAAAGATACAAATATGGAGCTAGCCCAAATAAATAATGTGCAAATAGTGAAAAAAATGCCCACTAGTATTGAAATGTAGTCATGGTACACTCACATTGTATTCTTGTTTTAAAATTCCAAGTGTCCAAAAGGCATGAAATATATTCAGAAGAGAACTATCAGACTCTAGGCTCAGAGATATGTACTTATCCAAGGTGATTTATTCTCGAAAAAAAAATATGGAGTTATGTTATTTTGTTTAGATAAATCACAGTCTGAGAAGGTTTTAAAAGAGACACATAGTGGTGTATGTGGAGGTCATTATTCTACAAGAACTACAACACATAAAATAATCAGAGCTGGATTCTAATGGCCTTTATTATTTAAAGATACTCATAAGTTTGTGCGGAAGTTTGAATCATGCCAAAGGCTCTCTTCCAAAAATTAAATACTCGTGACCATTATTACTAAATCCCATGTCTGTAGAGGCACCTTTTATCCAATGGGGCATTAGCTTTATTGGGAAATTTGTAGAAAAGTCAAGTGGAGGTCACAGTTGGATATTAGTGGCCACTAATTATTTCACTAAATGGATTGAGGAAATTCCATCAAAAAGGGAAACCAATAAAGTGGTTAATGATTTTTTAATAGATAATATTTTGAATAGATTTGGTGTGCCTATTAAATTGGTGATGAATAATACCATGTGCTTTAGATCTAATGAGTTCAAGTTTTGTGAAGATTATGGTATTGTCATATCTTATTCTTCACCTTATCACCCATAATGGAATGGACATGATCAACAATAAGAGAATAATGAAAATAATCAAGAGGATTCTAGAAAAAAATAAGAAGTCTTGGAACTCAAAATTGAAATTGGCTTTGTGGGCTGATAGGATAATTGTTAAGAAGGCTATAGGGGTTTCCCTTTTGAAATGGTCTATGGAGCACAAGCAAGGTTGCCTTTGAATAATTTATTACTAGTTTACAAATTCTTGCAAGAAGAGGAAGTATAAATGTTAGAAGCTATGCAGGATATGATGATGCAATTGGTTGAATTGGAAGTGATAAATTGAATGAAGCACAAAAGAAGAATTTGAAAGTACAACAACAGTCAAAGTATTTGTTTGACAAAAGAGTGACTAAGATGAAATTTTAGATAAATGATTTGGTGCTCCAATGGAATACAAGAGCACAAGAAAAGGGGAAACATGGAAAGTTTGAATCACTATGGTTGGGTCCTTTTGTCATTCATTATTTCCATGGGAAAGATTTATATTATTTAAAAAATTTGAATGGTGAGATGCAAGAATTTCCAGTGCATGGACAATTCCTGAAACCTTTTTTCTCATAACTTTTCCATGCACAATAGGTTGTATATAGTTTCTTTAGAGTTGGTTTTTTTTTGTTTAGGTGTGTGTATAGGTGTTAGGGTTTCAAATTTTGGCTTGTGTTCAAGAGTTTTGAATTTTAGCATTGATCTTGTAATCAACCTTCCGTAGTTAGAGCCACTGTTAGCACTATCTCTGCAATTTTCAAAAAATAAATGCTAAAGGTTGTTTTCTTGCTCAAAGTTTTCAAATTTTTAAATATTCTATCAGTTGAGGGCTTCATTTTTCAAAGTTTGTGGCTAAGTCTTACCTTTTTAATTCATGTCATGAGGTCGCTAATATTAAGACATGTTAACTGTTATAGCTACGAGCTTGCAAACAATGTCAAAATAGAGCTTTGTCGCATGGTCACTAGTTATATTTTGTTAATTTATTTCATGTCATGAGCTTGCAAGTACTAGAATGCCTTAACCGTTATCACAGGGTCACAAGCTATGCTCTATTGAAGTTATTCTACCTTGCGAGTGTGTGAGTGAACAAAATATTATGTTTTCGCAGGTTCATGAGCAATTAGCAATTAAATTGTTTTTACCCGCAAGTGTGTGATACAGTTAATTTGGAGGTTTAGTTGGTCCCATTGCTCACTCATTGGTATAATTGTATACAACATTTTTAAGGTTGCAAGCAGGCGACGGTTTAGGATCTAGTAAGTTCTAAGTTATCTCATGCTCGCAAGTGTTAAGTCTTGTTACCATTTTATGTTGCGAGATCATGATGGAGGTTAAAAGGCTTGAAAGTGTTCAATAGTCCCATGATTGTGAGGGTTTGAATCAAGTTACATTTTGACTTGCAAGATCATGATGGAGATTTTTTTGAATAAAGATAAATGGTCATCGTGTGCTCGTTGATGATGAAATAATATTTTATATGCTCTAGCAAGGCTGTGACTGAAGAAATAGATAAAGACCAACGAATCTCACTAGCTTTCAGGATGATGAAAGATTTGAAAAGGAGAGCGATTAGCTCGTGAGTAAAGAGAAATTGGTAGGATTGTCACTAGCTCGTGAAGGGAGCAAAAAGTTCATGGATTATGTTGTGAGCTTGCAGTTTGCTGCCACATGTTCAAATTGAATTTTTTTGACATGCTCAATATGGAAAGGAAAGAAAGGGAAGTCTTAAGAAGTTAGGTAATGATATGTGGGATTTTCTCTTAAGTGTTGTAAAATTTGAATAACATTTAGTTAAATGGACATACAGTTGGTTTTTGTGCCAACACTCAAATAAGGAATAAATTCCAACTAGTTGCAGTCATTGAAGGCCACTCGTGAATGAATAAGAAGTAATGGTGAATTGACAATGGTTTTATTTCTATAAATTACATGATTGAGCTTAGATTTGGTACAAGTGATTTCTACTTCCAAGATATTTTGAGCGCTATAACAAAGATTATGTTCTGAGTTTGATTTGCAGCTATCCATGAACATAGCAAAAGTATCTATCTGCGAGTTTCAAAATGAGCAAGGCGATGTCAAGTGGAGGTTCTAAGGCTTCTGGTAAAAAAGAGGTGGTGGTGAAGAAGTATGTATATGAGAGGTGGTGGCGAATAAATATGTAGATGAATTTGTAGACCTATTACCAAGAACTTCTATTGTAAGGAGTGCTAATTGGATGGAATTGAGGGACTCATCAAGCTATTGTAGAAATCCAATCACACTTAATCATTTGGTTAATTATCCATTCTACTACTTTTGGAATAATAGAATTAAACCAGTTCCAATGAGTAACCCATAGAATTTGAATATGGAAAATCTAATTGTGCCTTATGTTTTTGTCAATGTTGTTTTAATCAAGTAGTTGGAAAAGCGATATTGTCCTGCCTCTAGGGTAATTAGGAGGAAAAAAAACTACCCTAGTTTCCATAGATAGACATATTTTTGTGGAGGATTTTAAGATTTTAGGAGCTATATGTACATAAATAAACCTAGAACAAATAACTAGTGAATATGAAAGATGTGACAAGTTGATCAAGAGGCATGAAATACCTAGATATATTCCTAGGGTAGATGGGAGACTGATTAAGGTTCCTGACAATCTAAAACCACCATTTGACATTTCCTTTGTCCACTACTACATGCAATGTATAGTATTTGGGTTGTGTAGGGTTTTGGGATTTGATATTCAACGGTAATAGAGGATTTTCTAATGATGGCCATGGACATCCAACATTCAGAAGTGAATACAGATTATGACTATGTTGTATATGCGGTAGATTGCATACACAGTGCCTTAGTGGAGATTTGGGGTGGTACTCCTATTCCTACATTCAAGTATTATTCATTTTTTATGTTTTTAATTTTGCTTTATAATGAAAAGTTTATGAAAAAGTAGTTGGAGTTGTTCAAATAGGAGTTTGGGGTAGAGGTACCTTTGTAGAGAGGGACTCAAGTATGGGACATTAAGTCATGTTAGTATTCTTTTATTTGTTTTCAAAATTGGATTGTCACTCCAATTTTGGATATGCTAGGGGTTGACGGTGAGAGGTTATCTATTAATGTGAGGATGATTTTAAGACCTTGGTATTTTGTCCCAAAATGGACAATTTATTACAAGTGGGGAGATTTCTTTTTCTTTAACACCTTTACAATTATCAGGTTCTATGGGTGTTCTCATCCCCCACATGTTCTACCAGAATTTGTGCCTATCAGGATTACCTTTATGGAATTCATTTGGAAGTTAAATCTAGTTGATAGGGGGTATCTAGAGGGACACAAGAAAGGTACATCTATCCCAAGATTTTGGGCAGTATAAAACTTCTCAATTGGTAATAAGTCCTTTGATGAGGTCAACAGTTTTTTGAAGCATTATAGATTGGTTCATGATGCCACCAAATTTTTTGATTCAGAGGATTTTCTTAAAACAACACTAAAAGCCATGACTCCCTAGGTTACAGTTAGAGAAAATGAGGTCTTGGATGATGAGGATGTGGTAAGGAATTTTCTAGAAAGGAGTGAAGTCCAAAAAAGGAGATGAAAGGGGAAAGACTTAATGAGAGAAGAGGTTGAATGGAAGGAGTCATATCCTACCTTCTCTGGCTTTCACCCTGATACCCCATATTTCCAAATAATTGAGAAGATGCTTGGTCTCTATGAGATCTTAGTGACACAAGTACCACAATTTCACAGTGAGGGTTCCCAACAACAAGAATCTCAGGGAACATAGACCCTACATGCGAAACAGTCTTTGGAAGAATTGGGAGATGATGTAGAGAGTGGCAATGAGGTAGTATCTACCTACACCAAACAACCATCATAAAAAAGATATAAAACTAAGGAAAAAAATTCATTTGTGAAGAGAGGTCCAACAAAAGCTATGGTCTTAGAACAAGGCACATATTTTAGAAATATCAAAGCACAACTGAGGGAAGTCAGACAAGATGAGGAGCAAGGTGTAAATGAAATGATATTTACCACATGGCTCAATGAAAGGGTTATGATGTCCAATGAGTTCATGAAGGATGATTATTTTATCAAATCCAATGAATTGAAAATCTTCTTGATAAGAATGAAACAAAGTGTTTTGAGACAGAGCCTGATTTTAAGGAAGGTGGTGAAAAAATAAATGAGATTGTAAAAACTCTTCAAGAATATGATCTTGAAAGTGAATTGATCACTGTGGAGCAGGAAAGAGAACTATTCAATAGTAGTGGAATCCTATTAATGCCCGATTGGGACATCCAATCTACTTTAATAATTGATTAGAATAGAAAGTAAGACAAAACCATGTTCAAATCAAATATTGAAATTGATGATGTGCTGAGAGGGTTAGGCTTTGATCCTAAATCAAAGACCTTATCTATTTGGTACTTGGATCCTCCTACACAAAAACCCACATGTGCTAACCATCAGAGAGGAAAGGAAGGCAAATAGAATGGTATGAAATTTGTAAAACACTACAGATATAGAGTTTTGTCATTTGATGACTCAGGTTTCATTTATGAATTTTGCAAAGACAGAGGATCTGTCTAAAAGATATGAGAAGAGCTTCAACCAGATGATTTCCTTGGCCAAGAAATATGAATAATTAATCATAAAGAGAAACACTTTGGAATAAAATCTAGAAGAACTCAAACAGAAACATGAAGATGAGCTCCCTCAAGTGCTGGAAATAGACAAGGTGGATGCATCTATAGAAACTCATGCTTATCCAACATTTATGGTAAAAAAAAATGGAAAATGGAAGAGGAACAAAATGCCAAGGATGTTGCTCTTGTTGTGTAATTCTTAAAGCATAGAGTTGATGTGTTAAATGGGAAATTATCGATAGTGCATCAATTTTACAATTCATTAAAAATGCAAGCAATGTGGCATATGATGTTGTAGCATTCCTTGGGCCGATGTTGAATTTGTGGTCATGCAAGAGAAGACTAATGGATAGATTGAACACTGCTACGTTGTATAGTGATGATTTCCCTCCTAAGATCACTGAAACCAATGCAATGGTAGAGGAAATCAATGTCTCTTTTTCATTTTTCAACGAGAAGGATAGTCTAATTAAGAACAAGTTGCAATTATTTGGGAAGGGATACAATGTAGTGATCCTGCCAATTTATGATGATGATAATGAACTAAAGGATTATTTTTTTTGGGGGAGAATTTGATTCTAATTTCCAAAGTAATGATGTAAATGAACACATGGACAAGCAGATTGACGCTGATTATTTCAATAGTCTGATGGATGTTCTGATCAAATTTGAACTTGATGTTAGAATAACTGAGAGGGGGGGTGAATCAGTTAGAATCAATTTCCTCAAAAATTATCCTATAGTCTCAAATTCATCTAGTTGTATATCAAAAAAAATTCAAATATATAATTTAGCTCGGTGAAAATGTATTATTTAATCTCAAACTTTAATTAATAGTGTTTACCGAATATCATTAAATTAATATACTGTGATTACTGATCTAGGTCAATAAATTAAAGCGTATAGTAAAATAACAATCGATAATCATTCAAGCATATTGCCACATAGATTTTTAATGTGGAAATCCTGCTAAGGGAAAAACCACCTGGGACCGGTAACCCAAAATATTTTCACTCTTCTGAAGTGAGCTTGGTGAAGAGACAAACCTATTAAAGGTTACAATGCACATTGTTAAATGTGACCTAGTTAGAGGATTTAAAACTAACAATTTTATCTTGACCATGCATTAACTATGGGGTCAACAATAAAACACTCAACATTCATTATAATGTCATAATAAATACTTTCACTTTCCTACTCAGTTAAGAGATTTATCTATAGCAATGGTTAAAGTGATACAATAATGATCTAATTCAAATACAACTCTGTTTTGCATATTTTCATATCTATGTTAAGTACATAATACCTTTGATCAATTTGTTCACTTTTATTCATCTCATACTTCTTACTTGTTTTTCTTAGTAATTATCTTGCCTTTGTTTTCTCGATAATGTTCAAAAAAAATGCTCGGTTCTATCTTTAACCAGTTTGATCAGTCATGCATAAAATTCGCATGTGCGCTTCAGTTTTGTACACAATTCAAAATGAAGCTCTTGTCTCTTATATAGACATTATGTCTCATTTAATTTTCATCCTTCAAATTTTTCTGCTTAATCTCCATCATTCAATTTCCCACTTGATCCTTCTTTGGTAGTTGTGTTAAAAACATATTTCAATCTTTGTCATTCAATCTTCATTAAATTTTCATAACCGTTTGATCAAATAACAAACTTTATCTTTTACCTTGAAATCATCAATTTCTGGATCAGAATTCTAGTTAGCCTCATTTTGATTTAATTTTCTCAGTCAATACCTTATTGTGTCAGTGATCCCTAGCTCGGTTATCATTGTGTTTTACTCGATGTTCACTGTCTCTCGGTGTATACAGAACTCATCATTTTCTAACTACATAAACTTTGTTTGTTCCAAATCTTCAATACATAAAAAATGTTTTCCACCATAATAATACTCAAATAAGTTAACATAAATTACAATACATTAACTAATAATGTTTATCATCACATCTGCAACTCTGTTGAATACCAACAAATGACTTCAAACATCATTCAATCAGTTGTTATTCATCAATCTCTCCCTTTGGCATTGATGACAACACAATATTAAATATGCAATATAAAAATGCCATACAACAAATACCAAACTTTTTCTCTACAACTGCAAAAGATTTTTAGCTCTCCTTGGCTTGAATATATAAACTATTTTAGTATTAAAAACTCACCATGCAGACTCTCACTAGAGTTTAGAACTTTATGTTCTTGAATCTCTCTGTAGATTAGATATGTCTCTCCCTTTCTCTTTTGTCCCTTTATATATTTCATGAATCTCTCTCCCTTTGAAAATAATGCCAAAAATAGATATGCATCTCTTCAGTAGCCAAATAAAATATCTATGTTGTTCGGTGTAGTAGAATAGGTACCTTACGGTGTAGTGATATCACTATGTCAGTCCAGTTTAGCTTTGCATCAACATGATTGATATTCTGATTTCATATAGGTTGATGCAATCTCCTAATCAGCTTAGTTACCAATAGATAAGGGATGAACCCCTAGTCTACTTCTTAAGTACGCAAATGTATCCTTTGGCAAGGGTTTGGTGAATATGTCTGCAAATTGTTCTTTTGATTGTATATATTCTAGTATTACTTGTTTATCTTGTACTTGTTCCCTCAAGTAGTGATATTTAATATATATGTGCTTTGTCTTTGCATGCATCAAAGGATTTTTTGAAATATTTATGGTACTTGTATTGTCACATTAAATTATCACTAGGTCAGTAATCTCTTCATTCATTCCTTTCAACAGTTGTTTTATCCATGCTATGTTCAAACAATTTGCAAAAATAGCAACATAATATGCTTCTGCAATTGACTGAGATATGCATCCTTGCTTCTTTCTTATCCAAGTAACTAATCTGTCTCCAATAAATAATGCTCCACCAATAGTTCTCTTTCTATCATCAATGTTCCCAGCCCAATCAGCATCTATATAAACTTTCAGTTCAAACTTTCCTTCTCTTTGGTACCAAAGTCCATAATCCTCAGCAGTCTTCAAATATCTAAAAATTCTTTTCACAATAGTCATATGTGATTCTCTGGGATTAGTAGAAAATCTTGCAACTATTCCAACTGTGTGTGCTATGTCAGGTCTTGTATGTACAACATACATCAATTTACCAGCCATAGATCTGTACAAAGTTTGATTTACCTCAGGTGTATTGTTTTCTTTTGTCAGTTTGCATCCTATCACGATAGGTATTCCAACTGGTTTTGATTCTTCCATTATATATGTCTTTAGTACTTCCTTGATGTATTTTGATTGAGTAATATAGATACCTACAGTCTTTTGTAAAATTTGCAATCCAAGAAAAAATTTCATCTCCCCAAATATTGACATTTCAAATTCTTTCCCCATTTCATCAGCAAATGAAATGCATAAGTTATCATTACCTCCAAATATAATATCATCAACAAATATTTCAGCAATAAGGGTCTTATCATCATTTCCTCCTTTCATATACAAATTGTTGTTGTCACTTGTTCTAATAAATCCAATACTTATAAGATAAGAGTGTAATCTTTCATACCATGCTCTCGGTGCTTGTTTCAATCTATATAAAGCTTTGTGTAACGTGCATACCATGTTTGTCTAATTAGGATCAACAAATCCTTCAGGTTGTTCAATGTATACCTCTTTTTCTAGTATTCGATTAAAAAATATAGACTTAACATCCATCCGATATACCTTGAATCCTTTATATGCAATGTATGCAAGTAGTATTCTCACTCCTTCAAGTCTAGCAATGGGTGCAAAAGTTTCTCCATAGTCAATTCCTTCTTCTTGTGAATACCCTTTGCAAACTAATCTTGCTTTATTTCTAGTTACATTCCCATCCTCATTTAGTTTGTTTCTAAATATATATTTGGTGCCAATAACATTTTTATCACTCGGTCTCAGTACTAATGTCCATGTCTTATTTTTTTTGTATTTTCTCAATTTTCTCATTCATAGAATTAATCTATTCTTCATTTTCTAATGCATCTCTAACATTCTTAGGCTCAAATTCACAAATTAAACAAGAATTATCTCTTAACTTACTTCTTGTCTTCATGTCTGCTCTTTTATCTCCAATAATCTGATTCTTTGGATGATTTCTCCTCACATATCTAGCAAGTTTATGTTCAGTTCTTTCTTCTTCATTGTCTTCCCATGTAGTTTCATTGTGTTCTTGTTCATGATCTTTAGTTTTGGTATTTTCCTGATACTCGGTCTATGCTACCTCTTTCCCAGTGACATTACCCTATTGCACAGTAATGTTAGGCATCTGGATCGGTATAGTATTAGGTTCTTCCATGTAGAAAAATCTACTATAATATTCCAGTTATTTCATGTTGGCCACATCATTTTTCTTAGCAAATTCATCAACTTTCACATTTGCACTACCAATGATTTTGATAGATGTCCTATTCAAACATTTGTAAGCTTTACTCTTAGTAGAATATCTATGAAATATTCCTTCATCACTTTTTGAATCAAATTTACCATTTTGATCATATTTTAGAATATAAATCTGACTACCAAATATTCTAAAATAGCTCACATTAGGTGTATAACCATACCATAGCTCATAAGGTGTTTTGTTTGAATCTTTCTTTAGTTTTACTCAGTTCAGTGTGTAAACAGTTGTGCTAACTACTTCTCTCTAGTATTTTTGTGCAACATTCTTTTCAATCATCAGTGTTCTAGCATAATATACAATTGATCTATTCCTTCTTTCAGCAATTTTGTTCTTCTGTGGTCTCCTCGGTGCAGAAACTCGTCTTTTGATTCCACTCTCATTACAAAAGTTAGTGAACTCATCAAAAATAAATTCACCTCCTCTATCAGATCTCAAACACTTTAGATCTCTTCCAATTTCTTTTTCCACTTTTTATTTATACCATTTAAACATCTTAAATGCTTCAGATTTCTCTTTCAGGAATATGGCAGTCATCATTCTAGAATAATCATCAACAAATTAAATAAAATATTTTTCCCCATAATAGCTATGTATTCTCATTGGTCCACATAGGTCTGTATGAACTAACACCAAAATATCATTAGATGAAAAATTCTTTCTCTTGAAACTATATTTTGACATCTTACCCATTTGACAATTTTTGCACATTACATGGTCTGGTTTAGATAAGATCAGCAAGCCTCTAACTTTTCTTTTCTTACTAATATTAACCATGTTGTCAAAACTTATATGAAAAATTATTTTATGACATAACCATATATCTTCATTCTTTTCCAATAAGCAAGTAGTTTCAATAGTGTCAAGGTAGAATAGGTTACCTTTAGATTGTTCACCAGTGCCGATCAAATTTCCAGTTCCATCATAGATTCTAGATTTTTTATTTTCAAATGCAACTCGGTGACCTATGTTATTCAACTGTGAAACACTCAACAGATTGTAATTTAGTCCTTTTACCCAATATGCATTTTCACATTTGATTTTATTGTTCAACATAATAGTACCTTTTCCTTTCACTTAACAAGGTGTATGATTTCCCATTCTTGCAGATCCACCATCATAATGTTCAAGAAATTCAAATTTTCCTTTATCTCCAGTCATGTGATGTGTACAGACACTATTAATAACCCAAATGTCATGCTTACTAACTTTAGAAATAAGTGTTATTTATACATACCTTTCATCTACATCTAAATCATCCTTCAAAGCTACAAACATTATCTCAATATCTTCATCACTGTCAGAACCACTGTCATTATCTTTATCTTCACCAATGTAACAAACTTTCTTACATTTGTCCTTGTAATATTGGTTATCTCTTCTATCATACTATTGGTTTCTTATGTAGTCTCTATCATCACTTCTGTCATTAGATCTATCATTTCTTTCATCATTCTTTCTATTAAGGCATCTTACAGCAAAATGGCCAATCTCTTTACAATTAAAACATATCAAAGGTAGTTTACCTTTACATCTTCCTTTACCTTTGTGCAATCTTCTAACCATTAAAGCTTCAAATTTATCAAGTTCCTTGTCCTCACTATCACTATCACTATTATTTCTGATTATGTGTTTGCTACTAGATTTACCAATTTTCAAAGTAGACATAAATTCGGATTCCATACATGGTACAATACTGTTATCAAAGTTATTCAGCTCAAAATAAATCAATATTACAACAAGACTATCAACAGTAATGCTATTTCCAAGTGCTACTCTCATTTCATGTATTGCAAAGACTCTTCTAGAATAAATAGGAAATAGAGTTCTAAGAATATTATTCACAATACTGTCTTCATCAATAGTTTCACCAAATCCTTGAATAGAATTCACAACTTCCTTAAGTCAGGTACTGTACTATGTTATGTTCTCTCCTTTCTTTCTCGTGTGAGAAAAATTTCCTCAAAGACTTTCAGCTTTAGATCTCATTAGATTTGCATCTCCTCCATAAAGTAGTATAAGATGATCCCACATCTACTTGGTAGTTGTACATGTCTTGACGTCCTCAAATTTTGCATTAGTAAGTGAAGAAGAAATCTCCACTATGATAAGGTTATGTTCATGTTTCTCTTTCATCTGATTAACACTCAAAGTTCCAGAAGGTAGAATGAATTCATTATCTAGATAATCTGCAATGTTGTCTCCAATCCCTAATACATATAGTCTCATTCTACTTTTCCATGTCGATAAATTATCCTTGTTCATCTTTGGTGCATCTCTCTTATACATCTTGTGATCTTTAGCTTAAGTCCTTCAAAACTTTCTTCTAAGAACTGTATACTCTAATACCAATTGTTAGAATAATTGAGAGGGGGGGTTAATCAGTTAGAATTAGTTTCCTCACAAATTATCTTATAGTCCCAAATTCTTCCATATGTATATCAAAATAAATTCAAACATATAATTCAACTTGGTAAAAATATATTCTGTAATCTCAAACTTAATAAGTAGGAGATATTTTTCCACAGCAAGTCAAATTGTGATATTGCTATTAGGATTCAACTGTGTAGTTTTTGAGTCAAACTCATTGACCCATAATTCATGAGTAGTGGTTCACATGAACCCATCTCTCATGAGAATGAATGGAACACTTAGCACTCATTGGATCTAGGTGATGCTCACAGAGGTGAAGCACCGGGACTACACAGTTGAATCCTGATAGCAATATCACAATCTCAAACTTAGTCAATAGTGTTTACCGAATATCAGTAAATTAATATTATTATTATCAATCTAGGTCAATAAATTAATGTTTATGGTAAAATAACAATCCATAATAATTCATGTATATTAACACAAATTTTTAACGTGGAAATCCTACTAAGGGAAAAACAACCTGGGACTGGTGACCAAAATATTTTCACTCTTCTAAATTGAGGTTGGTGAAGAGCCAACCCTATTAAAGGTTACAATGCACACTATTAAATGTGACCTAGTTAGATGATTTAAAACTAAAATTTCTCTCTTGATCATGCATTCACTATGGGGTCAACAAGAAAACACTCAACATTCATTATAATGTCATAATAAAGACTTTCACAATCCTCTTAGCACTGTAAAGATCTTGCAGGAAATTTGCCTAAGCCATGAAAATTCTCCTTTTCTTCCTCTGTCCACAAGCCCTAATTTCAAATTTTCTAGTCATTGAGCAAGAAACCCTGAACCCTCATGGTCTTGTTATAAAATTGAGTTACCTTTTTCAGTCACTTAAAATCCTTGTAAACCATGTGATTTATGTTTCATGTTGAATGAAGCCGTCCCTTTTAATTTTTCTTAAATCTAAGCAGTCGATGAGTTAATTTTGTTTTATTTCCCTAAGTCCTAGGCCCCAACATATTTTATTACCTTTTTATATATGCCGAGCATGTCCATTTTAATCCTATGGTTGGCTTAAAGGCTAGAAGCCAATATGAACTAGATCTGTCCATCAAGCCATTAAGCCATGCGACCATGTGTCCAAGGTGGAACCTATTCTGTACAGAGGGTAAAGTAAAGTTCAGTCAAGTTCCAGAAGATCGAACAGTCAAATTAAAGGCTTAGTGATGAGATGTGCATGATCTAGTGTTTAAGCCATTAAGCCTAAGTGATGCATGTCTATGGCAGGCCAGGCTAATGTCAAAAGCTAAAGTAAAGCATAGGTAAGTTGATTTTAATTGGACGGCTCACATAATGACTTAAAGGAAAAGTGATCAGAATTTATCCATTAAGGCATTACGTCCGATCGAGACCTGTCCTCATGTGATCATGGGGCTGGTGTAAGGAAAAGATAAAGGGTGGATAAGTTAGAAAGGATCATGCAGTAGGCGTGAAGGATTAGTGCAAATTTTCTTGACATCTAGTCTTTAAGACATCACGCATGCGCGACGTGTGGTGGACCTAATCGCAGGCCTGGGTAACTTAAAATAGATCGACGATGGTATTTTAAAGACCAATAAGGTTTGAATCTCATTCATTTGATTTTTTTTCCATGCCACCCGCAACGGGTATAATAGTATTTTAAATATTTAAAAGGGTTTTTCATGGCGGTTAGCAGATATTTGATCTCAGAGGCATTAATGACCCAATCTGATCTTATAGATCGACTATGCATAGCTGTTGAAGACCAGAGGAATTGAAATTTGGTATGTCGAGATGTATTTATGTCCAAAATTGATAGAAAAGGGTTTTATATCAGACGATAAATGCATTTAGTGGCGCCTAGTTATTTTTTCATTTATGTGAGCTGCTTTTAGAGTCATGCTTGGGAATTCTTTGACCTCAACGTATTATGCTCACATTCATGGAGTATGGCAGCTAATTTCCATATCTGATCAGAATTGCATAGAATAAAGAGAGATAGGGTTTCAAATTGACAATCAGAATTAAATGCTTGACACGATTGGTTGTAAACCCTAACCCTAAATAGTCTGAAGCTTGTAGCATTCTTGTTCCTGCAAAAGAATATTCAAGATCATTTAGATGAGGGTGGAATTTTATGCCACATCAAGGGTTGTAAGCTCTGCATGTTAAATTAAGACTATCAGTGGTCTTTTGGCTCTGATTTTTCATGTTTAGATATTTTATAAATAAGATTTGTCTGTATCTCCTTGTATTTTGTGAATTCTTATTGAATTGTAATGTCTTCAGTTTGATCTCTTGTACTCATTTGGGTTGATTGTTAAGGACTTTCAATCCATCACACTGTAAGGTAGAGGGTCTAATTTCTTTAGGGTTTATTTTAGAGAGAATTAAACATCCTTAAAAATTTTGAGTGAGTAAAGGATTGAGGTGAATTGGATGATTACATCTTCTTCTAGGAAGTGTGAATTGAGTATGTAAGGCATAGTCAAGTTCGGTGATCATTTGTAGGATTTATATTTGATGAATTTTGTTGTTTGCAGAGAGTCTTTTCATTTAAAGTGACTCCATATCCACTCAATAGGGCACTATTCTGATATGTTATATTTGTGGTTCTCATCCAATTTTATAAAAATTGTTACAATCTACTGGTTTTATACTACATCCACCATTCCTGCTTGCTTATAAAGCTATTATATTTTGAAAGGAAGAATATTGGTAATACCCACCTGATTTTGTGGAGCTCAAAGTGTAGAAGGTTTTAGGACCTTGTTGAACATTGCTTCTTCTTCTTTTTGAATTAGTGCATGGGTCTATAGAGGAACATACCTGAGCTGCAGGTATACCAAGATCAACAAGTAAAAGAACTAACATAAATGGCGACTCCACTGGGGAGACTTAGCACAAAGGAATTTTGAAGGCTTATCAAGTCAAGGTGAAAATTAACCTATCCACTAGAGACTAAGAGAAATGTTCTTTTCATAATTTTTCTTTAAATATTTGCAAAAAATAATCTGAGGTGAAGTCTCATATTTTAAAATCCCAATTTTTTCTAGTGGTGACTCCGAATTTGGTTGGCTAGTGTTTCAAATAAAAGGTATAGTTTTGTGTTACATCTTGTTAGTCAAGATATAAGAAAATATGAGAAACACCAGAGTGTACATGAAATATCATCCAAAATTTGAAGTAGAGAGTGGGATTCCCAAGCCTGCTAAAAGAAATTTGTCAAAAAGAACTGAATCCATAAGTGGAAGTTCTTGGAAACCTAACGTTTCAAGGGTTAGTCATCCTTTGGATACTATCCCAGAAAGAAGTAATACTCCTTCTCCTAGTCCTGAATCAGATGGTGTTGGTTTCTTTGACAACATGTTTGATACTCCTATCAAAGATGATATATCTCAACAAAAGGTTGCGACTCACATTCAGTATAGAAAGGATAATGAGAGGAGAAACAATAGAAATTTTAGACCTAGAGATGTTTCAAACATTGAAACTTCTTCCCAAACTACAAGAAATAACCCATTTTTACAAGATGATCCTTATGAGGAAGCAATAAACCATAGAGAAGTAGACCTTATAAATCTTGAATATTCTACAAATTCTGATATTACTTTGCCTAATCCTGATCTTATTTTTGGTAGTAATGATGCCTTGAGAAGAGAAATACAAGAACAAATGATTCTAAGGCAAATATTAGAATAGGAAAAAGAGAATGAGGTTATGCTAGCTTTGATTGAAAATGAAGACTTACAAAGACAAGTGGAACAACTTAAATTGATGAATCAAGGTATGGGTCAGAGCTATAAGGGTCTAAATAAGGAGATCTTTGGTGATGTGGATGCCAAAAGGAAGGATTGTAAAGAGACAGAGAGACATTCAAACAGAAGATAGATGGAGGAAGAGCCTGAAATCAGACAAATCATTGATTGGGAAAATGAAAGGTCTTCAAAGCCTAAGGCTCCTTTACAAGATCCTACTTCTAATAGTGCAAGTAACCCTAAATTAGACAAAGGTAAACATAAGGTTATTGGTGTACACATTGGTGAGCCTAAAACTATAGTGGAGGTATCTTAGGGTATGTCTTTACTAGACATTGAGCTAGAAAGAGATAGAAAAGTAAAATATTATATTGCCAAACAGTTGGAAAAGGCTGAATTAGATGTTGCTGCTGCAAAAATGAAGAAGAAAATTGCTTTCCTTCAGTCTACTAGAAATCAAAAGGCAGTTAATACTACTACTAATACTCATAATAGTAGTGGATTAGGTCCTAAGGTGCAAGAAAAAAATACTAATAATAATACCATGGGATTTAGTTCACTTTAGGGTACTGCAAATCAGGCCGAGGGTCTTGGTAGAAGTGGCCAAAATCAGGGACCTGGTTTTCAAAGGAGACCCATGCATTTGGAGACATATAAACAATTATATTTTGATGGTATTCAAGGCCAGCCAAATGTCATTCCAAATGAAATAAGGGATAAACTCCCTAAATTTAGTGGAAATAATGTAGTAACTGGTGAAGAGCACCTAAAATCTTTCTCTGACAAGATGAATGACTATGAAATTGAGCATGAGGATATTGTTATGAAATTATTTGTACAATCCTTAATTGAAGATGCCAGAGACTGGTACCGTGGCCTTGCTAATGGAAGCATCAGTTGATGTAATAAATTTTCACAATGCTTCAAGGAACAATATGGTGATCAGGTGAATTCTTGCTATATATTGAATGAATTCAACAACATCAAGAAGTTTCAAAATGAAACTTTATCTGAATTCAATAGCAAATGGCCATGCATAAATTATTCCAAGTGTTGAGGTTAGATGAAAATGTATATCTTACAACATATTGCAATGCCTTGGATAGTAAGATTGCCTATTTTGTAAGGGATAAGAACCCTTGTACATTAAGGGATGCTTTCAAGATGGAAGTAAATATTGAAAGTAATAGAAGGGCATGAGGTAAAATTGGCAAAAGAGATGATGGTAGGTTATGGAAAGACTCTAAAGGTCAGTCTAGTAGGTTTCCAAAGGAAGAAAATAAAAAGATAAAGTTGATAAACTAGTCTCTACAATCAAGGACCTAACTACTAAGGTAGATAAAAATGAGAGAGGCTTTCAAAGTAACAGACAACAAAATTAGAGATTTGAGAATCCTTACAGATTGCAATACATGCCCTATAAAAAAAATTGGAAGGATGGTAAACCTCTGTCAGAGGGTCCAAGTAATAAAGGTACTCCTGATCTATTAAGGAGAAATAATGTACATAATGTAGAGAGTATTTATTGGTGTGTTCCCTACAAAATTCCACATTCTCCTCTTGAATGTGCAGTTGCCCAAGATTTGGCAGGATCTGCTGAGAATGAAGATGATCAGAGTGATCAAGAGGAGGAGGTACCTAAATTAAATATGTTCATGACCTATCCTCAAGAGGAGAGTAGAGATAATTATACCATCAATGTTTCTAATTCAAAGGATGAACATACACAACTAAGAAGACCTAGTGATAAAGAAGTGAGATATTTCACTCTGGCTACAATTACTCAAGCTAGGAGTGCTTATAATTTAAGAAATAGAAAAGTGGATAAGGATCAGGGAAGGCCTCATTTATTGTTTATAAACAAAATTCCTAATGAACCCCCAATCCAAAATAAAGATAACATTCAGGTGGAAAGCAAGGGTAAGGTTTCTATTGGAGATGTTTTGAGTTTTCCTGCTTTTGACATGAAACATACTCTGTCTCAAATGAAGGTGTTAGTACCTTTAATTGAGATGCTAAAGGTCAAGGAGCATAGAGAGGAAGTCTTCTCTTTTCTCAAAGATATAACAAATGATGGTGTGCCTATCATAAGCATTATCAAGAAAAAAAAGGAGTTGATGGAGAGCAGGAGACTCCTAAAATCTACGTAGGGAACATTATTACTCAGGAGCCATCTCAGATTGATCCTTTTTATGTCACATTACTAGTGAATGACCAATTGATAAGAAATTGTATGATAGATTATGGTGCAGTAGCAAATGTGATGCCATATGGTGTTATGAAGGAACTGGGTTTAAAAGTTGACACATATTTTGGAAGGTGTTTTTCTATGGACAACCAGGAGGTACCTATGGTTGGAACCTTAAAGGACATTGAATTGAAGATTGCTATTTTTCTTGAGTTTAATTTTAAAATGGATGTGGTTGTGTTTGATACACCACCACATTATGGTATGTTATTGTCGACACAGTGGGCAATGACAGTTGGAGGACATTTGTAATTGGCCTGTCATATGTTACAATCACTATAAATGGGAGTGATGATAAATTATATAGGGAACCAAGAGCTCCAGTCATAATTGAAAGGAGGGATACCAAGGATCTCATTTTTTTTGTTGATATTGATATGGAAAGTTTTAGAATAGAGCAAGATTGCTCTAGATTTGAAAAGTAGGACCTAATTATGAAGGAGTTACAATCACACCCAAATCATATATGGAAGATGTACTTTGATGGTGCATGATCCAAGGAAGGATCGGGAGCTGGTATTTTTATATATATCTCCATCAGGTACTACATTTAAATATTCATTCCTCTTAGATTTTCAATGCACAAATAATATTGCAGAATTTGAGGCATTGTTATTGGGCTTAGAGGTTTCCATAAAGCATGGCATAAAATTGTTAAGAGTATTTGGGGACTCTGAATTAGTTGTTTCCCAAATTAAATCCCTATATACTGCTAAAAATGATAGTTTAAAATTATACAAACATGCAGTATGGGATAAGATTGAGTTCTTTGATGCTTTCCAAATAGACTAGATAGAGAGATCTAAGAAAATTATGGCTTATTTCTTAGCAAATGTAGCCATAAATATTAATGATATAACTTTGGTTGGGATCTCTACTATTGAAAGCAAGATCAGGCCTGCAATTCTTGATAATGTATACAGTTGGCAATTTTTTTAAGATGACAAGGATATTCTCCAATTCATTCAATGCTTGGATGATTATGAAGGTCAAAAAATTGATTGCAATGCTTTAGTTGAAACCATAGATAACAAGAAAACTATTTTTGGGATTTAAGTTGTTCAGTTTCCAACAAATGTCATACCTAAGGGTTCGGTTCAACTAGAGGGTATTTGCAATGATAATGATGTTCATTTTCTTAAGAGACCTGATGTCAAATTGATAGCATTGAAGAAGTGAATTTAGGGTCAGAGACTATCCCTAAAATGGTATACATAGGGAAGAATTTAGCCCCCCACATCAGAGAAATTTTGATCATCTTATTAAAGAAGTAAAAGCATGTTTTTTCTTGGTCTTACAAAGATCTTAAAGCATATAGGGAGGATCTATTCAACATGAAATTCATCTAAATCCTGATGTGAAACCTTTTAGAGAAAATAAGATACCTATCAATCCTTTGCTAGCATCAAAGATGCAGGAAGAATTGATGAAACTCAGGGATGCCCAGATAATAAAACCAATCAGACATTCATCATGGGTGTCAAATCTTGTGCCTGTGAGAAAAAATAATCAAGATATCAGGCTTTGTGTTGACTTTAGAAACCTTAATGTGGCATCACTTAAAGATAATTATTATTTTCCTAATATGGAGGCAATGCTACAAAGAGTTACAGGGTGTGACATTCTATCTATGATGGATGGATTTTCTGGTTACAATCAAGTTTTAGTCAAGGAGTCTGAGAAATTCAAGACAACCTTTACTACCCCTTGGGGAAATTATGTTTATGTTAGAATTTTTTTTGGTCTCATGAATGAAGGGGCCACTTTTTAGAGAGAAATGAATGTTTCTTTCAAGGAATTCATAAATATAATTATGGTTTTCTATCAAGATGATCTTACGGCATATTCAAAAAGGGCTGAGGACCATTGCAAGCATCTTAAAAAGATATTTGGTAAGGCTTGGGAGTTTGGAGTTTCTCTTAATCCAAATAAGTGTCATTTTGTTGTTTGAGAGGGAAATTTTCTAAGGCATATAGTTTCTAAAGAAGGAGTAAGATTAGATCCTGAGAAGATTGAATCTATTAATATGTTGACTCCTCACAAGAACATCAAAGGTGTCCAATCTTTCTTGGGAAAAATAAATTTTGTAAGAAGGTTCATTGTTAATTTTGCAGAGATCGTAAAACCTATTGCCAAGTTGTTAAAGAAAGATGTTCAATATGCTTGGAGTCCAGAAGCTCAACAAGCTTTTGAGAAAATTAAACTGGCTATTCATGAAGTACCAGTTTTAAAATATCCTAATTATGAGTTGCCTTTTTCTATTTTCTCATTTTCTTCATTCCGTACCATTGTTGTAGTGTTGTTACAAAAGGACAAGGAGAGATTTGAGCATCCAATTGCATTTTTCAGCAAATCCTTGCAGGCAGCTGAGTTGAATTATAAAATTATGGAGAAGAAAGATTATGCCTTAGTTAAGGCATTCGAGGCTTTTAGGCCTTATTTAGTATGTGCTAAGGTGGTTGCCTATGTGCCTCATGCAATAGTAAAGCATATTTTGTCTCAAAGTGAGGTCACTGGCAAGAGGTGCAGATGGATCAATAGAATACAAGAATTTGATCTAGAGATCCATATAACCAAATTAGTTAGAGGCTTGGGACTTGCAAAGATCATGACAAATTCAAACATAGAGCTTACCCAAGTAAACAATGTGCAAGAAAATGAAATGCCAACTACCATTGAAATGCAACCATGGCATACTAATATTGTTTACTTTTTAAAGAAGAATAAATGTCCTGAGGATACGACAAAGAATCAAAGAAGGGCTCTCATACTTAAGAGTCAGAAGTATGTACTAATACAGGGAGAATTATATTGGAAAAACAAAGATGGAATTATTTTGTTTTGTCTTAATAAGTGTAACACCCCAAAATTGGCCTCTTGCAACCCTAACCAAATTTGTTGCATTTGTCATTCTTCTAAATCATTAAAGACCTATTGTACTAGACAATTATGAGTTTTCACTGACTCTACTTGACCTGAGTGTCAAATGCAGAAAATTATAAATCTGTATTAATCATACATCATATTTAATTCCTAAATATCTATTGGCTAAACAAACCCTATGATCGAATTAATTTAATTAATAAAGTCCTAGCACTTTAATTAAATTAAATTCACCCTCTTTAGCTGAGACACATGAAAAGGAATTAAATAATATTTAATTATTAAATAAATATCCTCATTTCAATAATTGAATTTAATTATTCAGATAATTGAGAAAAAGCAATTATGAGGTCATATTTATTTAATTAATTAGATATTCTCTCAAAAATCTTATTTCTATTCAGAAATGGAAAATTTGAATTAATTGTGCTTTAAAGAGAAATAAAACAATTAAATTCAAATAAAATAGTATTAAATCAAAGAAAGAAAATAGTTAAAGCAGGAAGAAAACAATTTATTGAATTCTTTTCAATAAAGCTTTCTATTATAAACTGGCTTTTCTATCTGTTTTATTTCAAAAAGGAAAGTTTCTATTCTGATCATCTCAGAGTCTATAAAAGAACTCTCATTCTTCATTCAAATCCTCCCTGATTATCCCCGGAATTATTAGAAAAAAATATGCATTGTTAGAATACTGAATTGTTCTCTCATTTCTTAAACATCTCATATAGATTAACTTCATTTTTGCAATAGAATAGCTTCAATTTCTAGAGTAATGACATTTAGCAATCATGTTTAGATTATCTCACATCTTTCATTTCTTAGCATAATCTTGCATTGTATTGCATTTATCATGATAAATCCTTCTTTCTTAGATTGGTCCATGGTTGTGAGACTCTCGTCCTGAGAGAAATTTAAAAAGCCCCATCTAGATAGAAGGCAACAGGTCAAATCACGCAGGCAAATAAGATGAATAATCTCATATTCAGTCTTGTATGTACCTAGTGAAGAAGGACTATCTTGAAGTGTGTGGTTGATTAACAAGGCCAAAATTAACTCATACATTTCTGGTGCCCACCGTGGAGCGGGTATATTTCTATCTGGCCTCATTTCATTTCATATTTTTCACTTTTTTGCATTATGTCCGTACTTTCATATAGGTTCTATTTTAATTTCGTGCAAAATTTCTTTTCATTTCGTGCGAACTTTCTAGTTCTTCATGTGGCATAGAAAAGTTCTTCGCATGATCTACTATATTTTATCATGCGAAATTGCAATCCAGAGATTTCAATTTAATATTTCATTGCCTCAATTTTCTAACCACCTGTTGTTTTCTAACATCTATGATTTTTTGATTTTATCTTTTGAAACAGCATAACAGTGGTTTGCAGGACGCTGAGACAAAGAAAAGCCATCATAAACTTCTGACATGTTTATTGCAGGACGCTGATATGAAGAAAGGAATTACAAAATACTAATGGGTTTCATTGTAGGACATTTATTGAAGGCCTTGCATGTTTTCACAAATTCTTATATATGTTTTTAGTAGTTAAAACACACTTTGGTTGGTGCTTAAAATGAATCATTGTCTTGCGTGATTGAAGTGGTTTTTAGATTGTAATCCTAAAAAATACATGAACGTATCCTCTCCCCTCACCTTTATGGATCTTGGGTGTAAGAGAAATTCATGTGATTCTTCTAGAGTGGCTACCTCCCAAGAGCTTTAGCAGAGCCAGTGAGAGTGGATGCCCAACCGGTAACAGGCTAAAGCCAAGCCCTTCCAAACTGGTATAAAAAAAATGCTATTGTGATTAATGTCAGAATAGATAGGTGTGAATTCATTGTGGCAACCAAAATATCCTCTAGTACCCTAGTGGTGTGTTAAAGTCCTGACATCGTTAAGGTGAAAGCCTTGCTTTGAACGGATTGGGAGAGCCCCCTTTATTGGGAAAATGACTTGACCACAACCACCTAAATGGATGTCCTTACTACAAACTATTGTTCTAGTTTCCAAAAACCCTCTATCTATTGGCACAGAAGGTCAGAGACCACCTAAGATGCCCCACATTTTTATGGCTTTTAGTAGAGAGAACAGCCCTTTGGGAAGCAATTCCTTTGGGGTTCGAAGCTTGGTATGCTTGAGAAGTGAGTGCATATGTAAGGAGGAGCTCGTGCTTCCAAGCTTCTAAGTTATCCACTAAGAGTAAGCGTAGCTGAACTTCAGTTCAAGTGGGGATTCAACAGATATTGTCCTGGCTATCCTAGGATTGTAATGTGCTTGTTCTGGTACTACAAACATTCTATTTAATGTGTTTTGCGTGGG
>MU223065.1:775579-806309 GCA_018584345.1 Thuja plicata | reverse complement strand
CCACAAGGTCATGGTCAATGAACAATGCCTCATGGAGTTCAAGATTGGTGGATACCATGATGAGGTACTGTGTGATATCATATCTATGGATGTATGTCATATGTTGTTGGGTAGACCATGGTAGTTTAACATATGTGATGTACATGATGGTCATGCGAATACCTATTCTATAACAAAGGATAGAGTGTGATATAAGCTAAAGCCATTGAATGACACAGAAGAAAAGGTATGTGGTAGTGCAAGAATAAATTTTTTTGATGGAAGAAAGTTCCTAGATGGTATGAGGCATGAGCATGTGTTTTTTTCTTTAATTTCAAAAGCTGATAAGGAGGAAGTAGAAGATGTTCCTGTAGAAGTTATAGATTTGTTGAATGAGTTTTAGGATATTGTAACCGATAATGTGCCTGAACCATACATCTGATGATATTCTAGAATTAGTCCATACTGATTTATGTGGACCTATGAGGACAAAGAGCTATTATGGAGATAGATAATTTATTCTCTTTGTTGATGATTATTCTAGAATGATGATAGTCATATTTTTAAAAGAAAAATTTGAAGCATTCAAGATGTTTAAATGGTATAAAGCTATGGTAGAGAGACAAAGTGGTAAGGATCTAAAATGTTTGAGATCAGATAGAGGAGGAGAATTTATATTAGATGAATTCACTAATTTTTATAATGAGAATGGTATAAAAAGATAGGTTTCTGCACCAAGAACACCACAGGAAAATGGAATTGTTGAAAGAAGGAATAGATCAATAGTTGATTGTACAAGAACACTGATGATACAGAAGAACATCACCTAGATCTTTTGGAGGGAAGCTATTAGCACTGTTGTCTACACACTTAACATAGTACAATTAAGAAAGGAATCAAAGAAGACTCCTTATGAGATATGGTATGGTAAAACGCCCAATGTAAGTTGCTTCAAAATATTTGGAAGTCAATTTTATGTCTTAAAAGATGATAGAAATGGAAAACTTGACTCCAAAAGTGATGAAGGCATTTTTCTGGGGTATTCTACCAAAAGAAAAGCTTTTAAATGTCTAATCAAGGCTTCTAACAAAATAGTTGAAAGTGCAAATGTAAAGATTGATGAATTTGCAGAAAAGAATGAGTTAGAAAGCACAAAAGAACCTAAAGACTACAATAAATTTGTATACTATGAAGGACCCACAACTCTATCTGAGAAACAGTGCATAAATCCAGAACAACAGAATGTTGCAACTGACGGTCAGAATGTTGTTACCGACAGTCAGAATAATGATCAAGATAATGTGCAAGGTAATGAAGATCAAGCTGATATGCAAAGATTTGTACCTATACTTGCAAGATATGTAAGAAGGAACCATCCAAAGGACCAGATCATAGGAGATAAAAAAGCTAGTACAAGAACAAGGAGTAAGTCTTTAAACTCAAATTGCTTAATTTGTGAGTTTGAACCAAAGTATGTCAATGTTGCACTAGATAATGAAGAATGGATAAGTGCTATGAATGATGAGATTGAACAAATTTAAAAGAACAAGACATGGTCACTTGTGCCAAGACCAGATGACAAGAATGTCATCGATACAAAATGGATATTCAGGAACAAACTGAACGAGAATGGAGAAGTCACAAGAAACAAAGAAAGACTAGTATGCAAGGGGTATGCACAAGAGGAAGGTATAGACTATGGAGAAACCTTTCCACTTGTTGCTAGGCTAGAAGGAGTAATAATTTTACTTGCTTATGCTGCATATAAAGGATTCAAAGTATATCAAATGGACATCAAGTCAGCATTCCTAAATGGAATACTAGAAGAAGAGGTATATATTGAACAACCAGAAGGGTTTGTAGATCCAGACAAGAGGAACATGGTATGTAGACTTCATAAAGAATTGTATGGATTAAAACAAGCTCCCAAATCCTGGTATGAAAGGCTTCATTCCTATCTAATAAGTATTGGATTCATAAGGACTAGTGAGAACAGTAATCTGTATTTAAAATAAGATACTAATGCTAACACTTTGATTGCTGAAATATTTTTTGATGACATCATATTTGGAGGCAATGATATGCTGTGCAAATCATTTTCTAATGAGATGAGAAAGGAATTTGAGATGTCTATGTTTGGAGAGATCAAGTTCTTTCTTGGTTTGCAGATCATTCAACAAAGTGAAGGTATTTTTATTACACAGTCCAAATACATCAAAGAGGTTATGAAAATATTCAAGATGGAAGATTCCAAACCTATTGGAACACCAATGGCTACTAGATGCAAATTAACAAAACAAGACAAGACAACAGAGGTAAATCAGACTCTATACAGATCCATGATAGGAAAACTCATGTATGTTGTACACACTAGACCAGATATTGCACATGAAATAGGAATTGTTGCTAGATTTTCTACTAACCCCAGGGAATCACACATAATTGCTATGAAAATAATACTAAGATATCTAAAGAATACTGAGGAATTTGGATTATGGTATAGAAGAGAAGGAAAATTTGAACTAAAAGTGTTTATCGACGCTGATTGGGCTGGGAATCTTGATGACCGAAAGAGAAAAACTGGAGGAGAATTCTTTATGGGTGATAGACTTGTCACATGGATTAGCAAGAAGCAAGGACGCATCTCTCAGTCTACTGTAGAAGTAGAATATGTTGTTGCTACTGCAAACTGCTCAAATATTGCATGGATCAAATAGCTGCTGGAAGGTATGCATATGAAGATCAAAGAACTAGTAGTTATTTATTGTGATAACACCAGTGCAATAAATATTTCCAAGAATCCAGTCATGCATGCGAAGACTAAACACATTGCCATAAAGTATCATTATTTGAGAGAACAAGTCCAAGAAAAAGAGGTGATACTTGAATATGTGCAATCAAAAGAATAATTGGCTGATATATTCACCAAGCCACTACCCAAGCATACATTTGAGTGAGGCATTATATGTATCTAGTGAGGCTCTACTAGTGAGTAAGGTTTTTAAAGTCAGTGAGTTATTTTTTAGTGGGTTTTCATCCTTATGAGGATTTGTGACTCATGAAAAATTGTTTTATGGTCTCTTATTTTTCATGGTCTATTTGGTTTACAAGTTCAAAATATGAGTCTTGTGAATATTTTAGCATAAGGATTTCTATGAAGTCTTCAGTTTGAATAATTTTATTATGATTCTTCATGTTCACATGTATGATAGATTCACATGTATGATGTATCTCATGATAATAGAACTGTTCTGAAACTATCTTTTTATATATTCAAGGATGATAACATTTAATTAAGACTTAAGAATTGATATACCACTGATTCAAACCCCCACCCCCCCCCCCCTCAGTGATATTGTACTCCAACAAGTTTGAGGAAATTCACAATATGTGTGAAGAATACTATTAGTATATTTAGTTACAATTTTAAATGGCCTAACACTACCAAGAATATAAAGCCTTAAATGAACTCAATTGAAATTCAAATATCCTAGCAGGATAAGTGCACCAAGATGTTGAACAAAAAGAGGGGTATAAGTGGCCACTTTTTTTTCTTTCTAAAATTAGGTAAACCTAAACTTAAAAGAGAAATTCGAGGGTCATGCACTCAAAATTAGAAGATGTGTAAAGAATAAGAATTGTAGTATCTAAATCTAGTTTTTGAAACTACTAATTTTTTTTTAAAATGGATATGATTAAGATGGTCAAACCCGTCGTGCACAAAAAAATGTTGCAACTTTTTTCAGAAAAACATAACATAGTTGTTTTTGTGTGGTTCACAAAAGATATAGTTTGATTTAGTATTTTTCAAAACCCTTTAGTAGGATGATAGGTAAGAGTGAGATCTATAAGTTTTGTATTTTTTTGTAATTTTTTGGTAAGTATTTTTTTAATGATTTTTTGAAGTGAGCACATCCTAAAAATCTGGTACTTGTTCGTGCGTTGGGCATAACTTGCATCACAATAATTGAAAATATAAAAAAAATTGAAAGTTTATAGAATCAAGTGTAGAACACGAATATGTAATTTGTTTTGAATTTTGTCAAGTATATCAAAAGTTATTAAAAAAATGGTAAACATATGTCACTAAGGTCTGTCAAGCCACTGGTAAAGAAAATTAAAGCTTACTATGTTAATGTTGTCCAAAAATAGAAAAAATGTATATGGTTAGACACATGAGAATACATGTGATATTATGGTGGTAATTTTAGAGATATTGACTTGATCATTTGTACACCTAATGACGAAAAAGTTGAGAAACAATCTTGGTAGAAAAAAATGTGTAAAGGGACAAAAATGGAGGGAAAATGAGCTTGCAAGCCTTAGGGTCATTTTTCAAGACTTTTACCAAGCCAAAATGTGTATGGGTTCCTATGTGCTAAATAACCCACATGAGTTATACAAAAAAAAATTAGCATTCCTAGTTCTACATAACCCATGTGGGTTATGTACAACTAAAAGCATAATTTTTAGTTCTCCAAAACTTGCACGGGTTATGAAGAAATAAAAATGTATACTTGTAAACTTACCATACACAACACATATGTATATAATTATATATATAATATGTGTATATATATGTATATATGCATATCTATAGATATATATACATCTCTCTCTCTCTCTCTCTCTCTCTCTCTCTCTCTCTCTCTCTCTCTCTCTCTGATGCAGAGGCACTAAGCACTAGTGCATGCATCTTGAAAATGACTCTAAAACTTGCAACTCACTACGCCTGGCATATACCTGTACACAAACATTAATATCTTTTGATAAACATACAATCTACAAAATCCCTCTAGTGAGGATGGGTGTAATTAGGTTTCTAAAAACATATTAAAAATTGAGAAAGATGCAACAGTGGGTTTTGGATTTATGACCCCCGTAAAAGCACCCAAAATTTTGTGATACTCATAAAATAGAAGAAAACTAAATTTTATTGCTTCTTGTTCAATTCCTACAACCCATGCCTCTCTAAAAAAATTGACTCTACTCTCATTTAATGACTTGATTCCTCTTCCACTCCAACCATTTCTTGGAAATTACATTTGAAGAGGAATACAAAAAGACTCCTATGCATGTGTTTCCCACAAAAAGACAAAGTGACCGTTACATTTGAAAATTTGAATCTTTAAACTTAAAAAACAACTTAAAACTAATTAAAACTTATAAACTATGGAATCCTAATGTCTTCCAACACTTTGGAGACTTTTTATAAATACTTCTAACCCCTAAGTAATTCTTGACACCCTTGGACACTATTGGTCCACTTACAAGTAATTAGTGCCTTTAGGAAATTAACAAACACTTTACATTGAAATGTCATTTCATAACCTTACAAAATATTATAGTTTCCAATATCTTGTAATTGAAATTCATAGGATATTTATCCATCTTCTTTTCCCTATGATTCTTATTGAATCTCTTAAAATTCGTATACTTGTATTGAATGTCTTTGGTGTCTTGATGGAGTATCCTTGGTGCCCTGCACCATACTCCACAACTTTGAAAACTTTTCCAAGTTCTCTTGGAAACCCTGCAAACACAAACATGGCAGAAATTTTTTTTTTATCTTCACCCTTGGTTTGAAAAGGTCAAAACCAAGGATCCATTCCATACTTGCATATTTATGCTCCAAAATGCATCCTCGCCTCCTCATTTTCAGTTTGCCTCTCGTGGGAAAAATGTAGACCAAAAACTGGTCCCAAATCTACACTTTTCCTTTAGTCTCAGTCCATGAGACCACTACTGCAACTTGTAACTCTTTCTCATTCTCAAACCTTGAGTCTCTTCTAATCAAGACCAATACATCTAGGATCTCATTCCTCTCCTCTAGGCATTCCACATCTTCTTTCATCATTAAGGGACTCAATACTGCCCCAACCTTCAATTTTTCTCCACATTCAAGCTCTCAAAACTTGATTTGTTGTTGCAATCATCAACAACTTCCTCTTCAATATATAAATAATATTTTGGAACCTCTTTTCTCATAGTTTATTCCAATTTATCATGTGCAATTTGTTTCACTTCCTCCTCCTCTTCATCTACTGCTCTCTCAAGAAGTGATGTTATCCATTCCCACTTATTTTGATTCTCATCGAAAGCCTCTTTAAGACTTTTCCAACTCTCTTCTTCTTGATTCTTCTTGGCTTCTTCTCTTTTATTCTTTGCTTCTCCTCCCTTCTTCTTTATTTCTCTTTATTTTCTCTCCTTCTTATAACCATATAGGTACTCCTTCAATTCCTTCACAATTTCTCTTTCACTCCTTGTCAAATCCATCTCTTCTCACACCAATCTAGGATTCATTACATCTCAAGCCACCACTTAGTAACACTCAAGGAGGATAGTTCAACTCCAAGGTCTCAACAAAGGACTATAAATCTTCTAAATCCTAGACCTTTTTCTCACTCTAATACCACTTGATGCAGAGGCACTAAGCACTAGTGCATGCATCTTGAAAATGACTCTAAAACTTGCAACTCACTGCCCTTGGCATATACCTATACACAGACATTAATAACTTTTGAAAAACATAAAAATCTATGAAATCCCTCTGGTGACGATGGGCATAATTAGGTTTCTAAAACCATATTAAAATATGAGAAAGATCCAATGGTGGGTTTGGGAGTTATGACCCTGGTAACAGAACCCAAAATTCTATGATACTCATAAAATAGAAGAAAACTAAATTTTATTGCTTCTTGTTCAATTTGTACAACTCAGGCCTCTCTACAAAAATAGACTCTACTTTCCTTTAATTAATTGATTCCTCTTCCACTCCAACCATTTCTTGGCAGTTATATTTGAAGAGGAATACAAAAAGGCTCCTATGCATGTGTTTCCCACAAAAGACAAAGTGACCGTTACATTTGAAAATTTGAATCTTTAAACTTTAAAACCAACTTAAAACTATTTAAAAATTATAAAATATCGACTCCTAACATCTTCCAACACTTTGGAGACTTATTCTAAATACTTCTAACCCCTAAGTAATGCTTGACACCCTTGGACACTATTGGTCCACTTACAAGTAATTTGTGCCTTTAGGCCATTAACAAATTCTTTACATTGAAATGTTATTTCATAACCTTACAAAACATTATAGTTTCCAATATCTTGTAATTGACATTCATAGGATATTTATCCATCTTCTTTTCCCTATGATTCTTAATGAATCTCTTCAAAGTATTCATACTTGTATTGAATGTCTTTGGTGCCTGGATGGAGTATCCTTGGTGCTCTCTCTCTCTCTCTCTCTCTCTCTCTCTCTCTCTCTCTCTCTCTCTCTCTCNTTTGTGCTCTCTCTCTCTCTCTCTCTCTCTCTCTCTCTCTCTCTCTCTCTCTCTCTCTCTCTCTCTCTCTCTCTCATTTTTACTTAACGCATACGGGTTACATAACTTGTACAAGTTATGAGGAGGTCTAAATTTCTTACTTCCAACTACTTAAAAACCAAAATTTCAACTTGTTTTAAGGTCCCATTGTTGTTTCACATGTATTTATGCAATAGTAATAGTTAGGTTTTCATTTTTAACGATTGATTTTTCTTGTCTTTTGGTTTTTTTTAAAAGTTATTTTGTCATTTTTACTTTATATTATAGCATAATGGTGCTCATTTTTGGTTTTCATTCTATTTTATTGTGGATTTTCATCATGGTGTTATTGTTACTCAATTGATGGAGATGATTATGAAGACCGAGATCAGAGGTATACAAGATTGTAGAAAGGATTAGATCAGTTATTATTTTGTCTTTGATGTCAAGCAATTGATCTCTAGTTCATATTGAATCACCATATCTTTCAGAGTTGATTTAATTGGGAAGTTAATAAAGATCAGACAATGATAAGGTACTATTAAGATAGTTGTTTTCTACTTTATCAAGTTGGTAAAGAAGATTGGTGAAGTTGGTAAGCTAAATAGTTAAGTTATCAAGAAGAAAAAAATATGTTGGTAAAGGGTTGTGTAAGTCATTCAACACACCAAGACATTGAGGCACCGAGCAGTGCATGTTAGTTACCAAGTCGAGAGTTTATGTTAGCGAGCAGAACAATTGTTATAAACAAGGATAAGAACATATGTAATGGCAAGCCATAATGATATGGAAAATTCCAAGGATGAAGAAGAAATTATTTACAAGATCAATGCACAGGAAAATTCAAGGTAAAGATCTCTGGTAAAGATCAAGCAGAAAAAGTGATGGTTTTACTTCCAAGAAAAGTGTAAGTTCCAAGGTGATGTCGTAGCGGTTAACCGAGTATCAAATTTATTGAATCATTTAAAAAATTTGATCTGACGGCTGAGAGTGATTGAAGGAAAAACTAATCAGGGAAATTAAGAGGCAAACATAGAGTTTATTCAAAGGATGAATTTGAATAACACAAGGGTTGGAAAGTTGAAGTGTGGAAGTGATACCGAATGATGCAGTGAAGAAGAAAAGGAGATGTTTGAGTCTAGAGTAGAGATAGAAGAAGTATTGGTGCCAGTGGTCAGAGAACAAACAAGGGATCTAATCAAGAAAGAGGTAGTTGTAGTTTAATAGATCAATTCTATATTATTTCTTATTAATATTTGTAGCAGAAAATCTCTTAACCAAGTGGACTTAACAGTCTTATTGTAAAATACTTGTGAAAGGTGACATTCTAAAAGAGTGTTCAAATACCTCTAATCAGGCAACTCTTAATAGGGTGAAGATCTTAACAGGTCTAAGGTAAATCCCCTAATAGGGTCACATATAACAATGTGCATTGTAATCTTTAACATGATTGGATTTTAACTAAGCATACTTCAGAAGAGTATTTTAATTTGTGGGTGACAATTCCCACAGAGATTTTTCCCAAATTGGGTTTCCTTTTTAGATCTGGTGTTATGTGTGTTGAATGATTTATGCGCATGAATTTTACTATTTATTAAAGTTGTTGATTAAGATATTGAAGTTATTGGTGATTTGGTTGCTGATGTAGGTTATTCTACTGAGTTGAAACAAAGTTAAATTTTAAGGTTTAAAGTATCATAGTTTTCTGATTCACCCCCCTCTCAGTAAACCAAAAATTGGTATCAGAGCTAGTACTCTAAAGAGATAAGTTTAAAAGACTCGAGTTAAAGATCTAAAGATGTATAAGAGTGAGGCACCAAAGTTGAATAAGGATAACTTCTCTACATGGAAAAATAGAATGAGGCTGCACTTCTCTGGGATTGGAGAGTATGCATTATACTATCTTTAAAATGAGTATTCACCACCACCATTTGGGCTTATGACACTTGAGAAAATAAGAGAAATAAAAGATCACACACAAGTTATGATTGAGATATCATCTTGTCTCACCGAGCTGGAGTTCAATGACCTTAAAGGATAAGATACAACAAAATAGATATGTGGGATAAGATTGCATTGGTATATGGTGGAGATCAGCATGTTCAAAAGGCAAAAGATAAAATTTTGAGAGGCAAATTTGATTCTATGAGAATGAAAGAAGATGAAACTGTTACACAATACACTACAAGATTGAAGGAAATTGTGAATGCTATCAGAGGTGTTGGAGAACATATTCATGAAGAATATGTAACAAGAAAACTATTGAGGACATTGTTACCTATGTATGTCATCCGAGTATCTACAATACAAGAACTGAAATCTATTCCTCAGATAACTATTTCACTGGATGCTACTATTTGTGAGTTGATTTCTTTTGAGCTAAATAATTTTGATAATAGTTTAGCTTATATTGCTAGTATTGAGTCAGCATTTAAATCATCTTTGAATATTGGAAGTTATAGAGATTCTAGAACTAGTGATGGTTATGCAAGTAGTTCTAGTGAAATGTTTTATAGTTGCAATAGTGAGTTAGAAGAACTATATGCTGAAGATGAAGCAAATGAAAAAGAGTTTGAAGCTCTACTAGCTAGAAGACTATAGAGAGGTGAAGGAAAGTACTGAGGTAAGCTACCTTTGAAATGTTTTAAATATAAAAAGATTAGTCACATTAATGCTAGATGATCTGAGAATGATAGTGATGAGAAGAAAGACAATAAGGATGATAAAAAAAGAGAAAATAGATTTAGGAGATTCTGAGATTTCAAGAACAAAGGTAAGAAGTGATGCCACATTGCTAATGAAGGACTAACCGATGATGATACAGATGATGATGATGGTGAAGAAGTTGTATATGTTTCTATCAAGGATAATTCTGATGAAGAAAATCATGAAGAAGAAAAATCTCCAATCTCACATGTAACCAAGAATGATACCTAGATTATAGATAGTGGTTGTTCACACCATATGGCTGGTGACACACTTAAGTTCATTACTATGGAAGAACGTGATGGAGGATATGTTAGATTTGGTAATGATGCTCCATATCCTGTGAAAGGTAAAGGTTCTATAATTCTTCTGAACAATAACAAATGTGATGATGTCTATTGGGTTGAAGGACTAAAGTATAATATGTTAAGTGTGGCACAGATAAAAAATACAAGACACTGACTAGAATTTCAGAATGGAATGGTAAAATTATTTGATCATAAAGGAAGTCTAATTGGCACTGGAGAACAATCTAGAGATAACTTATTTTACCTTGATAAATCTACTAGAACTTGTCTATATGCTAAAGTTGAGGATGCATGGTTATGGAGCAAGAGGTTATGTCATGCGAATTTTTACAACTTAATTAAAGTAACAAAAAAGAATAGAGTTAGAGGTTTACCGAGATTGGAGAAACTTGAAAATTTCATGTGCAAAGAATGTCAAGTTGGTAAAATGACAAAGTCAAGTTTTGCAATTAAATCTTACACTACACAAGGTATTTTGGAATTAGTGCACACTGACCTATGTGGACCAATGAGAACACAAAGTTACTATGGTAATAGATATTTCAATTTAATTGTTGATGATTATTCAAGAATGATGTCTGTCATGTTTTTGAAAGAAAAATATGAATATTTCCAAATGTTTAAGTTGTATAAGGAAAGAGTTGAAAAAGAGACTGGAATGAAACTGAAGTGTCTGAGATTTGACAGAGGATTAGAGTTTACACTCTTGTACAATGAACATGGAATAAAGAGACAAATGTCTGTGCTGAGAACACCACAACAAAATGGTATAGCTGAAAGGAGAAACATATCCATTGTGGATTGTGCAAGAACATTGATGATTGAGAATGGTATTTCTCAAACATAATGGAGATAAGTTGTCAGCATTGCTTCTTATACACTTAACCGAGTACAACTGAAGAAAGGTACAAATAAGACTCCATATGAGATTTGGTATGATCATAAACTAAATGTAAGTTATTTCAAAGGATATTCTACAAAGAGAAAAGATTACAAATGTTTGAACAAGTATACTAACATAATTGTGGAAAGTACAAATGTAAGGATTGATGAATTTACAGAGAAAAATGATGAGGACAATAAGAAGGAACCTGAGGACTACCAAATATTTGTATATGTTCAACCTAAGATTCCACCGACTGCATGATGAAAATTAAATTCCACTAACTACCGAGCCTGTTCTAGCTAAGCATGTGAGGAGACACCACTAACCGAACTAGATTATTGGAGACAAGAATGCTGGAATTATGACAAGAAGAAAGGTAAGAGATAATACATGCTTAATTTTTGAATTAGATCCAAGAAGAGTAAGAGATGAATTGGAGAATGAAGATCGGGTTAAATCTATGAAAGAAGAGATATATTAGATTGAAAATAATAACACATAGACTTTAGTACCGAGACCTAAAGATAAAAATGTTATTGGTACAAAGTAGATTTTTAGAAACAAACTGAATAACCATGGAGATGTAATTAGAAACAAATCAAGACTGGTTTGCAAGGGGTATGAACAAGAAGAAGGTATTGATTATGGTGAGAATTTTTCACCTATTGCTAGATTAGAAGAAGTTCGAATTCTAGTAGCATATGCAACTTAAAAAAGGATTTAAAGTTTATCAAATGGATGTCAAGTCTGCATTTCTTAATGGAATTCTTGAAGAAAAAGTCTATATAGAACAACATGGAGGATTTTTTTAGAATACTAACAAGGGCGTGGTATGAAAACTGCACAAGGCACTATATGGTTTGAAACAAGCACCCAAAGGATGGTATGAAAGGTTACATGCATAAATAATCAAGATTGGATTTCAAAGAACAAGTGACACCAGTAATGTGTATATGAAATGTTACAATAATAATGATATTTTGATTGCTGAAATATTTTTTATTGGTATTATTTTTTAAGGAAATAACACATTATGCAGATCTTTTGCTGAAGAGATGAGAAAGGAATTTGAGATTTCCATGATAGGAGAGATAAAATTATTTCTTGGACTACATATTCAACAAGTCAATGATGTGATCTACATAACACAATCACAGTACATTAAGGAGATCCTAAATACTTTTGGGATGGAAGACTTAAGACCGGTTGGAACACCGATGGTTACTGGTTGTAATTTATCAAAAGAAGATGAGTCAAAGGAAGTGAATGGGACACTCTATTGATCAATGACTGGTAAGTTACAATATGTTATACATAGAAAACCTAATATTTCTCATGTAGTTGGTATTGTTGTAAGATTTTCTATTGATCCAAAGGAATCACACATGTCTGCAGTTAAAATAATATTTAGATATCTGAAAGGAACTAAAGACTTCAGTCTACTATACAAGAAAGGAGGAAATTTTGAGTTGAAGGTCTACACTGATGCTAATTGGGAAGGAAACATTGATGATAGAAAAAGTACAAGTGGAGGAGCTTTATTTTTAGGAGAAATATTAGTGACATGGCTGAGTAAGAAAAAAATTTGTATATCATAGTCTACTGCCGAGGGTGAATATGTTGCTATAGCTATGAATTGTGAAAACATTGTATGGATCAAACAACTACTTGAAGGTATGCAAGAGGATATTACCGATCCAATTACTATTTTCTATGATAATACTAGTTCTATAAACATATCAAAGAATCAGGTGATGCATTCTAAGGCCAATAACATTTCTATCAAGTCTCATTACTTGAGATAACAAGTTAAAGACAAGCATGTGATGTTGGAGTATGTGAATTCAAAGGAGCAATTAGAAAATATATTTACCAAGACACTACTGAAAGATTATTTTGATTATCTCAGAGGTAAATTAGGGGTCCTACCCCTATCCAATATTCACTAGAGAAAGATGCATGTTGTATCAATTCTAGGATTCAATATAATATCTAGTTTGTGAGTTGATGCTAGTGTTCACACTTTAGGTGATGCCTAAAGTTGTGAAAAATAATTATGTATGAAATGAGTTATCAGTACATGCAAGTTATAATCCACTACCTGAAAAAAAATTTATGAGTATGCACCTTTGACATTGTTGTCAAAGAGGGAGAATGAATAATTAATGAATATGGATTGAGGGAGAATGACTGAAAGATGTTACAGGGAGATTGATATTTTATTACAAGAGGGAAGAGAGAATGTGAAATGAACAGATCTTGATAAAATTCATGTTTTATCAATAAATCCACCAAAAAACTTATTATTTTTCATTTAAAATATCTTGTCAAGTAGAGCATAGGGCTAGCTGGTCTAGGAGCACCTAGGACAACTCTTAAGATCCTATATTTTTGTTTTGGCTTGTAATTACCCTAGAAAATTCAGAGATGTTTTGAGAGACCTTATAAGGTCTAAAGTGTGTGTGTTTTAGAGGATCTAGGTTAGACTTAATCTAATCTAGAAGTTCTTTATTTTTGGTTAGTTGTTTTGGCTTTAGATCTCTTTTGAGGATTAACTTTGGATTTTGGGCCAAAGGACTTAAAATTCTTGGGAAAGAGTGTAATTAAGCCTAAAATGGCTTCTATGATGATTTTTCATCATTATTTTAAGATTATAGGTCATTTGAATAGATTAGGAACACATTTGCAAAAATTGTCAAAATGTTGTCGTGACAAAATTTACAACTTTGCAAAGTTGCATGACAACATTGTCCAAATGAGGAAAAAATCAATGTTTTAGGGCATGGTCAGTATACCAACCACCTATGCCTATGAGGAGGATTTATAAAATCTCAAAGGATTTTAAATCTAGAGGTTAGAAATTATTTTTGAAGAAATACAAGTTAAGTAATTTTGCACCATATCTCTGGTTTTCTGGACAATTTGTACATTTTACATTGCAAACATCTTTTAATGGATTGAATCCACCATATTTGTGTGGAATTTTTGTATTTAGTGTTTTTTCCTTTCTTTGTGTATTTTTTTAAATTTCTTTTATGTTCATTAGTTTAGGTTTGTAAATACTTTTGTAAAGTAGCTAGTCTATGGACTGTCCAAGACTGCATTGTGGAAACATGGCTCCCAGATGAAGCCCCACTGTGGAATCATCACACACTTGATTTAAATGGTAGGGAAGCCTATTTAAAGTATACATATGGAAGGAGAAGTCCTAGAAGTTAATTTTTCTATTTTTGTGAGGAAGCCCTAGGTGATTCCAGAGCAACATGGCTAGGAGTTTGCATATGTTAATTGGTGTTTGATTGCAAGGGTTGGATTGATATGATGAATAAAAGTGGTTGTGAGGTGTCTTTGGAATTGTGTAGAGACCCTTAAGTAAGGTTGGAAAAAGGAAAATCAATTTTAAGACATCTTGAAGCCTAAATCATTTGACTGGTTCAAGGAGAGCCTATTAGCCCTAGAAGCCCTTAAATGTAGGAATCACCTATACAGATTACTTGGAGAAGGGAGACCTGAAAAATATTGAAGATATTAATAAAGGGTGTCTGAATCCAACATTTTTTTATTGGTTTGTTTGGGAAATTTTTTCAAGATTGGGAAAAAACTAGTGAATTAGACCTAATAGACCTAATAGGCCTAAAAGACAAGATTGAACCAAGAACCTTGAAATTGATGTTCAAGACCTTGATACCCCAAGATAAAGGGATATATTTGAGATTGTAGAATAAATGGGAAGATATTGAACCCCTTGAAAACACTATCTAATCAAGCAAGAAAGAAAACCACTTGGATGAATCCAAGAAGGCATTGAGAATTGACAATTACAATAGTGATAGTTGCCCTAGTGAAGCACTAATGGATGCCACCTTGTGAAGGGGAATTGAAGAAGTTGTAAAATAGATATAAGAGGGCTTGGAAGATACTAGGAGTTAGGGTTAGGGTCTTGGAATGATTGGTAATAGTGAAGTTCCTGATGAAGGAGTGCAAGAACACTAGAGAGTATCTTTTAGATTGGTATCGGAGCCTATAAGATTAGTCTTGTGGGTGGATATTTCAACCAAAAGAATCAGTTGGAGAATAAAAATGGTGACTAATGAAAAATTGGCTAAGAAGGTGAATGAGAAAGAAGAGGAGAACAAATTTCTCATAGAAATATTATCTTAGTTTGATCAGAAGCTAGATCAAGTAGATGAAAAGATTCAAGAAGTCAAGGATAAGATGGAAGGAAAGAGTAAAGAAGTATCCCTAGAGGATGAGGTCCCTAAACTAGACCTTGTCCTTATTAAAGAGCCTTTTTTGAAAGCATTAAAAGCCCTAAGTGGGAATGCACTAGAGGGTATTCCTATCTTTAGTGGGAAAATGGAACTAGAGGTAGTATTGGATTGGATCAAAGGGCTTGAGAATCACTTTCAATGTGATGCGATAAGTGAAGCCCAAAAGGTGAAAGTAGAAAGAGATAGACTCAAAGGATATTCCCTCACTTGGTGGAAGCTCATCCAAAATGAGGGAGAAAGAAGGAAGAGGCCAATAGCTACATGGAAGGTTATGGTGGAAAAGGTGAGAGAAGCCTATGTACCAAAAGATTGTGAAATCCAGTTTCATAAGAAAAGATAGAGTCTTAGGAAAAAAGAGTTAGATGTTAACTCTTATACTCAATAATTTTAAAGATTCTACATGAGTTCTAGAGTGGCCAAAGATTAGATTTTGAAGGTAGCTAGATATATGAATGGCTTGTAGTTGACAATCCAAGATGAACTTAGACTCCTAACTCTTACCATAATGGAGAGATGTCATCAATTAGTGGTGCAGGAGCACCCTAAGGTCTGTAGGAAGATCTTTAGACATTTTGGATTATAGGTTGGTTTTTCCAACCATCCATGAATAAGGACTAATATATAAAGTCCCTAGTGTGTTTTGAGGTGTGATTAGTATTAGGAAATATTAGGGTTTGTGTGTTGATTGAGTCTAGTTGATTCTAGGGGTCTAGAACCTAGAAGTCAACTCAAAAGTCAAAGGGTTGACCAAAGTTCCAAAGTGGGAATATTTTTAATTTTTTAATGTGATTAAGTAATTTGAGGTCATTTGGTAAGGTTTGGAACCAATTAGGACCCTCAAAGTTGAGAAAGTGACATTTTGACAAAAGTTGTCATGACAACTTTTAAAAGTTGTCATGACAACATTTCTTAGATTTTAGGAATCAACTCTTATGATGAACAAATCCTAACCAAAGGGTCTAGATAGGTGGGATGGAAGTATATAAGGTTATTTCAACCCTAATCTAATAGTTAGTTCTTAGTTTGTACGGACTGGTGTTTGGGAAGAACCAATTTGCAGTGTAATTAAGCTATAGAGCCATCATCCATCACTTTATTGGATTGAATGAAATCATGGAGAGTGTTTGAAATTTAATTTATTAGATCTTTGTGGAATTATATTATTTATTAGTTCTTTTTGGTTAGATTTTGTTTTATTTTTTGCATTCTGTGAATTCACTGGCCAGTTTTGGTCCAATCATGTAAAAGATGGCTTTTCTTGGTGTTCCCGTGGTTCAAACTCCATGAACACTTGGAATCCATTGCAGCCTTGTATATAATTTGTATATATGTATTTTGGAGTGTGTGTGTGTAGAGGAAGCTTGAAAACTTTCAGGCCCTAGGTGAGTACTAGCTATTCTAGCTAGGGTGACTAAGTAGTGCAACAACAATGATCATTGCCAATTGATTGGTATGTGCCAATCAGTGTTAGTGGAGTGTAGGGGCATGATGTGCAGACCATTTGATGGAAGGAGGAGTTCATAGGAGCTCATTATAACAGTGGAAAAATTTCAAGAAACCAAACCAGCCATCATGCCCTATAAACCCTTGTTTTTAGGGGTTTGGTGAAAGTCCATTGTACGGACAGGATAGGAATTAGAGACCTAGAAAATCTTGAAGGGGAGGAAAAATACACAAAGAATATGCAATGTTTTTCTAGGGGTGTTAAGGGAGTTTAGGATAAAAACCACCTTTTCAATGATTAGGAGGGCTAATAGGCCTAAAAGACTAGTAATTTGGAACCCAATTGGAAAATGGGTGAAGGATACACAAAATTTAATCCATAGAGGTTGGATTAGACCTAAGGGGAGTTGGGGAACCAATCCTTAAGAATTTGACACCATTGGAGTGGTAGGAGGCTAGTTGAGCCATGGATGCAAGAAGGTTATGGAGGAGAGATTAGTGAAGAGGTTGAAGTTGGTGGAGAGCTCCTAGTGGAATTGGGGATTAGAGAGGAATCCTCTAGTTAGGGTAGAGATAGAGACCCTAAAGAAGACCAAGAGAAGGTATTAGAGAGAGCTAGAAGGGTCTAGGAGATGAGCTCCCCATCAAATTGGTATCAGAGCCATTGAAAGGCTTGGGAGTGGATTAGTGCATGTCAGAGTGGAGTGAATCCATAGGTGAGAACATCATGGTGACCAATGTAGAGTTGGACAAGGATTTGTCAGAGAAACAAATAAAGAATAGGCTTCTTGAAGAAGCAATGGAAGAAATGAAGATCAAGATGGCAGAAGTGGTAGAGACTGCTAGTAATTTGAGAGAAGAAATGCATGAAGGGATAGATAAAGGAAAGAAACCAGTAGAAGAGGAAGTAGAACCAGAGCCTGATCCTCTTCTACCTGAGGAACCATTCCTCAAAGAACTCAAGACATTGAGTGGGAAGGCTCTAGAAGGAATACCAGTCTTATTTGGTAAGATGGACACTGAAATGGTTATGGAATGGCTTGAAGGGATGGAGAATCACTTCGAGTGTGATGGGATTATAGAAGCACAAAAGGTGAAGATATCCAAGTCAAGGATAAGAGGGAAAGCACTCAAATGGTGGAATTTCTTGAAGGAAGAAAGAGAGAAAGAGGGAAAGAATCCCATAGAAAATTAGAAGAGAATGGTTTCAAAGGTGAAGGAGAATTACCTTCCTGAAGATTATGACATTCAACTGCATAAGAAGAGGTAGAATATTAGGCAAAAAGACCTAGATGTGATAGCCTATACTGAAGAATTTCAAAAACTTTGTCTTAGATCAAGAATCTAGGAGACAGAGAGTATCAAAGTTGCAAGATACCTTAATGGATTAAGGTGGAACATTCAAGAGGAACTTAGTCTTTTTACCTTGACTTCCATTCATAGTTGTTTTCAAATAGCTTTGAAAGTGGAAGAGAGACTCAAGAAGAGGCAAGATTCTAGCTCCAGAGGTAGAGGAAGGGGTAGAGACAACAGAGGTGGCCATAGAGGAGTTTCAAGTGGAAGAGGCAGTGATAGTAGAGGACAAAGTGAGTCTAGATATCAATAGCAAGGACAACAGACAAGCAGTAGGGGTGGATACAATAAGAGAGGAAGAAGCTCTTATAATAGTGGTAGAGGAAGATCAGGAGGTTTTAGGAGAAGCTCCCATTTTTCTTCTATGAAATGTTACAATTATGGACAGATGGGGCATCCTGCATATAGGTGTCTAGATAAACCAACATCCTAATAAGGGGAGAAGAAGATATCTTATGTCCAAGAAGAAGATTATTGAGCACAAGCAGTGGAGGGTTCTTTTCAGAGTCAAATTCAAGACTTTGGGGAAAGTGTGCAAGGTGATCATTGATTTAGGGTCAAAAAATAATGGCATATCTGAGGAGGCAGTAGAGAAGTTGAAGCACACCAAAATCCCACCTATGTGTCCCTATAAAGTTACATGGTTGAATAAGGGTCAAAACATCTTGGTGAATGAACAAGTGTGGGTAGAATTTTCCATTGGAAAGTATCAGGATAAGATACTATGTGATGTGTTTCCAATGGATGCTTGCAATCTATTTCTTGGCAGACCATGGTACTATGAAAAAGAAGCTATCCATAATGGGAAAGATAACAAGTAATCCTTCAAGGAAAATGGGGTCACTTTCAAAATATAGTCTTTAATAGAAGAGGACATAGTGGAGAAGGTAGAATCCAGTGCCATGTTGATGAATGGAAAATAATTCATAAGGGATATGAAAGATGAATAAGTTGGCTATGCAATCTTGTTAAAGCCAAAGGAGGAGGAGACTCATAAGCAAGCACCTATGCCAAAAGAGGTGAGAGAACTATTGGATCAGTTCAAGGATATAATTTTTGAGGGTACACCAGCTTCACTACCACCAAAGAGGGAGATGAGTCATCAAATTGACTTCATACCAGGAGCATCCTTTCCAAACAAAGATGCATACAAGATGACACCAGAGAAAAACAAGGAGATAGCCAAGAAGGTGCAAGAGTTTTTGGATCAAGGACTGATTAGGAAAAGCATCATCCCTTGTGTTGTCCCAGTGGTGTTGGCTCCTAAGAAGGGAGGTAAGTGGAGGATGTGTACTGATTCTAGGGCAATAAATAGGATAACTATCAGGTATAAATTTCCAATTCCTAGAATACAAGACTTGGTGGATTGCTTGGGGGTGCTAAGTACTTCTCTAAAATTTACTTGAAGATTGGGTACTATCAAATTAGGATGAAGGAAGGTGATGAGTGGATTTCTACATTTAATACTACAAAGGAGTTCTATGAATGGTTAGTTATGCCCTTTGGGTTTACCAATGCACCAAGCACCTTTATGAGGGTGATGAATGAGGTCTTGAAGGACTATATAGGAGTCTTTGTAGTTGTCTATTTAGATGACATACTCATATTTAGTAAAACCCAAGAGGATCATATGAAACACTTGGAGTTAGTGTTGAAAAAGTTGCAGGAGGAGAAACTCACCATAAACCTTGAGAAGAGTGAGTTCATGAAGGAAGAGTTAGTCTACCTTGACTTTGTAGTTTCCAAGGGTGATTTGAAAATGGATAAAGAGAAAGTAGAGGCTATATTGAACTAGCCTACTCCTAAGATAGGGACTAAAGTTAGGAGCTTCCATGGGTTAGCCCAATTCTATAGGAAGTTCATTAGGAGATACAGTGAGATTTGTGCTCTAGTCCTAGAGACTATCAAAGGAGGATTGAAGACTAAATTCATATGGACTAAGGAAGATAATGAGGGGTTGAAAGGTTGAAAAGAGAAGTAGCCACTCAACCTATATTTTTGTTACCTATCTTTGATAAACCATTCATTTTGGAGTGTGATGCATACAACATTGCAGTAGGAGTTGTCCTAAGCCAAGAAGGTAGGCATGTGGCCTTTTTTAGTGAAAGACTAAATGAGGCTAAGTCTAGATACTTTTCCTATGAATTGGAGATATGTGTTCTAGTGCAAGCCTTAAATAAGTGGAGGCATTATCTATTACCTAAAGAGTTTGTTGTATTTACAGATAACCAAGAATTGAGTTACATAAACACTCAAGACAAGCTTAGCTTGAGGCACATAAAATGGATGGAGTTTCTACAGTCATATACCTTCACTATAAAACATAAGAAGGGGGTGAAAAACAAACTTGCATATGCCATTAATAGGGGAATACTCACCATCCAAGAGATTCAGTTTCAAAGTATAGGATTTGAAGGTTTTAAAGACCTATATGAGGGAGATTTAGATTTCTCAGAGATTTTCAAAGTGTGCAAAGATTTTGAGAATCACTTTCATAGTGAGTTTGCAGAGTATACATTGTAGAATGGGTTTCTATTCAAAGGCAATAAACTTTGTTTTCCAAAAGGATCAATGAGGGAGAACCTCATCCAGGAGAAGCATAATGGGAGCCTATGTAGACACTTTGGACTAAATAAGACAATGGACTTAGTTGAAAGGTTCTATTGGTGGCCAAAGATGCAGAAGGAAGTGAGAAGATATGTGGAGCAGTGTGGCATATGTCAGAAGGATAAAGGCACTTCATCAAATGTGAGACTTTACCAACCATTACCCATCCCAAGTAGACCTTGGGAGTGCATAAGTATGGACTTCATAGTGGGGTTACCTAGGACTCCAACTGGTTTAGACAATGTGTTTGTAGTGGTAGACAGGTTTAGTAAAATGATCCACTTCATACCATGCAAGACAACACATGATGCCAGCCATATTGCCTTCTTTTTCTTCAAGGAAATAGTGAGGATTCATGGCCTACCAATGAGCATGGTTGCAAATAGGGATGTGAGGTTCATGGGGCACTTTTGGAAGACCCTATAGAAGAGACTAGGTACAAACTTATCTCATGGATCTACGTATCATCCTAAAATGGATGGGCAGACTCAAGTAATCAATAGATTTCTTGGGAACTTTCTTAGATGTCTAACAAAGGAATACAGACAAGGATGGGAGCAAGTTATTCCACAGGCAGTATTTTCCTATAATGATAGCACAAATAGGACTATATGGAAAATTCCATTTGAGATTGTGTATGGGACACATCCAAGGGGTGTGATGGAGCTCAGAGACCTCAAAGGATATGAGGGAGTTAGTGGACATGTTGATGACTTCATACAATCAATGAAGGAAGTTCATGGACAACTACAAAAGAGATTAATGGAGGCCAATCAGAAGTTGAAGGAAAAAAGAGATGAGGGAAGAAGAGATTTGCACTTTGAAGTGGGTGAGTTAGTAATGGTGTCCCTGAATAAGGAAAGACTACAAAAGGGGATACCTAGTAAGCTACAGATGAAAAGAATTTGACCTTGCAAGATATTGGCTAAGTATGGGCCTAATGCTTATAAGGTGGAGTTGCCAAGGAGATGTCAATTTCTCCAATCTTCAACATGAAGGATTTGATCTAGTATAAGGGGCTAGATATGGATGAGTTTCAATACAGTATAGGGGTGAATAAGGATATGGGAGAGTTCAAGACTCTGGAACAATTCAAGCCACAAGTAGAAAAGATATTGGATTCAAGAGTAAAGAAGAAGACAAGACACAAAGTCTATATGGAGCATCTAGTGAAGTGGAGATAGCAACCAGAGTTAGAAGCCACTTGGATAGCTAAGAGTGACTTCAAGAAGCATGGAATTAGTGAGGAGTTCCTAACACCATAGTTACCTTAACTTTCTTATTGCAGGGGGAGGATGGTGTAGGAGCACCCTAAGGTCATTAGGAAGATCTTTAGAAATTTTGGGTTGTAGGTTGGTTTGGCCAACCATCCATGAATAAGGACTAATATATAAAGTCCCTAGTTTTTTTGAGGTGTGATTAGTGTTAGGAAAGATTAGGGTTTGTGTGTTGATTGAGTCTAGTTGATTCTAGGGGTCTAGAACCTAGAAGTCAACTCAAAAGTCAAAGGTTTGACCAAATTTCCAAAGTGGGAAGATTTTTAAGTTTTTAATGTTATTAAGTCATTTAAGGTCATTTGGTAAGGTTTGGAACCAATTAGGACCCTCAAAGTTGAGAAAGTGATATTTTGACAAAAGTTCTCATGACAACTTTTAAAAGTTGTCATGACAACATTTCCTAGATTTTAGTAATCATCTCTTATGATGCCCAAATCCTAACCAAAGGGTCTATATAGGTGGTATAGAAGTATATAAGGTTATTTCAACCATAATCTAACAGTTATTTTTTAGTTTGTAAGGACTGATGTTTGAGAAGAACCAATTTGCAGTGTAATTAAGCTATAGAGTCATCATCCATCACTTTATTGGATTGAATGGATTGAATGAAAGAATGGAGAATGTTTGAAATGTAATTTATTATCTCTTTGTGGCATTATATTAGTTATTAGTTCTTTCTGGTTAGCTTTTGTTTAATTTCTTGCATTTTGTGAGTTCACTGGCCAATTTTGGTCCAGTCATGTAAAAGATGGCTTTTCTTGGTGTTCTCGTGGTTCAAACTCCATGACCACTTAGAATAAATTAGAACCTTGTCTATAATTTTTAGATATGGATTGTGGATTGTGTGTGTAGGGGAAGCTTGAGAGCTTTTAGGCCCTAGGCAAGTACTAGCTATTCTGGCTAGGGTGACTGAGTAGTGTATCAGTAATGATGCTCGCCAGTTGTTGGTATGTGCCAATCAGTGTTAGTGGAGTGTAGGGGAATGAGGTTCAGAACATTTTATGGAAGGAGGATTTTAGAGGAGCTCATTAGATCAGTGGAAGAAGTTCAAGAAACCAAAACTAGCCATCATGCCCTAGAAACCCTTATTTTTAGGGGTTTGGTGAAAGTCCATTATACGGACAAGATAGGAATCAACGACCTAGAAAGTATTGAAGGGGAGGAAAAACCCACAAATAATATGCAATTTTTTTCTAGGGGTGTTAAGGGATTTTAGGAGAAAAATCACCTTTTCAGTGATTAGGAGGGCTACTAGGCCTAAAAAGGCTACAGGGCCTAAAAGACTACTAATTTGGAACCCAATTGGAAAATGGGTGAAGGATCCACAAAATTGAATCCATAGAGGTTGGATTAGACCTAAGGGGAGTTGAGAAACCAATCCTTAAGAATTTTACACCATTGGAGTGGTAGGAGGCTAGTTTAGCCATGGATGCAAGAAGGTTATGGAGGAGAGATTAGTGAAGAGGTTGAAGTTGGTGGAGAGCGCCTAGTGAAATTGGGTATTAGAGAGGAATCCTCTAGTTAGGGTAGAGATAGAGACCCTAAAGAAGACCAAGATAAGGTCTTAGAGAGAGCTATAAGGCTCTAGGAGAGGAGCTCCCCATCAATTAGATATTAAAGTGGAAGAGAAACTAAGGAAGAAGTAAGACTCAAGAAATAATAGAGTAAGAGGAAGAGGTAGAGATGACAGAGGCCATAAAGGAGGTTTTGGAGGTAGGAGTATAGATTCAAAGACATAAGGTGAAACAAAGTTGACAGAGAAACATGAAGGAAGCTCAAGTAGAGGAGGTTATAATAGAGGAAGAGGCTCAAGTATCAATTGGAGAGGAAGGAATAGTGGACAAGGGAGAGGTTCATACTTTGCAAGTATGAATTTTTACCATTGAAACCAGCTAGGACATCCTTCTTATAGGTGTCTAGAGAAGGGGTCTACTTCCCAAGGAAGTAAGAAAAGATTGATTTATATTCAAGAAGAGACAAGTAGCAATAAACATGCATAGGTCCCCTTAGAATCAGAAGAAGGAGAGAACCTCATGATAATAAGAACACTTATCAAAGAGCCCATCAGGGAAGAACCTAGTCAAAGAAGGGAATTGTTTAGAATGAAATGCAAAAATATGGGAAAATTTTGCAAAGTCATTATTGACTCAAAGTCAACTGACAATATTGTGTTAGAGGAGGTAGTTGCTAAACTCAAATTGAAAAGGATTCCTCACAACAATCCTTACAAAGTCACTTGGTTGAACAAAGGACAACATGTCCTAGTTAATGAGAAAGCATGGGTGGACTTCGCCATTGGAAGGTACAAAGACAGAGTGCTATGTGATGTCTTTCTAATGGATTCCTACCACCTCTTATTGGCAAGCCTTGGTAGTTTGATAGGGAAGCCATGCATGATGGGGCCAAGAATGCCTAGATACATTGAGGAAAGATGGTGTCACTTTCAAGATACAGTCACTGTTAGAAGAAGGGGAAGGAAAGTCAACAGGGCCTAGTGCACTTTTGGTAGGTGAGAAAGAGTTCTTGGAGACCCTAGAAGAAGGAGAAGGAGTAGGGCATGCATTGTGTTTGAAGCCCAAGGAAGACAAGACAGTGAAGACAGAGCCGTTAGTGGATATTTTGGAGTCAATAAGACTCAAGAGTTAGTACAAAGATACTATTATTGGCCAAGAATGAGTATTGATGTTAGGAAGTATGTAGAATGTTGTAATGTTTTAAAAAGGGCTAACGGAACTTATTCCTATGCTAGTCTTTACCAAATCCTTCCCATTCCTAGTAAGGCATGGGAATTCCTTAGCATGGATTTTTTGGTTGGCTTACCAAGGAAAAAATAGGGGTATGATAGCATCTATGTCATTATAGACAGATTCAATAAGATGGCACATTATGAACCTTACAAGACTATCCATGATGCTTTTTAGATTGCTCAACTATTCTTGAAGGAAATAGTACACATACATGGATTGCCTCTCAGTATAGTAGCTGACAGAGACTAAAAATTTATGAGTCATTTTTGGAAAACATTATGGCATAAGCTTGGCACTAATCTGTCTTTTGGGTCTACATACCACCCTCAGACAGATGGTCAAACTGAGGTGGTGAATAGGAGCCTAGGTAACCTTCTAAGGTGCCTCACTAAGGAGTATGGTCAAAATTGGGAGAAAATATTATCCCAAGCTGAATATGCATACAATGATACAGTTAATAGGACCACTGGGAGAAGCCCATTTGAAGTTGTCTATGGGATACACTCAAGGGGTATTATGGAGCTCAAAGAGTTAGGAAATGGAACCTCAAGGAGTGGCTATGTAGAGGATTTTTCCCATGCAATGAAAGAAGTCCATGATTCATCTAAGAAGTCACTAACAAATAAAATTGCCGAGATCAAGCAGAAGGTTGATGAAAAAAACAAAGATCTTCAATTCCAAGTAGGAGATCTTTTGATGATACATTTGAACAAGGAAATATTCCAAAAATAAGCCCCCAAAAATTTGAAAATGAGGAGGTTGGGACCCTATTATATTTTGGCTAAGTATGGGAGTAATGCATATAAACTGGAGCTTCCTGAGGATATAGGACTTTCTCCTATCTTTACTGTAGTAGATTTGGTCCTCTACAATGGTGCAATTCATAATCTAGATTAGAGTCTCACAGAGGTGATACTGTTGGAAATATGTAGAGGATGAGTGACTGAGAGAGGGGGGGGGGTTAATCAGGAACCAATAAAAATTAATCATTTTATCCTTTATTAGATTATTCAATATGATTGCATGCATGAAATTGAAAATCAATAAAAAATTCACAACACTTGACACAATATTTGGTTACCTAGAAACTTTCCAAATATAAAGTAAAACTGGGGTGGGGATGGTACCCACAAGATTTATTACTATAGTATAAATTTAGCCTATTAAAGCTTACAATTGACCACTTCTAATGGCCTGCCCTATTAGGACCAATAAGGACTGTTAGGTCCACCTTGTGAAAGGATTTAATAAAATACAATTAAATAATGCAACTCTATTAGGAGATTTGTAGAGGACTGTTAGATCCACCTTGTTAGAGGATTTTGTTGATGCACCTGTTAGGATGAACCAGTAGATGATCTTCAATGCAACTCTGATTTGTTGAATATGATCCAATGATATAAACTAATCAACTGAATGTGATGGATGAGTCTCTGATGTTCTTTATACTGTTGTAGCCTCTTAAACAATCTGTCTCTTCCTATTCGCATACATGCTTCTTATACACTTATATTATCACACTTTTTGGATGAATAAAATACTTTATATTTTTACCTTATCCAAACCAAATGCAAGTGTAAGTTGGATTCCATAAGATAAATTAATATATAACAATATAAGCTAAGTTGGCCCAAAAGTGTCACTCGGGTCCAATGGTCCACTCGGGCAATATATTGGCACTTGGGCATTAATATGTCACTCAGGAAACATACTAAACTCTGGCACTTGGACTACTTTTTTTACTCGGCTACTCTGATCACTCGAGTAATACTAATTACCATTGTCTGCTCGGTCGACACTGCCATTGCTCAGGTTACAATGTAACTACTCGGGTTGCACTACTCATTCATGTAACACCCCAAAATTGGCACCTTATAATCCTAATAAATTTTAGTGCGCTCCTTCAATTTTCTCATCATCGAAGTCCTATTGTACTAGGAAAATTCTCCTCCTAATTGACTTTAATTGACTTAGTCTCAAATGCAGAAAACCTAAATTTGCATAAATCTGACACTATATGTAATTCCTAAATAATCAATGTTTATTAGCTAAAAATGCCTATGATTAATTAATTTAATTCTAAAGTCCTAAGTGCTTTTAAATTAAATTAATTCCACCCACTTTAGCTAATATACATCAAAAGGAATTGAATAGCTATTTAATTGATTGAATGTATTATCCTCAAAAAGAATTTCATAATTCTATATGAAAGGTCACTCGTATGGCAATAATCCACTCTTTTAATTAAATAATTCATGCTTTTTTGTCTCAACCTCCATTCCTGAAAATGAAGAGGCAACCGTTTCTTTTCAATAAACTCTTCACCCTTTTTCCATGGCTTTTCTATATATTGGACATCTTTTTCTTCATTTGGGAGGATGAATTGGAGAGCATCAAAATTATAGTTAAATTTGTGTTAATTTTCAAGATTTTTAGCTTTATTGCATAATTAGATTAATTTCAATTTGGATTAATGATATGTTGATTTTTAATGCAATTCATTCACATGTCTAAACATCTCAATTTCATCAACTTTCAAGCGTTCTAGTTCAATAGCATTTCAAGCTTTCTCGATTAATTGCAATTTCATTTCATAGATTAGTTGCAATTTAATTACTAGATTAATTGCAATTTGATTTCATAGATTAATTGCATTCCATTTCATAGATTAATGGCAATTTCATCACTTCTCATGCTTTAGAAATCCTCCATATTAGCAATGGTCAGGTTGTTGGCTCTCGTTCTGAGAGTAAATTCGACATCCCTAACTGATTATGAGGCAATAAGTCGCTTCAATCAAATTTGCAAGATGAAAAATTCATGTTTATCTTTGTGAATTGAATGATTGTGTAAAGACTATGTTGAGTTTTTACCTGATTTAGAGGTCACATTCAAGCACATAACATTTTGGCACCCACCGTGGGGCAGGAGTATTCAATTCCTGGCCTCATATTATATATTTACTGTCAATTTTGTTTTATTTCATTTTTTACATTCACTTGAGTCAAATCTAACTCCACCATTGCATCTAAAATGTCATTTTGGTTTAAAACGGCTACAAATACACCTATATTCATCCAAAAATTGAATCTATGGCATCAAACTTTTGCCCGAGTAGGTCGTACAGCTCTGTAGTGAAGTCTCTGGAATTAAACACTTTCATCGCGCCAGCTATTGCACTTCCTCACACGAATCCTTGCACTTCCTCATGTGAATCCTTGCACTTCCTCATGTGAATCCTTGTACTTGCATTCACCATATGCATTTTTGAATTTGTAGTTTGACTTCAAACCCCAATATCTTGCTTATTTTAGGTCCATTTTTGGAACATTTTTTTTTTATTTGGGGTAGAATTTTGTAAGGATCACTATAGTGAAGTCAATTTTTTATTTTTCTCTCTAGATTTATAATAAATCATTGTTTTTGGTGACTATACCTGCTAATCCTCATTTTTGCAGCTTCTTGAGCCTTGTACGGGCTCATACATTCGCCTTTTTCAGTGCAATTTTTTATGAAACTGCGTGATTTTTTGTGTACTTTCTAAATGTGTGATTTGTTCTTTGATTTTCAGATTTTGATAATGAAGACTAATCTTTGGCTTTGATGTTCATGTGATTATCTTTTGCATATAGGCTAACAGTGGTTTGTAGAACGTTATCCAAGAAGACTAAAACACAAACTACTCATGAATTGGTTTTGCTGGTTGCCTTTGATCGATGGAATGCAAAACATTGTGCTTGCATCTTGTTTTTGATTTCTTAAAATAGAAACCCACATGCAAGACTCTTAAAATGAACATTTGTTTGATGTTTTAGGAATGACAATAATGTCAGGAAACTATGCTCTCACCCTTTTGGGATGATCAGAAAACCAAAAACCTTATTGTCATTTTCTTATTTTGCTTGAAGTGTCTTCTAGTTTTGTAAACCCAAGGAATTGCATGGACGTATCCTCTCCCCTCACCTTCGCAGATCTTGGGTGAAAGAGAAATCCATACAAATCCTTTAGTGTGGCTACCTCTCGAGAGCTTTAACAGAGCCGGTGAGAGTGGATTGCCCAACTGGTAATAGGCTAAAACCAAGCCCTTCCAAACTGGTATATAAAAAATGTCATTATGATTAATGTCACAGTGAACAGGTGTTGATTTCATTATACCAGGAAGAAGATCTCCCTCAGTTCCCTTGTGGTATGTTAAAACATATAGAACGTAACTTTTGTAGGCTGGGAGACCTCCATAACCGAGCTAATCTGCCGCAAGTATAACCAACTGAATGGATGCCCTTACCACAAATTGTGTTCTAGTATCAAAAAACCCTCTATCTATTAGCGCGGAAGGTCAGAGACCAACTAATACGCCCCACACTTTTATGGCTCTTAGTAGACACAACAGCCCTTTGGGAAGCAAGTCCTTTGGGGTTCAAAGCTTGGTGTGCCTAAGAAGTGAGTGCACATGTAAGGAGGAGCCCGTGCCTCCAAGCTTCTAAGTTATCTGCTATGAGTAAGCATAGCTGAACTTCAGTTCAAGTGGGGATTCAACAGATACTGTCTTAGCTATCCTAGGATTGTGATGTGTCTATTCTGGTACTACTAACATTCTGCTTGATGTGTCTTGCGTGGGTGAAGCATCAAAACAAAAAAACATCTCAAACATTCAAATCGAACATTAAAATGATCAACGATTCCAAATCTGCACTTCTCGGTGTTAACTATCAAAATCTTGTCCAAGTTTCTACACTTTCTATCAAAACTCTGTAATCTATTAACTTGCTGTCCAAATTTCTATTCTGTTGTGAAGGTTCTATCTGAATCTTCACAAATCTACGTTCTCATCAACATTGTTACTAGTCTATCTTGTACTACAATCTGTTGAAAGTCTGACTCGTTGTCTTGAAATCTAACTTTTTTGGGCTAGTCCAAGTGACCCATTTTCTATTTTGATCTTATCAGTCTTTGTCTATGCTGTCCTTATTCTGGGTTGTGAGAATAAGTTAGTTAACCTTGACTCAAGATCAGATTCATTTATATCTCCCTCTCAGTCAATTATTTGATTCATCATACCTCCTTTTCAATCTTCTAAGAAAGCACATCAAGACAAATCTTACAATGTCTAAAAGTGAAAAAGAGATTCTTAAGGTAGATTTGTTAAAACAACTTCGAACTATGGAATCTAAACTTCAAAGATTAAAGGAGAACAAGGATACTCCATCCGATGAATCCTCATTAAGATCAACTTGTCCTTTTTTATTTGATCAAGAAGCTTCTCATTATCCTTTAAAGAGAGTCTTTACTCCTTTGGGACAGTCTTATGAACCAGCATTGGAAGAAATTCTTGAGAATGACCTCATCACATTACCTAAAATCACATTAATTGGACCCACATTCTTCAGCAACTACTGTGCATATCATCGACACAATAAGCATAAAACTTCATCTTGCATGGAGTTGAAACATAAAATCCAAGATCTCATGGATGATGGCATAATTGGCATTGAAGATCCTAATGATTCATCTAGTGCAAATACTAATCTCAAGAAAGATCTAAATCATTAACCTGTGTCTAGCAATGGTTCGCATATCCCATCTATTTCTTCCACCATTCCTCCATCTCCTATAGCTTTGCAACTAGATACACCATCTCTATCAAGAACTAAGCCTAATGATGACTATGTCTATCCTCAAGGGTTGGCTCTGAAATAAACCCAAGCTAATCTGCATTCTACTACAAATATTTTTCATACCTCAAAGGTCATAAACCCCACACCTTCATGTGCTTCAATGCCTATCATATCTACTCCAATTAATGCTTCATTATCCCCTCAAGAATCTTCCATGCATATCAAGACCCC
>MU223065.1:752434-768851 GCA_018584345.1 Thuja plicata | reverse complement strand
CTAAACATTCTTTCAATTACTTAAAGTATTTCAGTTTACAGTTCACGATATATTGCTTTCTGTTAGATTTCTTTCAAGTTCCTTGCCATACTTGAGAGAGAAGGTTGAAGTGTTTCTTATCTTCTATGAAAAGCCTTGTAACTTGAAGGATAAGTCAAGGTATAGGCCTACCAGCCTTGGTTTTGCAGAGCCAGAACTGCAGAAGTTCCAACCTTGCCTTGGTTGTGACTTGTTAGTTGCCCAAATCACTCAGGTTTCCCAACATTGGATTGGCAAGTCCATAGGAAATCCAATCTGTCGATTTGAGCACCAACACAACACTGCCCCATGAGACTACATTGCTATATTCTTTTTTCCCTAGCTTGGGTAATCTTGAGGAGACTGTCTTTGAGGGTTGCATTTACCCTCTTCATCCATCATTGTCTATTCGTCTCATACATCAGCTTTCTAATCCATCTGCAATGTCCTACACCTTGCTAGACATTGGGGCGAATCATTGTAATCTTGCTTGAAATTGAGTAATCTCTAAAAATCTAAAAATTACAAAATCTCTAAAAAAATTCTAAAAATCATAAAAGCCCTAAAAAAAAAAAAAATTCCTTTCCATCTTCAGATTGCTTTCCTGCTTTAGTTTGCTTTCCTACCTTATTTTTCTCTCTCATGCATTCGCTCTCAGTCATCTTTGAGATTTTTCTCGACTTCACATGGATTGAAACTGGCCACACTCAGGGACATATTCTTGGTCTAAGGGGCATTGTCCTATCTTTTTGGGTCTTTCTCCTCTTTGCATCAGTCACCAGTGGTTCTCACTGAGTCTTCATGTTGATGCCTAGATCTCACATCGATCTTTATGCTTGAGAATCTCTCTTGTGTCAGTCACCAGTGGTTCTCACTACGTCTGCCTACTATCACTATATTACTAAGATTTCTCACATCAACACGCTATCAGCATGTTTGACATCAATCCATTCATTACTTGGGGGCATGGCTCCCCCCTTTGATCACCTCTTCGGTTCACACTCGAGTTAGTAATATTTTCAGTTCTAAAGGAAAACTATCTACTGGCACAAAATGGTGTTTTTCAACACCCCAATCAAATAGTGTTTTTCAACACTCTCTTTGGACACATCTATGTTTTTCAACACACATTGGATAAATTGCAACGTAAACATCTCTCGATAGAAATCAAACACAATGCACTCACAAGCACAACGGTGTTTTTCAACACCCCAAACATAGACACATTCGTAAGCCTTGAAACATGCTGAGCTATGATTGAATCTTTCTTTGTATGTTGTCTGTTCTCATGAATTTCTTTGATGTTTTCTTTGTCTATTGCTTGTGGGTGTGGTTTCAATGATCTGGCCATGTCAAATAAATAGGGTGTATGTGATAAGAGCTTCTGCATTAAGGTGGAAAAGCCTCACATCCCTCAATCTTGTTTATTTGTACACCAAGGGGAGGGTTGAACTATTTCCTTGACTGTAATTGCTCAGTTTTTTTACTTGTGTACTCTTACTATATCAAACTGGAAACAATGTTCAGGTCATCTTGGCTTTTGTGCCCTGGTGCTTATGTTCGTTTCCTACATTATACCTGATGAAAGTCATATTCATATTCTTATGGTTGCAGTGGCACCAGTAGATATTGTATTAACTCTGATGTTCCAAAATACTTGATGATGATAATTATGCGATGAGTCCAACAACCAAGTCCTATGGTTGCATTTAGCTTAGGCTTGCATTCGCATTTTAGGCTTGCATTCACATCTTAGGCTTGCATTCACATTTTAAGCTTGCATAGCAATAGTTTTATTGCTCTTTTCATTGTCTTCTCATTCTTCAAAGGTTTTGATCTTTTGTCTTGGATTCCTCTTCACTGCACAAGTTTTCAATCCTCTCTCTCTATCTTCATCTATATGCTCAATCAATTTTCATGATCGAAATCAAAATCTGACACTTCTATATATGCTTCTGCAGTCAACTTTCTGATGTTGCTTTCTTGTCAGAATTATCTCTTGTTATCATTTTCTCGGCTTCTGCAATATTTTCATCAAGGTCAAATCTAGTCAACTACGGTCAAACCTAATCAAAAGGACTTCCTAATCACTCCAAATTGATTCTATCTTCTCTTGATCTATCTCTAATTTCTCTGGAACTTTGATCTAATTTCTATCTGCGATTTCTCGCTCTCATCATTATGATGTGTCATCTTTCAATTTTGCTCCCGAGGGGGCAGGATGATTGCATCATTGAATATTTTCACATTATTATCGAATTAGTCTGATCTAAATCAAAAGTCCCCTTCACTAGGGGCATCTCATCACTTGGGGCATATTCATTTTTTCATACCTTATGGTCAAAATTGGATATTCCATGATCTTGAATCTCTAGGGGCATCTTGATGTCTCACATCTTGTCATCTTTCCATCTATCTTTCTAGGTATCTGAGCAATCTAACTTGGATCCTCAAGGATCAAGCTTCATTCTGAAGATGATTCTTGAAATCTCATTAGGTATTGGGGCAATCTAACCCTAATTCCCAAAATTTATGCTTCATTCTGAAGATGTCTCTCAAAAAGCTCTTTAGACCATTATCTAGGCAACCTAACCTGGATCTCGGAAGGCTTACCTTCATATTGGGACAATCTAACCCTAATTTTGGAGATAGTCCTAGATCTTCATCAACTATCAGTGGACATTGGGGCAATCTAACCCCAATTCTGATCTTCTCTCAGTTGATTCTGCTTCTCAATTTGATCGGTGTCTTGAAACCTAACGTAGACTTCTGAAATCTTCATCTTCACATCAAGCTATTATTTGAATCAATGTGCTTCTCACACATCAATTCAAAGAGGGGAAAAATAGGATGATTGCATCATTGAATCTTTTCACATTATTCTTGAATCAGTCTGATCTGAATCAAAAGTCCCCATCGCTAGGGGCATCTCATCACTTGGGGCATATTCAATTTTTTGTACCTTATGGTCAAAATTGGATATCCCATGATCTTGAATCTCTAGGGGCATCTTGATATCTCACATCTTGTCATCTTGCCATCTATCTTTCTAGGTATCTAAGCAATCTAACTCAGATCCTCAAGGATCAAGATTTGTTCTAAAGATGATTCTTGAAATATCATTAGGTATTGGGGCAATCTAACCCTAATTCCTAAAAGTTATGCTTCATTCTGAAGATGGCTCTCAAAAATCTCTTTAGACCATTATCTAGGAAACCTAACCTAGATCTTGGAAGGCTAACCTTCGTATTGGGACAATCTAACCCTAATTCTAGAGATAGTCCTAGATCTTCATCAGCTATCAGTGGACATTGGGGCAATCTAACCCCGATTCTGATCTTCTCTTAGTTGATTCTACTTCTCAATCTAATCAGTGTCTTGGCAACCTAACCTAGACTTCCAAAATCTTCATCTTCACATCAGGCTATTCTTTGAATCAATGCATTTCTCACACATCAATTCAAAGAGGGGAAAAATGTAACACCCCAAAATTGGCACCTTATAATCCTAATCAATTTTGGTGCGCTCCTTCATTTTTCTCATCATCAAAGTCCTATTGTACTAGGAAAATTATCCTCCTAATTGACTTTAATTGACTTAGTCTCAAATGCAGAAAACCTAAATTTGCATAAATCTGACACTATATTTAATTCCTAAAATATCAAGGTTTACTAGCTAAAAATCCCTATGATTAATTAATTTAATTCTAAAGTCCTAAGTGCTTTTAAATTAAATTAATTCCACCCCCTTTAGCTAATATACATCAAAAGGAATTGAATAGTTATTTAATTGATTGAATGGATTATCCTCACAAAGAATTTCATAATTCTATATGAAAGGTCACTCGTGTGGCAATAATCCACTCTTTTAATTAAATAATTCATGCTTTTTTGTCTCAATCTACATTCCTGAAAATTAAGAGGCAACCATTTATTTTCAATAAACTCTTCACCCTCTTTCTATGGCTTTTCTATATATTGGACATCTTTTTCTTCATTTGGGAGGATGAATTGGAGAGCATCAAAATTATAGTTAAATTTGTGTTAATTTTCATGCTTTTTAGCTTTATTGTATAATTAGATTAATTTCAATTTAGATTAATGATATGTTGATTTTTAATGCAATTCATTCACATGTCTAAACATCTCAATTTCATCATCTTTCAAGCTTTCTAGTTCAATAGCATTTCAAGCTTTCTAGATTAATTGCAATTTCATTTCATAGATTAGTTGCAATTTCATTACTAGATTAATTGCAATTTGATTTCATAGAATAATTTCATTCCATTTCATAGATTAATGGCAATTTCATTACTTCTCATGCTTTAGAAATCCTCCATATTAGCAATGGTCAGGTTGTTGGCTCTCGTTCTGAGAGTAAATTCAACAGCCCCAACTGATTAGGAGGCAGCAAGTCACTTGAATCGAATTTGCAAGATGAAAAATTCATGTTTATCTTTGTGAATTGAACGATTATGTAAAGACTATGTTGAGTTTGTGCCTGATTTAGAGGTCACATTCAAGCACACACAGTTTGGTCAACACTGTGATGACTAAGTGTTTTGGCACTAATTGACAATATGTTTTTCCATAAGGTCATTAATCTCCCCCTTTGGCATAAGTGACCAAAAACACTTATCATATCCAAAAATTGTTCTAATTCAAAACTTCCCCTACCATATGCTTGGGTACTTGCTTGGGTTTTGACAACCAAGTACTGGTCAGTTACAACTGACTCTATTTGTTTTTACTTTCCAAAATTATATATGTAACACTTATATATATCCATGATCTACTTACTCTTTTGTACATGTATTTCCTTATATATGTCTCTCTATATACATTTCCCCCTTGTTTTTAACATAAATGCCAAAATATATCTATATGGTAATACCAAAATAGGATAGGAAATCACTATGTACCTTTAAAATCTGAGAAAAAGTTTTGTCCCAATTATCCTGCAACACCTTTAGGATGTGTAATTCAATCTGTAACTCTACTGAAAGCTCCATCATAAGCTCTGCAACTGAAAAGTTGTTGTCATGAATTAGTGTCTTGGCATGAGCTAGACATTTTTTCTTTACATCCATGTGTGGAAGGAGTTGGCTCTGCATAGTTGTGAGAGATTCTCTTGTCCTTGCTTCTTCCCTTAGTAATTCAGCTTGCATGTCAGTCAAATACTTAATTTTCACAAAATGTGTTGAGCTTGAACTTGGGTTAAGTGCCAACTGATTTGCACTTTCCTTCAAATCTGTATCTACCTTTGTCATCTTTGTCTTTATTTCCATTGTGAAGTTTGAAGTATCACTTATCTTTACAAATAATGAAGCAACATTATTTACTATAGTTTCTAGAGAGATAATGAGAGAATTTAGCTTTACTTGATCAATTACAATCTTGCTTCCAACATTCTCTAGAACTTGTTTTCAAACTTCCTTTCTGCCTTCTGTAGCAGTTTTTATTGACCACTTAAATTTGTATTGAACTTGTGGACTATGTCTACAAGTTGGTCCATAATAGAATCATTTTAATTTACTTCTACTTCTAGTGCATCTAGGAATATACCTTTTATTTCTTCCAGTACTCTATTTCTCTTCTTCTCTATGCTCAGAGCTTCTTTTGTGTAGCTCTTTTCTTCCATATCTCCCCTAGTGTGTCCATCTACTCTACTATTAAATTGAATAGATCCCAATTTGGAATCACAATGTCTTGCTAAAGGTCAATATCATCAGTGATTATCTCTTTTCCTTTTTCACTGTCCTTAGGATTAGGTGAAGGAACAATTTCCTTACCTTTTCCACTATCATCCATATCCTTTCCTTCCTCATTCTTCTCCTCAATATTCAATTGGAATAGGTCATTGATATTTGTTGACCAAATGTAGGGTCTAAATCAAATATAGCATCTATGCTCATTAGAGGAATGTTCACAGTTTCCTTCTGTGACTCTGTCAGGCTTGGCCCAGTAGAAGGTGGAGCCTGGTGCTTGGTCCCTACTAGTCCTGATGTTGATTCAATAGACTTGTATTTTCTTAGAGATAGGATGATATGTATAAGTGATTGTGGGAGAGATGCCATTAAATCTACTACTATCTTCTTTGCATTGGATGCCTCAATGGATTCTACATCAGGTAAATCTGCATCATCAGTCTTTTCCTTATGTTCAATACTTGGTACTTCAGTCTTGTCTTCTTCTTTGATTTCTAATACTGTATTCCATTGATGACATTATTTTCCCATTAGTATGCAAAGAATATCTTCAGTAAACATACACCAAAAGACAAGACAAGAGAAAACTGAAAGTATAGATATCAAAGATCGCCAAAAATTGCTAAGTAGAAAGAAAACTGACGACATAGTTTTGTGTGTAAACCAAAAATGCAAAGTAAAAAGGATAAAGAGGAACCTAATAGTGGAACCCGATGAGTAGGATATAGTGCAACCCGAGAGAATAGTCAAAGTGGAACCTGAGAGATAGTTCAAGAAAGGACACGAGAGACGGTCAAACTGATTTCAGAGCATAACCGACCGACAAAAACTGAAAGTCAGTTGAAGCCTACAAAAAGTGGATCTAACTTCCACATCAGATAAAACATTCATATTCTATTTATAGAGTCTTGATTTGTTTTAAAACCATTACTTAAGGGAAAATAAGCATTAATGTAAGTGTTTTAATCAGTCTAACTGATTTAAAACATATAGACTAGGAGATCAAGGTAAATTTGTAAACCTGTGATCATAGAGTTAATATTGTTTTACGTGAAACTTAATTAGGTCAATATATCTTATAAATAGATGTTGTACTCATTCATTATGATGGATGAGAGGATGAATGTAGCCAACAAGCACATCTATGGATCAGAATAAAATTTTCAAGAAGAAGAAAAATAAAATTTTAATTTGCTTATCAAGAACCAAGAACAGAGGCTACCAAATAACAGAGGTATTATTCAATCACATTAGGTGATACACTTATACATGTAATCTTAAATGGATCTGTAATCAGAAATAGGAGATTGCAATATACACTTAGGTCAAAGTGTAATTTTCTTAGATTCTAACAAGTGAAGCAAAGTGTAAAAATCCTTTCAAGGAAGGTGGATTTAACCATCTTATTATAAATATCTTAACCGAGTGTAAACTAAATAGTGTTGAAAAAGATCTTAACAAAGTATACTTTAACAGGTCTCCACAGATACTCCTAACAGGGTAGATCATCAGAAGTGATCAAATTATAAGCCTTAACCGACCCCTTCCAATATGTAGATAGTGAAGAATTTGTGGGTGCCATCCCCACCACAGTTTTTACTTCTTAACAGGAGTTTTCTGCGTTATCATATCTTGTGTTATGTGTCAACTACTTTCATGAATGTTTCTATGAATATTCACATGTTTTTTAAGTTAAAGAATTGATAAGTCTTACACAAAGATAGTAATAGTTCAGATGGTTGGATATACAATTAATTACACAAAGGATAAAGGTTAAAAGATAAAAAAGTTTTAGAGGTATTGATTCACCCCTCCCCTCTAAGTACACACTTCCTATTAATTCCAACAATTGGTATCAGAGCTGAGTCTCTTATTTGGAAAGCTTAAAGGCTTAAGAGAAAAGATCATATAATCAAGAAGTAAAGACTTGAAAAAATTATTGAGAATCAGAAGCTAGAAATTCAAATCTTCTATGAGCACTATAAAGAAGCTAGAATCAAGATGAGATAGTTGTTAGATGAAATAAATATTATGGAATCTCACTGTAATGAAATAGATTACCATGAACAAGAGATATCAGATTTCTTTGATTCATCAGGATCAACTACAAGCAAAGCATCAGATACATCAGAAGAAAGCATCACAAGCTTAAATGAAATCAATCAACATCTGGCTGGACAAGTGAAATCTCTGCAAATTGGTCAAGAGACAGAGATGGTAAGAATGATTGATGTCATGAAAAATGCTAGACAAGTTAAGAAAAAGTTAGAAATACAAAGAATTACAGAGCATCACCATGAGATTACAAATCAAATTATTCTTATGAGTCAAGAGGAAAACACAATGAATACAAAACTCATTAAAAGAATAGAAGCCGTCGGTGAGCTAAGGGAAGAAAATGAAAAGCTGAAACAAGAAATAAGAATTCAGCAACAACATAATGAAATTATCAAGAGAGCTGAAGAAAGAAATAAAAGAATGGATGATTTTCTTGATGGACAATGAAGCTTCAACAAAAAAATTGGTCTAGGCTATACCAAGAATGGAGAATCACTCAATCAAGCTGATCCAAAGAATGTTATGAAAATCCAAGACCAAGAAAGCTAACATGCAATCACTGTGAAAAGCAAGGCCAAACATCAAATGTGTGCAGGAGGAAAATGAAAGGTATTCCTAAATCTACAACTTCATTCATAGGATTTTGTTATAAATGCAACAAGAAAGGACATAAAGCATATGAATGGTCTGAGGTGAAACAACCAAAGAAGGAAACCTATATCGACAAATATTGACCTACTTGCAAAGTGAATGGGCACACAACTCTTGAATGCTGGAAAAACAAAAAGCAGGCATGGAAGCCTAAAGGTCAAGGAACTACCTATCAACCAAAAAGAGTCGGTAACCAGTATGTATGGGATTACAACACATGGAAAAATTGCACAACATGTAGAATATTTGGCCACATTGTTGAAAATTGTATGAGACAGTGGACAAGAAATTTTAGAGGCTGGACTAACCCCGGAATGGCATGGTTACACCATCATAAAGTTGGTCATCTCAAGAAAGACTGCAGAGACCAAATGATAGAGACCAGCACCTTTCCCAATGGAAATACCATTGAAGACATCTGAAAGATCAGAAACAAAATGTGGAGGAAAGCTACATGAAATGATGAAGCTAGATCAAGTAATGTAAGTGGTGACACCCTATCTAATGAATTTGGTGACATCACCACCCCCACCTAAGTAGAACAAGTAAGTATGGAACTACATTACACCAAGTTATATTTTACATCAGTTCCAATCATACATAGTTAAAGTAACAAATTAGCATGATTATAGATGTACTATGGTATTACTTGTTAAACTCTGTGAAAACTATTTCATCGGGGAATACATACAAAAATCCATCGCTATACACTCAAAGCTGAATTGTATGGATATATTAAAGATGAGCATAAGCACATAGAGGTGAAAGGGCTCACTAATTCCCTACTATTCCTTAAGGTATTCAAGATCGAGTGGGTTCGGTTAGTACTAAGCAAGATCCACAATCACAAGTTATGGCTAGATGAGCCTAAAACAATAACATGAGATGTTATTCATGCAGTCACCAGTTATCCAATAATCAATAAGGTAAAAGAATTAAAGCATTCGCCCAAGGCTGAAATTGAAAATAATATAGGAGCTAAGTGTGATGGAAGAGGACTTAAGGTATCCACTATCATAGATAATGAGCTAAAATTTGGAGCATGTGTCCTAGGCTAAAAATTCTTTCAAGCTAGCAGAATGAACAACATAGCATCCAAAGCAGTGGATACAACATATAAGAGTGTAAAGAAAGGAACTCAGTTGGATCTATCTGAACTCCTACTCAACCAGTTGGAAGAAAACTTGAAGACAATCAGAAATGAAAAGACAAATTCATGTAAGTTTGGTTCACTTATCATGTGCATTTTCTTTTACTTCCAAGAATCTTTTCCATCAATAAGAGATGTAAAATGGGATACAACTAGACCAGTCACCATACAGATCAGTGAGTTCATAAAATCACTAGGAGACAACTTTGATTCAGTCATGAATGAGTATTTTACTAGATTCAAGGAGAGAATGCAGAAGAGGGTAAGGATCCCCGAGTAATTGATTAATAAATTCAAGACTGAAATATGTTTCATGGTAGACACATAACACACATACATCAAGCTTGTTGTACCAAGAACAACATGGCTACAACCACTTGACTATGAAGTTAACATAGATCAAGCATCCAATGCAAATGATGCATTGTTAAATGAGCCAATTGATAAAACACAATAAATTTTGGAAATTATGAAGAAGCAAAAGAAAGAACCAAATTTGGATTGGTTGTAAAGAACATTGACAAGAAGGACAAGATGAATAAGAATCTGAAGAAAATACTGTCAGTCACAGAAGAAGAAACCGAAAAGGAAGAAGAAGCTGAACAAGAGGAAGAGACCAAGGGTCAGTCACCCATCGGTAAAGCTGCAAAGGAGAATGACTCTGAGGCCATAGAGTCAGATTCACCACCTCCTCCACTAGCTAAGAAGCCAATAAATATAGCTGCTACAAGGACCAAAAGTCAAATAGCTAAGGAAAAAGTCCTTCACCTTTGAAGAAAGGTCAAGTAAGGACCTATAAGAGAAAACCTCCACCCAAACAGTCCAAAGCTACAAAAAGAAGAAAGTTCATTAGAACTAAGGAGGAAATTAAGGACATAGAATAGGATGAATTTGTTAAACAGGAAAAGAATAAGATTCCTAAAATGATTGATGAGGTATGTGCACAAATGATTAAATCAGGATCAATTACTGACTCCAAAGTTAGAATATGGTTAAATCTAGATCCCTTGGATCAAAATAAGATCGAGGAAACATCATCAAGATGATGTGCATATACAAATACCTCTCTATAGAACTATTAGACAATATGCCAAAATAACTTCAAGATAGGATATTGGCAAGATGGATATTTGCCTTGCACTCTGAAAATGAATTCAGGGAAAGAGCCCTAGTATCAATCATGCCTCTCGAATAAATAATGGAGGAGATCAAAGAAATGATGAAGGTTCATTCCAAAATATTTTCACCAAAATTGAGAGTCTTCCAAGTGCTTAAGGGAAATCTATTGGATCTAGATAGAAAGAGTGAAGCCAAATGGAGGAAAATACTTGATATTCCTCAAAAGGATACAAGTCTCGAGCCACACCAAGCTCTTACCAAAAATCAAGAATCCAAGGATAATCAAGCTACTGAGAGCAGCAAACCAATTATCATCACAGATGTAGAATTGGACAAAGAAGAAATGGACACCATAGGAAACAAGGGTATGGATGTTTCAGGTGAGACATGGTCGGACACAATTATAGAAAACATTATGGACAATCAATCATTGACATTATCGATGATCCAATAAAAGAAATACAGAAAGATGAAGATGTCACTGTTACCAAGGACAAAACCAATGAATAGGACACTACAATTGATACTACATAAGTGAGCATACTAGGCAACATGCCAATATTTATAAAAGCCATCAATATACTCCAGGACATGGAGAAGTCACCTACAAAAGATTCAAGCATTCCTGAGGATACGGGGGATGAAGGAAAGAAAGACAACACCGATCACCAGAAGGACATCGGAGACACTCAAAATGTAGCCGATACTGACAAGGTTATAAAAGGAGAACCAAAGAAAACAGAATGAGACACCAATGAAAAGGATGCATAGACAAAGGTGTATATGTTAAATTTGGCCTTATTATTTAACCATACACTTCAACATAGTCCTTGTTCATCAGCCACATACAGAAGTGAATATGAGTTATTCATCCTACATGCCTGTATGATTCAACCTGTTGCCTTCTATCTAGACAGGGTCTCTAATAGCTCTCAGAATAAGAGTCTCACAACCATAGACCAATCTAAGAATGAAGGATTTTTCTCCATGAATGCAATGCAATGCAAGACTAATCTAAGAATTGAAAGATGCAAGATTAATCTAAATGAATTTAAACTATGCCATGATAAGAAATATGAGATTATTCTAAGAAAATTAAGCTATTCTATTGCAAATGAGAGCTAAATGTAAATGAGATTATCAACTAAAATGAAGCAGTGATTTGTTATTCTAACAATGCATAAAAATGACTCCGGTTTGAATGAGGAATGGGAGTTCTTTTATAGACTGAGAGTCTGCTCAGAATAGAAAGTTTTCTTTTTGAAAATAAAATAGATAGAAAAGCCAATTCAAATTAGCAAGCTTTCTTTAAAAGAAAACAATAAATTGTTTTCCCTTTGTTTTTAACTGTTTTCTTTCTCTTTAAAGCACAGTTAATTCAAAGTTTCCATTTCTGAATAGGAGAGAAGATTTTTGAGAGAATATTTAATTAAAAAAATAAAGTATGACCTCATAAATGTGTTTTTCTCAATTATCTGAATAATTAAATTCAATTATTGAAATGATGATATTTATTTAATAATTAAATATTATTTAATTCCTTTTCATGTGTTTTAGCTAAAAGGGGTGAATTTAATTTAATTTAAGTGCTAGGAATTTATAATTAAATTAATTCAATCATAGGGTTTGTTTAGCCAATAGATATTTAGGAATTAAACATAATGTATGATTAATGCAGATTTAGGATTTTCTGCATTTGACACTCAGGTCGAGTAGAATCAGTCAAAACTCAAAATTGTCTAGTACAATAGGACTTTGATGATTCAGAAGAATGACAAAGGCAACAAAATTGGTTAGGGTTGCAAGATGCCAATTTTGGGGTGTTACATTTTTCCCATCTTTGAATTGATGTGCAAGCAACGCATTGATTCAAAGAATAGTCTGATACTTGAAGCTTTGAAAAATATATTTTGAAAATTTATGATGCAAAGATCAATTAATGAAGATTTTAGATCCATCTCCAAGATAGAGCTTGACTCTCGGAAGTCTAGGTTAGGTTTCCAAGACGCCGGTGAAGTAGATTTTTTGAGGGTCATCTCCAAAATGAAGCTTGATCATTAGGGATCTGGGTTAGAATGCCCTGATACCTAATAGATTAAGATTTTGAGAATCATCTCCAAAATGAAGCTTGATCCTCAAGGATCTAGGTTTGAATGCCTTGATACCTAATAGATTAATATTTTGAGAATCATCTCTAGAATTAAGCTTGATCCTCAGGGATCTGAGTTAGAATGCCCTGATACCTAATAGATTAAGATTTTGAGAATCATCTCCAGAACACAGCTTGATTCTCAGGGATCCAGGTTAGAATGCCCTGACACCTAATAGATTGATATCATTCAAAATACTTTCCCCAGAATGAGGCTCAACCTTCAGGAGTCAGGGTTAGATTGCCCTGATACCTGTCCATAAAAAGATATTCAATAGAGATTTTTAGGACTATCTCTAGAACAAATCTTAGTCCCCCAATATATAGGTTAGACTTTCCAGACACTAGTTAGATTGAGTTTCAAAATCATCTCTAGAACAGAGCTCAATTTTTAGGAGTCAAGGTTAGATTGCCCGAATTCCCAATAGATGAGTTTTGTAGAATCATCTCCAGAATGAAGTTTGATCCTCAAGAATCTGAGTTAGATTGCTCAGATACTTAATAGATTGAGATTTTGAGAACCATCTCTAGAATGAAGCTTGATCCTTAGGGATCTGGATTAGATTGCCCCAATACCTAATAGATGATGAGATGTAAGGAACAAAGATGCCCTTATTGATTGTGGAGTATCCAGTTTTGACTTATGAAGTATGAAAAACTGAACATGCCCCAAGTGATGAGATGCCCCTAGCAATGAGGACTTTGAATTTAGAATAGATTGATTAAAATAGATTCAATGATGTAATCATCCTGCCCCATCAGGAGCGAAATGGAAATATGACAAGTCATAATGATGATTGAGAGTGAGAAATTGTAGATAGATGTTGAATCAGAGATCAAGAAGAACTCAGAATAGATTATGGAAGAATTCAGAAGATTCAGAAGAAATTTTGAGTGATTTCAAGGTCTGGTTGACTAGAGTTGACTTTTGAGGAAAAAAGTCAAAGATTTGGGAAAATGTTGATTAGTTATGATTCTGACAAGAAAGCAACATCAGAAAGTTGACTGCATAAACGTCTGATCGCATCGGTCCCAAAAAAATTTAAAATGTGATTTTGAGCTCTATAGAAGTGTCAGATTTTGAGTTCAATCAAAAAAATGGATTCAGAGCGGTCAAATTAGCTAGTGGTGAAATTTTCATGCAAATCAGAGCACTTTTCAAAATTAGGTCAAAACCTATATATGAGTCTAAAAGGTCATTTTCAAATCATTTGCCTTTGTTGACTTTTGAGAATTGAGCACTGAGTGAAAATGGTGGTCCCTGTGAGCACTCATTGTTTTGAGCGATCCAGGCATCATAATCGGCTAGCAGCGTATGGACCCCTGGTAAGTGGTCGATTAACCTCTCTGTTATTTCAAATTTTACCGCTTTTGGTCAATTTTTTAATGTTTATACGTGTTTTGAAATACTATTCCGCGGGTTCTCGCACGAGGAACTAGTTTCCTCACACGGCCTGTGATGAAGGCTCACGCAAGAAACTGCCAAAAGGTAGATTCTCGCATTGGCCGGTGGGTATCCTCGCGCAGGAGGGTACCCACGTCTCACGCGGGAAACCCTTCGATAGGGGGGTTTCTCATGCAAACAGATATGAAATATCGCATGAGAATGAAATGTCGCACAGTATGAAAATTTCTTCATGCAAAAGTCTACTACTTCACATGAAGAAAAATTAGTAATGTGAATATAAAACAAGTTTTCTTGGCATCCAATAGAAATTGTGTCAGTGTTAGTCCTTAGCGTAGGATGTCTGTAATGCTTTATTGCTTAGTTATGCATTGATTATCTTGAATCATGAGTTGAGTACTGATCATGCATTGTTGTTTGTATGTCTTTCAGGTCAAGTTCCCAGACATTGCATTCAGGTCACATCATTTGGCTCTCAATGGGCTAGTGAGATAGTTGGACTATGTAGAGATTGCTCATATTGACAGTTTGGGCCTATCACATCTTTGTGAGCTACCCGACATTCGGGTTAATCATGGGTTACTAGGAGCATTAGTAGAGTGTTTCCATTCAGAAATGAACACCTTTCACCTTCCTCAGGGAGAGATGACAATGACGTCGGAGGACATCTATAGGATTCTCAGGATACCTTTCCATGGTCTGAGAGTGGAATATGAGGTACAGTCTCGACCAGGGACAATAGTGCTATGAGATATTTTGTAGGATGAGCTAGTCATAGGGAGAGCCATCCCATGGGAGGAGCTAATCAGAGAGTATGGGCCTAGACACCAATTGGCCATGGTTTTGGCAGCATTCCTTGGCTACTATCTAATGTTGGATCGCAGGCAGCATGGTTTCAAGTGTGGTTGGGGTTGGATGCTACAGAGGATGCTGGAGGAGCTGATTAGATATGGATGGGGTCAGTGTATGATGGCCCATATGTACCATGAGATGCACGAGATAGCCTATAAAGAGGTGAAGAGCATGGTGACAGGGGTCTTTATATTATAGGTGTGGGCATGGGAGCACCTGCCAGTTACCCAACCCATATGCGATGATCTGAGGGAGCCATTGGAGCCCTACATATACAAGTACAGAGGTTTGATTACCTAGCCTGCGCTGGGTAAGACAGAGCAGTGGCAAGCTCAGCTCGATGATCTGGTTGTTTTGACATGGTGACCATGGAGGTTGACAGAGGATTAGGATGATGCTAGCAATTAGCTGGGGTACATGCTTGTGTCTTAGCCTCTTTTTGGTCAAGCCATATCTATTATTGAGCGATTTCCACTAACACATTTCTGGCAGCAATTTGGCCGGGCATAGGAGATTTTGCAGGAGTACTGTGCCTATGCTCATTTTCATGATGAGCTTAGGAAGGGATGGTCAACCAAGTTGGATACTGGTTTATGCATGAATGATGTACGAGCCCTAGCACGAACTCAATGGGATTACCCGAGCACGATTGCAGATGGAGATATGACCCCAGAGTTCAGGGAGCATTTTGTGATGCATCCCTTCCCGTGATTCACAGATCCAATTGGCATGGTCATTCTAGCATAGGTAGTGTACCCGTAGGTGCCACAGTAGCAAGCACCAGTGCCTCCACCATAGTAGGTACCATGACCACCACCACAGCAGGTACCACATCCATGCATAGTATAGGTGGACATACATGCATGCCAAATGTAGATTGATCCCAGTGTGAGCAATAGCGGGAGGGAGAGCAGGAGGAGGATAGATGCACAACTTGATGATGTATAGGAGTAGGTAGAGCAGTAGGAGGTACCATAAGAGGACCCAATGCAGGAGGACCAGCCTACCTAGGAGCCAGCATAGGGTCTATCACAAGCACAAGATGCTCTTCGGAGAGCCAAAGAGTGAGTATGACAGCTAGGGAGACAGGTTACAGACTTGCAGGTATAGGTAGCCATGTAGTATGTGCATCTTCTTGATAGAGACTAGGAGGTATAGGAGCTCCGAGGGTGGTTGTGGATGACACAGGAGAAGCTTTGGGTAGATGGAGGGAATCATGCTTCCCAAGTGGCCTATTATTATGTAGCTTATGTGGGAGTAGTGTCAGATGAGGTATTGCAGGTGCCGAGATTTTCCTCATATGTCAGA
>MU223065.1:726851-752322 GCA_018584345.1 Thuja plicata | reverse complement strand
CCACTGCCACCAGATATGCCTCCTCCTCCACCTCCTCCAGGTGATGAGGGAGAGGGCCAGAGCTAGATAGGATAGATTTGATAGATGAGATCATATGATGGATCTGATGCGTTAGCATCAGTATATTGTACCACCATTTTTGTATTGTATTGACACATTTGAGACATATATATATATGGGCCAGAGCTAGATAGGACAGATTTGATAGATGAGATCATATGATGGATCTGATGCGTTAGCATCAATGTATTGTACCACCATTTTTGTATTGTATCGACACATTTGAGACATATATATATATATATATATATATATATGAGCTCATCTTTTGGTATCATCGCATATGTCACATTTGATTGTTTATGAGATGTTTCCTATATGCTTAGATGTTTAGATGATTTAGAATGTATGCAAATGTATGAACATGTTTTGAATATATGTAGATGTATGAAATGCACATGCATGTGATGTTAATGAGTTTATACGATGCACATGTTAATGCAGATGCAATGTTGTATGTATGTAGATTATTTATGTAAATGCACTTGTGAATGGAAATATGTAAATGCAATGTGTAAATGATAATACAAATGTAATGTATATGGTACTAAAATCTCATGCAGGGTGTCCAGATGTGTGACAGATACTAACCAAGAGAACATATGAAGAATCAAGAGCAAGGATCGAACACTTGTGCAGTCATGATGAAACAAGGATGCTAAAGAAGAAATCCCCAATGTATAAACCCAGGAGAATGCAATGAAGTGAACATCGAATTGCTGCCACAATGCAAGTATAGAATGAAAATGCAATCCTATGCTAGATGCAATACCTTATGACATAGTTGTGAGACCCATCGTATAATTATCAACATTGAGAATTTTGGAACATCGGAGTTGATACAATCCTTACTAGCGCCACTACGACCATAAGGATATGAATATGACTTTCATCGGATAAAATGTAGGAAATGAACATAAGCACCAGGGAACAAAATCCAAGATGACCTAAACATTGTTTCTAGTTGATATTGCAAGAGTACACCAGTATCGAGGCATTCAAAGCCAAGATAACCATGAGTATGATCATGCATAAACAAATAGAGCAATAATAGTCAAGGAGATAGTACTGACCTCACCATGGCATACAAATAAACAAGATCAAGGGATGTGAAGATTTTCCACCTTAATGCAGGGGCTCTTATCACATACACCCTATTTATTTGACGTTGCCAGAACATCTGGACTACACCAACAAGTAGTAGACAAAGAAAATATCAATGAAATCTATGAGAATAGACATCATACAAAGAAAGATTCAATCATAGCTCAGCTAGTTTCAAAGTCTCTGAATGTGTATGTGTATGAGGTGTTGAAAAACACCGTTGTGCTTGTGAGTGCATTGTGTTTGATTGTTATCAATAGATTTTTACTTTGCGATATCCAATGTGTGTTGACAAACACAGATGTGTCCAAAGATAGTGTTGAAAAACACTGTTTATGGTGGTGTTAAAAAACACCAGTTTGTGTCAGTAGCGAGTTGTCCTGCATCAATGACAAGATTACTGATTCAGGTGTAAACCAAAGAAGTGATCAAATTGGGGACCCATGCCCCCAAGTAATGATGACTGACTTGACATTTGTTGTGAGGACAAACTATATTTGGTTTTCCCCAAGCGTATGGTGCTGAATCAGTGTCAAGTCAGTAGGGTTCAAAGAAGAACCAAAGTGTCATGAAAGTGACCAAAATCTATGTACAAACTAAAGAAAAGAATCGTCAAGACTGAGTATCAATAGATAGAGCATTTGAGCACAACTCCAACTATAACAGATGTGAGAAATCTCAATAGTATGGCAATAGTAGGCAGACACAGTGAGAACCACTGGTGACTAACGTGAGAGAGATTCTCAAGGGAAGAGATCATAGTACTAGCTAGACATCAGTAGGCATACACAGTGAGAACCACTGGTGACTACTGCTAGGGAGATTCTCAAAGAGAGAGAACTCAGTATAAGCTAAGTGATAGTAGGCAGATGCAGTGAGAACCACTGGTGATTATCATGAATTAGATCCCAAAAAAGTGATAGGATAGTACCCCCTAGACAAGGAGGGTTTCTCCGAGAGTATGACAAGTTTCAATCCATGTAAGTTGGTGTCTTGACAGGAACTGAAAGCATGTGGAAAAGAAAATGCAAGTAGGAAAGTAGCAAAGCAAAAAAGAAGGAAATCAACTGCATAAAGCCAAGTGGTGTTGCAATAGATATAGAAATGTGGAACAAGAGGTGCATGTTTACCAGGTTTTCACCTTCTTGGCAAAAATTCTTTTTTTTCTACCATGATGCTTGTTTGCCAGGTTTTCATCAATGGCACTTTTTTCTCTTTTCTCTTTTTTTTGTATTTTTGTCAATTTTTTAATTTTTTTGTATTTTTGAAATATATGATGTTTTTGACATACATCGAAGTGCCTATCGCTAGGTTTTCACTAAGATGATCATTTTTTTAGGACTTTTTCAGATTTTTAGAATTCTTTCATGACTTTACTATATACACAAGCATACTGAAGATGTCTCAGCTGTAGAACCATTTTAGATGAAGAGCGTTGATGGGTTCCTTGAGTTGTTTCCCTTCAGTAGTAGAAATTTGATAGGTGCCAGACCCAAATACTATTGTGACAACATACAGACCAAGCCAATTTGGTTCAAATTTTCCTTTGTGCATCCGATGTTATTGATTCTTAGGGTTTTCCCTTAGAACAAGGTCACTCGCATGAAAGTCCCTTGGGAAAAATTTCTTGTTATAGATCTTGGATATCCTTTTCTGGTATTCTCTAAGGTGATCAAATGCCACTTGCCAACGTTCATCAAGTAGTTCTAGCTATTTTAGTGGTGTAGAAGCACACCTAACTCAAACCCCTAGCTCATTATTTCTGGCATGTACTGACTCTAGCCAAGTTAGGAGAGTTTGTGTGGACCTTAGAAGGTCTTTTGTTTTCCCTAAGATGGATATGACTAGGTTAATCCATGTCTAGCTAGGTTTCTTAGTTGGTTTCCTGATTTTTGGTTAACACTATCAGTTAACATTGTGTCTGTTAACACTGTCGGTTAACACTGTGTCTGTTAACAATGTCAATTAACACTGTGTCTGTTAACACTATCGGTTAACACTATGTCTATTAACACTGTCAGTTAACATTGTGTCAGTTAACACTATGCCGGTTAACACTGTCAGTTAAGACTGTGTCAGTTAACACTGTGCCGGTTAACACTGTGTCGGTTAACACTGTCAGTTAATTTAGACTGGTGGTCTGTCTTACATTATTGTTTGTCAGTAAAGTTAGTCATAATGGCCCACGAGAAGAAAATCTTGTCTTTTATGGATAGTATGGTCAGTTGTAACGGTTCCTAAAGAGATGCTTGCGAATATGTGGGCAATTAGGGGTCATTTCAATGAGAGGATAGTTATTAATAACATCCCAATCCTTCATTTTAGAGATGCTAGAGAAAGTAGAGATTGTAGAAGAAGAGAAGCTACAAGAAATCACAGAGTTACAGATTATTGTACTGTTTTTGTTTTGTTTCCAGAAATGAGAAGTTGCAGATAGTGTGTTTAGTGGATACCAAACTCCTGTGTTCATTTTGCATGCAAGTAGATTAGTTACTTTATTTTCTATTTTTTAAGTTCTTAGTTCTTCACCCGTTCTGGGTTATAAGCAGTAATGGCCCCTCGAGATTCCTAAATCCATGGCGAGAGTCATGTGTTGGGATGGAACTAGAGAGGAGCCCTTGTACATAGTTTCCTTTTTTTTTTCTGTAGGAGAAGCAACAACAAAGAGTATGGAGATCTCACCTTAGGCGAGCTTGGTAATAGTCTGGCTAGGGAAGAGAATGAAAGAAATGTTCTGAAAACATTGATTGAGTGGGAAGAATGAATCTATTTGTGTAGGTTCAGCAAGGAGGAGATGAAAAGCATTTTGATGGGGACTGAGTCTTGAAGAGGAGGTAAATTTGAGAGTGACTTACCTTAGTTTGGGGTTGTGAACACCCTGAGGGATCTAGGAAAAAGATCTTAGAATAGAGCCAAGCTGGTTCTATAGCAGTAACAAGACTTGTGTCCACATCATTTAGCCAAGATATTCTATTATCATCATCAATAATGAGGCCTTTTAGAGAGACTCATAGAGAAGGAATCTCAACCTCAATTTGTAACATAGTATCTACTCCATAAACCAAAGCATAGGGTGTAGCCCCTGTTGGTATTCTTATGCTTGTATTGTATGCCCAAAGAGATAGATTGGTCTAGAGATGTCAATCTCATCTAGATTTGTGCACTATGTGATGCAGGATTTTAAGGATTGTCTTGTTTGATGCTTCCGCCTGTCCATTACCCTGAGGATAATAGATGGAAGACCAATGTTGGGTTATTTTAAACTTAGAGCATAGCTCTATCAAATCCTTTCTTTTGGATTTCTCCCTACTATCAGTGATTATTGTTGAGGGTACACCATACCTGTAGATGATGTAGTTGAGAATGAACATAGCTACTAATTTTCTATTGGCAATGGTGAGAGTGACTACCTCCACCCACTTGGTAAAATAGTCTATAGCTATGATGATGAAATTATGTCCATTTGAGGATGAGGGATAAATCTGACCCACTAAGTCAAAGGCCCATTGTTGAAATGGCCAGAAAGTAATGAAGGGAATAAGATCCTTGGCTGGAACATGAATCAGGTTACCATGTAGTTGACACTGTTTGCAAGACTTAGCAAACTATGTAGCTTCTTTTTCCATATCTGGCCAATAGTAACCAACTCTAATAAGTTTATGAGCCAATGTCAGGCCATTAGAGTGATACCCATAGATGCTTTCATGCACCTCTACTAATTCACTTTTGGACTCATCAAGTTCTAAACACCTAAGAAGGGTACCATCTAGACCGCACCTATACAAGTCATTAGCTATGATGACAAACTGTGAAGCACTACAGATTAAGTGATGTTTCTCATTCTGGGTGTAAGTGTCCGAAACAATCTGGTCATGAAGGTAGGAGTAAATATGATGGTAGCAGGATGATTCATGTCCAATGATAGAATAGATCATCTAGGACTCAGGGGAATCATAGGCTGGGTAGCGTAATGTCTCCACTAGGAATTCATGTCGGAAATCATTTTCTGGCATCTGTAGCATGGAAGCAATAGTATCCATGGCATCTGTCACTTTATTATCTGCCCTTGGAACTTGTTGAAATGTGATGTGAACAAAATAATTTATGAGGTCATCAGCCAACCGTTTATAAGGCACCAGCTTGTCATCCTGTGTCTAATAGATATCATTTACTTGATTGATGACTAACTGTGAATCTCCAAGTACATTGAGCTCATCCACTCGCCACTCAAGGGAAATCTTCATACAATTGATCAAGGCTTCGTACTCGACAATGTTGTTTGTACAAGGGAACAACAACTTGTATGCTTCTAGTAGAGAGTACCTTTGAGGTGTTATGAATAGTATCCCAGCACCTGACCCCTATTGGGTAAATGAACCATCAAAGAACATAGTCCAAGATCGATGTGTGAGAAGTAAGATGGACTCATCTAGAAATTCAATGTTCAATATTTGATGATCTACTAGAGGTGCTTCTACCAATTGATCTGCAATTTCTTGCCCCTTGATGGTTTTTCTTTCCACACACTCAATATCAAATTCACTAAGAAGCATGACCCACTTGGCTAGTCTACCTGTGAGGGTAGCTTTACTGAGAAAATGTTTCAGAGGATCAATCTTAGCAATAAGGCATGTAGTATGAGCCAGCATGTAGTGTCGTAGTTTTTGTGAAGCAAATACCACTATGACACAAGCCTTCTCTATAATAGAATAGTTTGTTTCATATGAGACTAGAGTTCTACTAAGGTAGTAGATATCCCTTTCTTTGTTGTGTTGATCTTCTTGAGCTAATAGGATGCCCAATTATGTATCTATGGTAGAGATGTAAAGTATAAGTGGCTTCCCATGAATAGGAGGCATCAATATTGGCAGGTTCACAAGATATTGTTTAATTTGTGTGAACCCCTCATCACATTCCTTGTTCCATTGGTAATTCACACCCTTGTGTAAAGTCTTGGTGAATGGTTGGGACTTGTCCACTAGTTGTGAGATGAAGTGCTAGATAGACTGTAACCGGCCTTGAAGTCCTCTCATTTGTCTGATATTCTTTGGTGGCGGCATTTCCATGATAGCTTGAACTTTCTCAGGATCCACTTTGATGCCTTTTATAGAGATGATATAACCAAGCAGTCTTCTAGATGTTACGCCAAATGCACATTTCTTAGGATTAAGCCCCAGACTAAACTGTTCCATGCGATCTAGTATAGGACCTAGATCTGCAAGGTGTTTCTTTTGTTGCATGCTCTTAGCTAGAGTGTCATCGACATAATCTTCCATTGTTTTATGCATCATGTCATAAAATATAGTGGTGACAGCTCTCTGATATGTAGCACTAGCATTTTTGAGTCCAAAGGGCATGACATTCCAACAGAAAGTGCCCCATGCACATGTGAAAATAATTTTCTCTTGGTCCTCTGGCATGATTTTTATCTAGTTGTAGCCAGAGAAACCATCCATTGGTGAGTACATTTCATATCCTGCTATCATATCTATAATCATATCAATATTGGGCAATGGAAATTCATCCTTAGGACATGCCTTATTCAAGTCTCTGAATTTTGTGCATACTCGGATAGGTTTGTCATGTTTTGACACTCAAACAATGTTAGAGATCCATTCTGCATAGTCAATCACTTTGATAAATACTACTTTAAGAATTTTCTCCAATTTAGCTTTGACAAGTAGAGCCACATGTGGATGCATTTTCTGGAGCTTTTGTTTGATAGGCTTGATGCCTAGTGCAATGGAAAAATGGTGCATGATTAGATTAGGGTCTAATCCTAGCATGTCTGAATATTTCCATGCAAATTTTATCTTTTTACTTCGGAAGAATGTAATGAATTCCTCTCTTTCTATCTCAGATAATGATTGTGCCAAATGAATGATCTGAGGTTCATCTTCTATACCCAGGTTGACTGGTTGAGTGGGCTCAATTAGCATAGATGATCGTTCTTGGAAATGACTTGGGAGCATATCAAGTATCTCATCCTTAGGCGCCTCAAAGAGGTTTTCACCCTTGGATACGTCTTTTATTTTGACTTTTTTAGGCTCTGACACTGCCACAATGTGGTTTTCACCATCAGAGCCCCTATTTTTTCTTCTTTTGATTTTTTGACTGAGATACTTGATATCAGCCTTAGTCATGTTGACACTTTCTTCACTAGTGGAGGACATTACAGGTTTGACAATGTTGAAGTAAGAGGCAAGAGCGTAATCATTCTGGAACGTAAGGACTTCATTAGATGAGGAGGGAGAGTTCTAGTCTATAAGCTCAGGATGGTGGATGAAAGAGAAGTGGCTGGTTCCAGTACATTCATGATATCATCATTGAAAGCAAGGACAACCAAGTTGAGACCTAGAGCAATCTCATCCAAAGGTATAGTCGAATTCCCTTGACTCCTAGCAACCGTAGTAGATGACACATTAACATTGATGGAATCAGACTCGTTTGACCTTACACTAGACCCTTTACCTACGTTGAGAAGGTTTTCATGCATGTGAACTATATCCATATCTCTTTCAGAGGTGGAATATGACAAGCTGTCAAACTCATATTCATGAGAGTTTGTTTCATCATTAGGCGTCATATCAAGAACATGAGTGAAATCAACCCTTTTTCCCTAGTTCAAATGACTTCTACCTAAAACTTCTACTAAGGTCAGATGAGAACCTTTTGACCTAGGTACCTCATCAGTGTTTGAAGCATCATCCACTTCTTGTTTAGTGAGAAGTGGCTAGGATTCCTGTTCAAACTGCTCTTGGAAGTGTGGTGGTATGTACAAATCACCCTGATGACCTAGATTTACAGTTTGCATTTTTTTCCACCACTCATAGTTTAATGGAGCAAGTGAAGTGGTGTCATCAGAATTGTTGTTAGTCTTGATTGTACTGACATGCTGTATGAAATCATCTAGCTTAGAAAAGAATGCTACCAGGTATGGAGGAATGGGACAAGGGAAGTAGTCTTCCTCTGAGCTGTCTTCAGACTCTTCAGTATTAGATGCATCTTTAGGTGTTGGTTGTTGATCTGTGTGAGGTACAATTTTTTTTATCCCCAGTTGAAATGTGAGCTTCTTGAAGCCTATACCTGTAGAGTCACGTGTCTGTCGACCAATAGCTTCAAGAGGTGCAATCAATCCTTTATGATTTGCACCTATAGGACCATTTCCTTTGTACCCAAAGAATTGCATAATAGTTATGCCCTTGCCATACTATTCAGGTTTTATGTCATAAGGTGTAGTGGTTTTCTCAGAAGTGTCCTCTCCTTTATAGATCCAAATTTTGATAGCCCTATTTTCATCTTCTTCTTCTAATGGTACTGTGGCCTGTACAAAGGTACCACCATATTTTATTTCGGGAGGAACTATAGAAGGCTTAGTGTGCTCAGAAGGTCTCCCAAAAGAACTTAGAGATAAAGGAAGAGATGTAATAGATAGCACAGGTTCAATCTGATACCCTCCCATGTCAGTTTCCTTGAGTATCAGACCCTTTTTCATTTCCTTTAGTTTAGTCTCGAGGAACTCAGTAGACTCTTTGTTGGTAGGCACAAAGATGTCAGTAGATTTTTTGAGGGTGTTACAATCATAGCATGTATTAGCAGGTATAGTCACTTTAGATCCTTGGAAAGGGAACTTAATGCACTGATGGTATGTCAAAGGGAGAGCCTAAATTTCATGGATCCATGTCCTTCCCAACAAAATATTGTATGTTAAAGGAATGTCAAGCACTTGACAAATAACATCCCTCTCAATAGGGCCAACTCTGATAGGTAATATAACTAGCCCCTTATATTTTCATTCTTCTTCATCATATGCTTTAATAGTAATCTTTTTGTGAGCATCTATGCAGTCTTCATCGTAGCCTAACTCAGTAAGGAAACTAGCAGAGCAAATGTTGAGGCCAGCACTGTTATCTATGAGAACACGGTGAACGTGCTTTGGACCAATCATGACTTCAATGTGCAAGGGGCTATTATGTGGGTGACTCAAATAATGGTCATCTTCCTCAGAGAAAGAAAAGTAATGGGAGGAGGTCAAGTGACCTACCATGGATTGAAACTGGTCGAGATTGAGATCTTTTGGGATATTTGCCTCGGTGAGGGCTTTGTCAAGGATCTCCCTATGAGCGGGGGACATTTTTAGCAGCTCAAAGATGGTGATCTGAGCATTAGTATGTTTTAATTTCTCTAGAATACTATAATTGAAAGCATTAGATGAGGAACCCAATTTCAGATTCTTATTGGCAGAGCCAACAATAGTTTTTTCCACAGGTTGTGTTGGTGTAGACATAGAAGGCTCAGGGCCTTTGAGAATGATCTTAGCATGATATCGAGTAACAGTGTTTGCACTAACTTGAGACTGTTCTTGTTTGGAGGGTTGAGGTGTAGACCCTTGCAAGATGAAAGGAGATTTGGGCTTGGGAGTATCTTCCCTTCCCTTGAGAATGACAATGTTATAGTATTCAGTATCAACAGGCTCAACCATATTAATGACATTATCATTATTGGTGTATGTATAGTTGACCTTGGCATCAGTATTTTTGCCTTTGGGTGACTCACATTTCCCACGAGGAGGAAATGGGTCTTTAAAAGCTTGGTGGTCTGAGTTCTTGTTGTGATCTCCCACAGCAATAACCTCACTATTGATGAGATCCTGGATTTTATGCCACAATTTAAGACAAGTAACCGTTTTATGACCTTTGTTTTGGTGAAAATCATAATAAGAAGATTCATTCCACCAAGAGGTTCTTGGTTGCGGATCATAAGGTTGTGAGTTATCCAGAGAAGTGAGTAAATGGTTGTCCAAGAGAGTCTTGTAAACTGCATCAAGATGTTATCCTAAAGGAGTGAGCTCATGCTTGGGTCTAGGAGCCCAAGGTTTAGGTTTGGAGAAATGCAAGGTACTGGGTTTGGATTTTTCCATAGCCTGTTCAGTGGCTTTGGCTTCCTACATTGTGGTAGTGAGATTAAAAGTAGCCTTTGAAGGCTTGGGATTCACATTGTCTACAACTCCATCATTCACAACATTCTGGTTCTTGTTGGGAAATTTGGGTTTATCTTTTCTTGAGGAGGAAGACCCGAGTTTATTTTCATTGTGTAAGGTCAGTTATCATTTCTTAACCATACACATCTCAATTCTCACAACTTGCTTAATCATGTCATCAAAGGTTAAAGGACCTTGCAGTTGCACTTGATACCCAAATTTGGGAAGAAGATTGTCTAGAAATATGTCCAACTTTTTAGATTCGTGTATTTTGTGAGAATATCTTGTATAAAGTTATCTCAATCTTCAGAGAAATGTCAAGAAGGATTCCCCATGATTTTGTTTCAAGTTGCAAAGATCTTGGATGTGAACCGGATGTTGAATGTTGTGAGAATAGTGTTGTAGAAACAAATTGGCAATTTTTTCAAAAGTTTTGATGCCAGTTGGTAGTCTAGAGAACCACTCCATAGCTGGCCATCCCAAACTACATGGGAAGAGATGCATGAGGTTGGTTGTATCATGTATGAACTCCATAGAGAGAGAAACAAACTCTCTCAAATGATCCTAGGGATCAAAGGTACCCAAGTATTTATCATACTTGGGAAGTTCAACTCCTTTAGGAAAAGGAGGCATGCATAGACTCTTATCAAATGAGAATGGACAAATGCTTTCCAGCGTGAACTATGCAGCGGGTTTGTCTTTATCCTTCATGAGTTGAATAATTTGTTCTTGCATACCTTGGACTTGTTATTGCAACTTGGATTTTTTGGTTTCTTCCTCTTGCATGACAAGGGTCTCTACATTGTAGTTGGAGGGTAACTTAGCCCCTTGATTGGCTAGTTCAAGAAGGTATTTCTCTTTTTCCTCAGCTAGGAAAATGTCCATCATCCTACGAAAATCTTTATTGGCACAAGCACTCGTGATATCTACTTGGCTTTTTTTTTTTCCTCATCATTAGTGGGGTCATAAAAATAGAATTTACCCCTGGTTTTAGAGATATCATCTCTGCTATGTTCACCTGATTGGTCATGATCTGCCATCTTGCTAGAATGCAAGTGTTTAGTGTGTAAAGACTTAGTATGAGAAAGTTGAGTAATTTTAGAATTTGGATCCTCTTGGAACAAAGGGTTTTGAAACTGACTAAAATCCACTAGAAATGATTGTTTGATGTAAGGTTGAAGTACCAGAGAGGGAGATTGAGATGATTCCTCACTAGATGTAGTCGGTAATAGTTTTGAAAGAACAGATTCTTCTTGATTGATTGAAGGGAAGTTGTAACAGTCATAGACAAATATTGTACAAGGGATGTAAACTAGGACCACACTTGAAATTGTCTCAAAGTAAACGCATAGAAAGTGCCAAAAGGTGAAGTATACTTGATGCAAATCATCAAAAATGAGGCTAGGACAACCAAGAAATTACTATTGCGATACAAGATATGACGACACAGTAGAAATAGACCAAAATTTATGAGACGAGGATAGTTTAAGCAAGAAACACGTAATTCTCAACCCAAGAAACCAAATTGTAGACTATGTGAAGATAGAAGGAAGATAAATAGACCCAGAACAGAGACCAAATTTAGCAGAAAGATGTTGGACAGGTGAGAAATCACTCGCTATTTTGACAAAAATTTTCAGACTCATGCGAAGAAGTACTTTCTCGTGCGAAGATTCACACAGGCTCGCGTGAAACTATGCAGTCCCATGCAAAATATGATGATAGACTGCTGAATAAAAGTGATCGACTAGTGAATAAATGATAGCAAGATTGCAAAATGTCATGCAATGATTGCCAGTGTGTCACGTGAAGTTTCACAGATAATGATGCGAAGATGGAAGAATATCGCATGAGACTTGGTAGTTTTGACAAATGCAATTCTATAGAATTAGATAGTTAAGACTAGATTGCATTTTCTGAGACAAGATCATGTTGTTTTATGATAGAGAGTTTGAGTTAGAGATTGTTTTGGACATGTTCAAGTTTGACAGTTTGTGTAATTTTACATTTGTTTCAATTGTTTAAATGATACACCCATGCAAAACACATTAAACAGAATGTTTGTAGTACCAGAACAGACACATCACAATCCTAGGATAGCCAGGGCAGTATCTATTGAATCCCCACTTGAACCAAAGTTCAGCTACATCTACTCATAGTAGACAACTTAGAAGCTTGGAGGCATAGGCTCCTCCTTACATGTGCACTCACTTCTCGGGCACACCAAGCTTCGAACCCCAAAGGAATTACTTCCCAAAGGGTTATTGTCAGTACTAAGAGCCATAAAAGTGTGGGACATCTTAGTCAGTCTCTAACCTTCTATGCCAATAGATAGAGAGTTTTTGGATACTATAACAATAGTTTGTAGTAAGGACATCTGTTTAGGTGGTTGTGATCAAGTCATTTTCCCAATTAAGGGGGCTCTCCCAGTCCTCTCAAAGTAAGGCTTTCACCTTAATGATGTAAGGACTTTAACACACCACTAGGGTACTAGAGGATATTTTAGTTGCCACAAAAAATTCACACCTGTCCATTATGAGATTAATCACAATGGTATTTTCTATATACCGGTTCAGAAGGGATTGGCTTTAGCCTGTTACCGGTTGGGCATCCACTCTCACTGGCTCTGCTAAAGCACTTGGGAGGTAGCCACACTAGAAGAATCATATGAATTTCTCTTACACCCAAGATCCATAAAGGTGAGGGGAGAGGATACGTTCATATAGTTCTTGGAATTACAAACTAGAAAACACTTCAATCATGCAAGACAATGATTCATTTTAAGCACAAAATGAAGTGTGTTCTAACTACTAAAAACAGACATGAGAGGTTTGTGAAAGCATGTAGGTCTTCAACAAGCATCTTGTTGTAAATACATTAGTAGTTTGTAATTTCTTTCTTCATTTCAGCGTTCTGCAAACCACCGTTAAGATGTTTCAGAGATAAAACCAGAAAAACACAGTCAACAACAAATAGAAACCATTAGTGGTTAGAAATCAGAAAAAATAGAGATATCAAAAACCATAATTTATGAATCACTGGTGTCAAATGTTGCATGGAGAAGTATTACAATCCACGCGAAGAAACCCAGATACATGCATGAAAAAATGCATATACTTGCAAAACTTTGCACGGTTATGCGAGAAAGTTCGCATGAATTTTCATTATAGAGCCGTACGGATGAAAACTAGAATTGATAAAAAAAAAGTGTATAATGAGGCCATAAAGTAATTTTTTGAGCCCCATGGTGGGTGTCAGAAATTTATATGTTAAATTTGGCCTTGTTATTCAACCATACACTTCAACATAGTCCTTATTCATCAGCCACATACAAAAGTGAATATGGGTTATTCATCCTACATGCCTGTATGATTCGACATGTTTCCTTCTATCCAGACGGGGTTTTGAATAGCTCTCAGAACGAGAGTCTCACAACCATAGACCAATCTAAGAATGAAGGATTTTTCTCCATGAATGCAATGCAATGCAAGACTAATCTAAGAATTGAAAGATTCAAGATTAATCTAAATGAATTCAAACTACGCCATGATAAGAAATATGAGATTATTCTAAGAAAATGAAGCTATTCTATTGCAAATGAGAGCTAAATGTAAATGAGATTATCAACTAAAATGAAGCAGAAATTTGTTATTCTAACAATGCATAAAAATGACTGGCGGTTTGAATGAGGAATGGGAGTTCTTTTATAGACTGAGAGTCTACTTAGAATAGAAAGTTTCCTTTTTGAAAATAAAATAGATAGAAAAGCCAGTTCAAATTAGCAAGCTTTCTTTAAAAGAAAACAATAAATTGTTTTCTCTTTGTTTTTAACTGTTTTCTTTTTTATTTTAACTGTTTTCTTTCTCTTTTTAACTGTTTTCTTTCTATTTAAAGCACAGTTAATTCAAAGTTTCCATTTTTGAACAGGAGAGAAGATTTTTGAGAGAATATATAATTAAATAAATAAAGTATGACCTCATAAATGTTTTATTCTTAATTATCTGAATTATTAAATTCAATTATTGAGATGAGGATATTTATTTGATAATTAAATATTATTTAATTCCTTTTCATGTGTTTTAGCTAAAAGGGGTAAATTTAATTTAATTAAAGTGCTAGGAATTTATAATTAAATTAATTCAATCATAGGGTTTGTTTAGCCAATAGATATTTAGGAATTAAATATAATGTATGATTAATGCAGATTTAGGATGTTCTGCATTTGACACTCAGGTCGAGTAGAGTCAGTCAAAACTTAGAATTGCCTTGTACAATAGGACTTTGATGATTCAGAAGAATGAAAAATGCAACAAAATTGGTTAGGGTTGAAAGATGCCAATTTTGGGGTGTTACAAAAGGAAGATGAAGTACATAAGGATACCGATGAAGGAGATAAACCAAAAGATGACACTGCTAAGGAAACTGAAAAGGTTGCTACAGATGATGTAAAGGTTAGTGTGGAGATGTCCACTCAAAATCAACAAGATAACACAGAGGCACAACAGTAGAAAGAGAAAACACCTCTAATCACTTCATTCAACACAACAAACAAAGTTGAGAAGCTGGCTATGGTTTTACTTTCAAGTGCAACTCAGAAGAAGTAGAAGAAAACCAAGAAGACAAAGTTGGAAGTCACTCTAGATGAGATAATTGAAATACCCAAATGTGACCCAACTACACTATACTATGAAGCACTGAAAGAGTACGGTGAAATATGCCAAAGGAAGGCACTACAAGAGAAGCTAAGAAAGGAACACCGAGACTCCATGGTCCTAGAAACAACTAGGGACAACTTGAGTCAGATTGTACCCAATGTTGATGTTGATCACAATAGACCTATCCTTGATCAAATAGTCACTCTCACAAAAGCCATTACAACACAAAATATTCATGCAAAAAAGTAAATTAAGGAGAGAGCAGAGACTAAAAACCAGTTCAAACTCATTGAAAAAATCAGCCAAGAAGTTGCAGAAAACAAGGTAAAGCTTTCAGAATTAGCAAGTGAAATAGAACCAATAATTACTAAAGCTATTTCCTTGATACAAAAATTAAGCACACTTGAGAAATTCACTAAGGATCATAATGATAAAATAGAAAAGTTAGATTCTGATCTAGGTAATAGTGCAAAAAGTTTAACCACCAAGGACAATGCAATTAAGTTGTATTATGAGAAAATTGTTGAGATAAAAAGGTTAAGACAGGAACTTTGGGAAGCAGAAACACAATTTCAGGAAGAAGTCACCGAGCTCCAAGCTCAACTTCTACCAAGTCCAACACTGCTTCAACAACATATCAGTTCAGCAAGACAATTGATAGCCACTCTCGATATGTCTATAACAGACAACATCTATGACATGCATGCAAGGATCACACTCGAGCACATGGCTCTAGAGAACCTGAAAGAAAAGTGGGAGAAGATGATGGAGGACATGAATTCCTCACACTCTCATATTTTTGATAAATTATAGGTATACACCTTTTCCCTTAATATAAAAAAGGGGGAAAATAATGATATGTACAGTATAAAAGTGAAGGAATCTATACAATACAGAAAAAGAACAAAAAAGGGAGTATCGTGTACATACACTTATTGTATATTGGCATATGCATAGGGGGATTCATTAAATGATTAAGGAAAATATAATATGTACATACTAAACATTTTGTTAGTATTTTGCACATATCAATTTTTTGATACTAATGTCAAAGGGGGAGATGGATGACATTATTTTCCCATTAGCATGCAATGAATATCTTTGGTAAAAATACACCGAAAGACAAGAGAAGAGAAAACCAAAAGTACAGATATCAAAGATCACCAAAAATTACTAAGTACAAAGAAAAATGATGACACAGTTTTTGGTGTAAATTGAAAATGTAAAGTAAAAAGGATAAAGAGGAACCCACTAGTGGAACCCAGCAAGCATGATATAGTGCAACCCGAGAGAATAGTCAAAGTGGAACTCGAGAGACATTTCAAGCAAGGAACCTAAGAGACAGTCAAACTAATTTCAGAGCATAACCTACCGACAGAAACTGAAAGTCAGTTGAAGCCCATAAATAGTTAGTTGAATCCCATAATAGGATTTTTATGTGTTATCATATCTTGTGTTATGTGTCAACTACTTTCATGAATGTTTCTATGAATGTTCACATATTAGTTAAGTTAAAGAATTGATAAGTCTTACACAAAGATAGTAATAATTCAGATGGTTGGATATACAATTGATTACACAAAGGATAAAGGTTGAAAGATATAAAAAATTTAGAGGTATTGATTCACCCCTCCCCTCTTAGTACACACTTCCCATTAATTCCAACATCCATATGTTTGTAGCTTCCTACACCACATTATCTATCTTCTTATTCAATACCAGAAAGGTCCTGAACCTTGGAGTGTGATTTCTTTCATACTTGGTCATGGCCTCTTTGACCTCTTTGTTTTTCATGGTAAGCATGATTTGCCTCAATGTCTGTTCTCTAATGTCTTTCTTTGTTTAGACAACATTGCTCCAGTGAACACATATAACCTTGAATAGGTCTTCAGACATGTGGCTCTTCAATTTAGATGGATCACACTTCCATCTAGTCATCTTTTCTACAACTGCTTCCTCAATTTGCTTCTATTCATCCTTTGTTCTAGAAGCATAATTTAAAGATTTCAAAGAACTCATACCACTACCTTCTCTTAAGGCATCAATTTTCTTCTGAAAGGTAGGTGGGGGCTTCTTGAATGTGATTTCATCTTCTTTATCTTCGTTAGGTAATATGAGTTTCCTTCTTGATCTTCTTGGTTGACTAGTAGTGAGGACAGGGGTATGGGCCTTAGGTGTTTTCTTGAGAGCTATCCTATTTTTCTTCTTAGGAGGCTCTTCTTCTACCTCTTTCTCTTCCTTTTTAGATACATCATCTTCTATCTTGATTTCATCTTCTTTTCTTACTGATATATAAAGTGAAGTTTTTCCATACTTCTTTCCAAACTATTCTAACCTCTTCTTTTCTCTTTTCAGTATCTTAGGAATCTCAATTTCTATTGAAATTATGCTATTGGCTTCTTGATATGTACCAAAGTAAGGAGATTTGGGGTCAACATGCTCATTCACAAGAGATTCAATGATGTTCTTGGTTTCATCTATGTTAACTTCATATGCAAGAGGTTTCACCCATGCAACCCTGGGTTTGACTGCATGTATATATACTTTATCACAATCAACTAGGAAAAAAACATCATTTTTGTAGTCTTCAACCAATTGTTTATGAATTCTATACCTATTCTGCATATTTTGTCTGAATTCCTCAAAATATGCATCCATGATGTTCTCAAAATTGTCTCCTAATTCTACTATGAACTCATTTATCTGATATATTATGGGTTTGTCCCTCTTCCAAACTACTGTGCCCTTGGAAGGAAAATACTTGTGAATATAAAAGAATATGCGGACCAGAAGTGAACCAAACTTACATGGATTTGTATTTGATGTCTGAATGCTTTCCATGTTATTGGTTAATTGGATGAGCTACAACTCGACAAGGTCAACCACCTTCTATGTCAAGTCCACAACCTCACATGATACATTGTTAGGTCTACTAGAGCTGTAGATTTTGTGAGAAATCAAATGAATCCCAAACTTTAATTCTATTTTAGATACTCCATTTAGTCTCCTACCTATGTCGTGCCACTTGGCAAGAGTCTTCTTACCTAGAACATCTCAGGGTAGTTTTTTGGTAGCTTTATACTTGTCCAGCATAGGATACCCTGTAACACGGTGTATCATTGTCTTGGTAATCTTCACTAGTTTCTCTATCCATAGCTGCATATCGTGAATGTGGTTCATAATGAGACTAATCCACTTAACCTAGAAATTCTATGGCATATGCATGATGTGAGTCAAACCCTTGACTTCTAGATGTTTATGCTCTGGCTTCAAGTTTCCAGCTTCACAGAGTTTGTCATAAGCATTCTTCATTTCCAATATTCCAAGTTATTTAATTGTGCAATGATAGAAGAATCAGATGTCATTAATCAACAATACCCTTGGATGAATTAGGGAATGAGCTCTCATCGGGTCTATCTCCTCTACAAGTGTTGGATGAAGCTTAAACTTAGGAGGTTCGTAGATTGTATTCTTGACCAACATCTTAGATCCTTTCTTAACCTTGCTACTAGATGTAGATGCCATTATGCTCGGAGGTTTGATAAATCTTTGCAACTTAAAACTTTAAAATACAAATTCTCTCTGAATCTCTTAAGGCACCAAATCACTCTAAACATTGAAAGCTTTGTAAATAATAACACTTGCAATTCATCTTTTATAAGAGAATTTACCATTGGGTTTTCATTAAATTCTCTGTACATGGTAGCTGGCATAGCTTAGAATGAAGCTCGGCGAACATTAACTTTTGTATCCTCAAAATCATGTAACTTGACTTAACTCGGTTAAGCCTATGCAGCTCAGGTGTTACTAAGATCTTGACTCAGTTAAAACTACAATGTTTCCTAGTGCATCAATATGCTGATTTGGACTTACTATCATGTCTGGAACTGATGTAGGATGGCTTGTATGCACAATTCTAGTAGTCTCCTTGTATGTTTATTCGGATATGGTAGATTCACCCAATTCACTGCTTTGGGTGTCGTTTGATCCTTCATTGTTTTGATCTAAAATTTTTGATGATTTCCTTACCCACTATTGACTCATCTAAGTTCTGATTTCAGAAACATTTTCTTTGCCTTTCTCAAAAGCAGTATCCACTTTTTCTCTATTCATGCAATTTTTTCTTAGATGACCGAGTTGTTTACATACATAACATCTCTTAGTAGGATTCCTTTTTCTGGGGTGAGACTTTACACAATTTGCACCAATATGCCCATATTCACCATAGTGATAACATCTACTCCATGTGTTGTAATCCCAACCAAAAATTTCTCTAGCTAGTTGTTCAACATGGTTCCATTTCTTAGTTCTGCACTCAGAGGATTTGTGACCTTGTTTGTTACAATTGAAACATTTTCCTTCAAACTTAGTTTTCTCAATACATTCACTTGACCTATGTCCATGTTTGTTGCATCTCTATCATTTACCATTAAAATTTGATTTCCCATTGCCCCAACACTTGTTTTCTATGTGCCCTAACTTTCCACAATGATACAAGTAGGTTTTCTATTCTTTTGAGTTCCTTGCTGTGAGGATTCACCTTGTTCAGTATAACCTAATCAAGTTTGTCCATGATGTTTGAGATGATTTGGCTCTGTCAATTGATCCATTCTTACCTGTGAATTCATTATGCTCACATTGGTTTGATTTTCAGTATTGAGATCATTCTATAGTCTTTCATTTTCTCTTCTCAGATTGATAACTTCTTGATTTACATTATTGAGTTGATTTATCATATCTGCTTGCTGAAGTGACAAATGATAGATTTCATTTTATTTTTATTTTAATATTGTACTCAGAAATATTTTATCTTCTTGTGTCATTTCTCTACCATTTTCTACTTGACTCTTCTATTCTATGACTTCACATATTTTGACTGAATGAATTTCTTGTTCTCTTTTCAATTTTCTGACTTCTTCATGTAGATTGAGATTCTTTGCAAGTAGGTCTTCAATTGCTGCATCTTCTTCTTCAGAATTTCTTTCTTTCCATAAGGCTTCAATTCTTTAATCTATATAACTTTTTTCATTCATCTGCACTTCTAAATATTTTCTTCTTTTTAGGGAAAGAGAGAGCTTCTCCTTAAGTTTTCTGATTTGATCCATGGCCACTTGTAGATCTATCTATTCATTTGCAATGGCTTTCTCCAGTCTGTATGTTTCTATTGCTTCTGATCTTTGTTCAAGTTGCTAAACTTCTGTAGAGAGAACCTTTAGCTCTGATACCAATTATTGGAAATATGTAGAGGCTGAGTGATTGAGAGGGGGCGGGGTGAATCAAGAACCAATAAAACTTAATCCTTTTATCCTTTATTAGATTATTCAATCCGATTGCATGCATGAAATGAAAAGAAATAAAACATTCACAACACTTGATGCAATATTTGTTTACCCAGAAACCCTCCAAATAGAAAGTAAAACTGGGGTGGGGATGGTACCCACAAGATTTATTACAGCAGTATAAATTTATCCTGTTAAAGCTTATAATTGACCACTTCTAATGGCTTGCCATGTTAGGAGCAATAAGGACTGTTAGGTCCACCTTGTGAAAGGATATAATACAATAAAATTAAGTAATGAAACTCTGTTAGGAGATTTGTAGAGGACTGTTAGATCTACCTTGTTAGAGGATTTTGCTGATGCACCTATTAGGATGAACTAGTAAAAGATCTTCAATGCAACTCTGATTTGTTGAATAAGATCCAATGATTTAAACTAATCACCTAAATATGATGGATGAGTCTTTGTTTCTCTTTATACTATTGTAGCCTCTTAAATAATTTGTCTCTTCATATTTGCATACATGCTTCTACACTTATATTCTCACACTATTTTGATGAACAAAATACTTTATATTTATATTTTATTTAGACTAAATGCAACTATAAGTCAGCTTCCATAAGACAAATTAATATCTAACAATATAAGCTAAGTCGGCCCAAAACTGTCACTCGGGTCCAGTGATGTACTCGAGTAATATACTGGCACTCAGGCATTATGCTATCACTCAAGAAACATACTAAAATTTGGCACTCAAGCTACTCTATGTACTTGATCTAATATGATCACTCGAGTAATACTGATTATCATTGTCTTCTTGGTCGACACTGCCACTACTCGGGTTACAATGTAACTGCTCAGGTTGCACTACTGACTCATTCAACACTATGATAACTAAGTTTTTTGGCACTAATTGACAATATGTCTTGCCATAAGGTCATCAGATACAAGAAGTGGAAGACCTTCAGTTACCTTCCACATCATCTCCAAATGCAGAGAAGATCCTGAATTTAAGAGTGAGCAAGAAGACTAAACATAAGACCTATTTGGAACAATTGGTTAAATGGAAAGGGAAAGAGGATGTAGAGGTGACATGGGTCAAAGAGATAGAGTTCAATAAGTTAATAATTGATCCTAACTTGATCATTCTAGTAGTGACTTAAGTTATTTTATTTGGGAGCATGATGCAGGAGCACCTAGGACATCTTTTAAGATCCTATGTTTTTGTTTTTACTTGTACTGAACCTAGCCAAGTTAGAGGTTTTTTGAGAGACCTTAGAAGGTCTTAAGTGTGTTTTTTATAGAGGATCTAGGTTAGACTTAATCTAATATAGAATTTTTTTGTTGTTGGTTAGTTGTTTTGACTTTAGGTCTCTTTTGAGGCTTAACTTTGGATTTTAGGCCAAATGACTTAAAATTATTGGGAAAGAGTTTAATTAAGACTAAAACAGATTCTATGATGATTTTCCATCATTCTTTTAAGTTTAGAGGTCATTTGAATAGATTAGGAACAAAATTGCAAAAATTGTGAAAATGTTCTCATGACAATATTTACAACTTTGCAAAGTTGCATGACAACATTATCCAAAAAAGGACAAAATCAATGTTTTAGGGCATGGTCAATATCCAAACCACATGCACCTATGAGGAGGATTTATAAAAGCTCCAAGGAGCCCAAATCTAGAGGTTAGAAGTTTTTTTGAAGAAATACAAGTTAAGTAATTTGGCACTGTATCTCTGGTTTTCTAGACAGTTTGTACATTTTATATTGCAAGAATCTTTTAATGGATTGAATCCACCAGCTATGTGTGAAATTCATGTATTTAGAATTGTTTTTTCTTTATTAATTGGTTTGAATTTCTTTTATATTCATTAGTTTAGGTTTGTAAATACTAAATTGTAAAGTAGCTAGTCTCTCGACTCTCCAGGACAACATTATGGAAACATGGCTCCTACATGAAACTGCACTGTGGAATCATCATGCACTTGAGGGAAATATTAGGGAACTCTATGTACAATATAAATATGGAAGGAGAAGGCCTAGAAGTTAATTTTTCTATTTTTGTGAGAAATCTCTAGGCGAGTCTAGAGCAACGCAGCTAGGAGTTTGCATATGTTAATTGCTGTTTGATTGCAGGGTTTCAATTGATTTGATGAATCCAAGTGGTTTCAAGGTGTCTTTGGAGTTTTTTAGAGACCCTTTATGAATTTTGGCACTAGGCCAATCCATTTGAAGACATCTTGTAGCCTAAATCAGTTGTTTGGTTCAAGGAGAGCCTATTAGCCCTAGAAGCCCTTAAATGTAGGAATCACTTGTTCGAATGACTTGGAGAAGTGAGACCTAAAAAATATTTAAGACCTCCATAAAGGGTGTCTGATTCCAACACTTTTTATTGGGTTTTTTTGGAAATTTTTCCAAGATTGGGAAAAAAATAGTGAATTAGGCATAATAGACCTAATAGTCCTAATAGACAAGATTGAACCAAGAACCTTGAAATCGATGTTCAAGACCTTGATAACCCAAGATAAAGTGATCAAGTTGAGATTGTAAAAGGTGTGGGAAGATATTGGACCCCCTTCAAACACTATCTAATCAAGCAAGCAAGAAAAGCACTTGGATGAATCCAAGAAGGTGTTGAGAAGTAACAATTACAATAGTGATAGTTACCCTAGTGAAGCACTAATGGATGTTACCTTGTGAAGGGGATTGAACAATTCATAAAGAAGATACATGAGGGCTTGGAAGATCCTAGGAGTTAGGGTTAGGGTCTTGGAAGGATTGGGAGCAGTGAAGGTCCTGATCAAGGAGTGCAAGCACACATTACTAGCCCCATGTTCATGACCACATGATAAATATTCATTCAAAGTTGTGCTAAAAAATTATTTAACAATAGCTCTCATTTTTCCAATGGACCAAAAAAATTGATTGTACAATGCCACATGTTCCTTTTTATTCCATGTACCCATGTAACCAATCACTAGCAAAATCAAGATGAATTTCCTATTTCATTACATTGACTAGTCAAAATCAATATATAAGACATGAATAAAATTCGATACATATTTTATTTGGGTTCTCTAAGAGCCTAAATTTGTGAACTATTTAATTTAATTTACACTTTCCATGAAAAAATCAATTAAAACCTACTTGATACAACATCATAAGTTCATCAAACACATGGGTTTTATGTGACGTAAGCCAAAATATTCATCTAATATTTTCTTCCTTGACATTTTGAGTCCCTTAGATGTGAGACCTTTAACTTTAAAGTACAAACAAGAATAAAATGAGTTGTTATGGGAAGATAAATTGAGATCATTCTAACTTATATCCCTTGAGGCCTCTTGGGATCTAAAATAACAAGCATTATTGGTTTCATTCTACCTTTACGTATACTGGGGTGTTGGAAAGAGACACTACATAAATGCTTTGGTGTTTCAATTTATGGAAACTAAACTCACTTTACCCATTCACATTATAGCAGGAAGGTCCGCAGTAAGTCAGAATGGAAATTTGTCTAAGTCTAGTAATGAAGAACAAGGTGTCTTACTAGTATAATGTATTTTTTTCAATGAAATCTTCCAGGGTCACATCTTTTTTTGTAAACATAATGTAAGTATTGTGGATGTCTGGAGATGCTTATTCTAGTTTTTGGAGTTCTAGTGTTACATGGTGTGAAAGTTAGATGGATGTATGTATCAGTATTATGTTTACCAGTCAGAGCAGCCGAATTGTGTTGAAAATTTCTTTTGCAGACGTGGTAAAACATTTTTATGATAAATTTTATGTTCTAATGGTGGAGCTAACATGCATAAATACACATGCATGATTTTTTTGGTCTGAATTGATATTTGATTTTGGATTTGTCTGACTTGGAAACACAGTATACTTTTGCTAGAATATTTTGGAGCCGACATGATGCTATCAATTTCTTCATTTGCAGATATATAATATTGATTTATTTATTGAATTATGGAGATATATGCATATGATAAGTGCAATAGGGTTGGTAATGTGAAGGATCTTGTTGGTTCCCAAAATAGCAGACTAGAATTATGCTTGCTTTGGCCAACAAACATGTTTAATTCCTCAGGAACTTAAACCTCTGCAATTTAGGCTTTGATTGCCAAGGCTGGTAGGCCTAATTATAATACACTTTCTCATATGACTGAATGAATTCTGTAAACAAAATAATGTAGTGAATTGCTTTGATACAAAAAGATAATAAATATTAACTAAATTTATAATAAATACTAGTGCCTATTCCTTATCCTCAATGTGATTACTATGTGTGATTCCTTTCATTGATGATCAATGCCAAAATTCCTCAAGTTCAATCTATTAACGACAATGTGACACTTTAAATTAAAATGTATAACTTTGGAGACAAATTTAAAATAAATCGATCACTTCAAGAAAATGATTAATTAACAACAACAAACTAAAAAGGAAGACAACTATTCAAATGGAATTTAATCCTCAAAGGACAGACCAATTGAATCATGCAGTATTCAAAAGGAACGCTTAGCCATACATAATGAGAAACCAATTGAATATAGTTCTACAATTCCTATTTTATCTTGCGCTATAATAAATCAAATATCTTAAAGAAAGTAAACATACTTTATCCAAAGAACCAATTCAAATTAACACAGAGGAATAGATATCACCAATGAATTTTGAACAAAGATTTTGTATTAAGCTTGAAAAATCACTCGATCCACATGTATTGATCCATAGTATCCCATAAGGTTTTGGAACAAAAGCATGAACTGGTTAAAATATTTTAATGTTGATGAATGATGATGATGATCCCCCTTTGTTCTTCAAATGACTAACATATTTATAAACCCTGAAACATTTCTCGTGAAAAGACATGCCCTTTCACTAGACCTAATTCTGGCACCTAACCCTAAAATTACACATTTAACCATACAATGGTTTTAGGAAAAACATCTCTAGTATAATATATTTAATCTTGTTCCATCCTGAGGTGTTGTGTGCATAATAATCCTTACGCTTAACTCCTGCATAAAAACACCTGGCATTACGTAATAACATTTAAAATTAAATTAATTATATTTTATAATGCTTTAGGTTTTCAATATAATCTTTGAAATTGCTCAATTATTAATTAACAACATATCGAATAAAACCATATCATTACTTACATAAATTTATTTGATTAATAAAATAAATACCAATAAAATTAAATAATTAACCATAATGTATTTATTTCTAAAATATCCTCTCACAAAAATAAGTCAATATAAATCACATAATAGAAATACTCCTAAGACATTAGGGTATAAAAACTTCAAAACTCACCCTACATCACAATATTTAAAATAATTTACTTAGGGCAAGTGCTACATAGAAAATAACAACCCTA
>MU223065.1:695997-715681 GCA_018584345.1 Thuja plicata | reverse complement strand
TTTGAGCACTGTCTTGTATTCTTAGTCAAATGGTGATTGGATGGTAGATCAGAGTACTGTCATTTGATCCTATTGCAAAGATTTGGATGTTTAATCTTCTCATGTCATTGCATTTGCATAACTAATATCATTCTTGCATCACCAATGTTGGAAAGTCATAGGATGTGTGAGTTCCTGAAATTGGATAGGATTAGAATCTAAATCTGCCTGAGTTAGTCCTGGATAGGATTGGCTTGGTTTTTCCTCTGTTGTTCTCTGGTTAAGAACATACCCTGCAGTAGGAATTAGAGATAAAACATAATTCATTGAATATCATTTATATAGGGAGCTGTACCTCAATTCAGAGGGAAACTAGATATTCTCAGAAACGGTTTCCCAACTGTTGTGTAAAGTTGTTCTTCATTATAAAATTGGGCAAATAAAAGAGGATAAGAAGAAGGACAATCTGTTTACCAACATTATTTAGGCAGTTTTAGGAGAAATGGCTCCCGCATAGATCTCCACCATGGAAACCATCACAACCCAGAGGGATATGGAAGGTAAGCCATTTTATAGTGTACATATGGAAGGAGGATCTCAGAAAAGTAGGTTAGCTAATTTTGGTGTCATGCCCTAGGCGAGTCCAATGTGCCCGATTAGGTGCATGACATTGATCTAATGGTGTTTTATTGTAGGGGAAAGATTGGGAGAATGGAACCAAGTATGGTTTAATAAGAATAGAGGTCCTAAACATACCTCCTAGGGAGATTAGGAATTGGCCAATCCATTAAGATAGATTTCCAAGTAGAAATCAGTAGACTGCAGAAAAATAACTCTATTAGCCCTATCAACCCTGAATTCTAGGAACCTACTTTACAGAGGCCCTAGAACCCTAAGACCAAAAAAATCCTTAATTTATTGGAAAAGGGTGTTTGAATATATAATTTTTTTTTGGGTTTATTTGGGAGTTTTGTGAGAGAAGTGGGAAAAACTCATTGATTAGGGCTAATTGACCTATTAGGCCTAAAAGGCCAAATCAACTGATTGTCTTGAGATCATTTGAAAAAATATTGATGTCCTATCCTAATGGGATCATATGGGAGGAAATAAGTTGTCTTAGAAATAATTTCACCCCCTATAGTACTTGTGATGAAATGTAATTGAAATTGCACTTGGAGACTTCCGAGGAGTAAGGGATTGAAGAGAACTTTGTTGATAGTTACCCCAAGGTGAAGCACAAAAGAGACCAAATCATAGAGTTGTGTTGGAGAGGTCCTAGGAAATTTAAGAAAGGTCTTGGAAGAGAGGATAAGATATTGAGAAGGTTGTAAACAATAGAGTCCTATATTTGGTTTGTGTAAGCACACCTTGAGTGTTTCTATCAGATTGGTATCATAGCCAATACGATTTGGCTTGTGGTGAATGTTTTAACCAGAAGAGTCAGTAAGAGAGTCTCCAATGATGAAAAATTTAGATCTTGCAAACAAAGTGGATGAGAAATAAGAAGATAATAGATCACTCAAAGAGAGATTGCTACAATTGGTATAGAAAGTGGACCAAGTGGAGGAAATGACTGAGGAAGTGAAAGATAAAGTTGAAGGAAAGAGTAAAGAGATAGCCTTAAATGATGAGGTCCCTGAAGCTGACTCTATCCTTAGTGAAGAAACATTCTTGAAGGCACTAAAATATTTGAGTGGAAAGGCATTGAAGGAGTTCCTATCTTTATTGGAAAGATGGAACCATAGATAGTCCTAGATTGGATTGAAGGACTAGAAAATCACTTTGAATGTGATGGTATAACTGAAGCTCAAAAAGTGAAAGTGGAAAAGGCTAGACTTAGAGGGTATGCACTCTATTGGTTGAAATTTATCCAAGATGAGAGAGAAAAGGAAGGAAAGAGACCCATTGCTACCTGGAAGGCTATGGTAGCCAAAATCAGAGAAGCATATGTACCTATAGACTATGAAATTGAGTATCACAAAAGGAGACAAAGTCTTAGACAAAATGACTTGGATGTTAACTCTTACACTGAAGAGTTTCAAAGGCTATGCATGAGATCAAGAATTACAGAAGAGGAAAGTGTGAAGGTAGGTAGATACCTTAATGGTCTTAAATGGACTATACAATTTGAATTTATTTTTCTTACCCCTACCACTGTTCATAGATGCCACCAACTTTCCATAAAGGTGGAAGAGAAATTGAGAAAGAAACAAGACTCAAGTAATACTAGAGGCAGAGGTAGAGGAAGAGATAATAGAGGACAAAGAAGTGGATATGGTGGTAGAAGTTTAGAGTCCAAGACTCAAGGAGAGATTGAGCTTACTAACCAACAAGAGGGAATTTCAAGAAGAGGAAGCTTCAACAAAGGAAGAGGCTCTAATACAAATTGGAGAGGAAGAGGTAATAGGCAAGGAAAAGGTTCCTATTTTGCAACTATGAAATGGTATCACTGTAACTAGATGGGACATCCTTCCTATAGGTGTCCAGAGAAAGGCTCTACTTCTCAAGGAGGAGACAAGAGAGTGAACTTTGTGTAAGAGGATTCTAGTGGTGGAAACAAACACCTTGAAGTAGCCTTAGAATCAGAGGAATGAGAAAATCTGATGATAAGAAGAATACTAATTAGAGTATGAGTGAAAGAGGAGACAAGACAGAGGAGAGAACTATTCAGAGTGAAGTGAAATATGATGGGTAAAGTATGTAGAGTCATCATAGACTCAGATTCTACTGACAACATTGTGTCAGAGGAGGCAGTTAGTAAGCTAAAGATGAAGAGGATTCCACATAGTAATCCATACAAGGTTACTTGGTTGAACAAAGGACAACATGTCATTGTGAATGAACAAGCATGTGTTGAATTCTCAATTTGAAGGTATAAAGATAAGGTATTGTGTGACTTCCTACCTATGGATGCATGTCACCTTTTACTTGGTAGACCATAGAAATTTGACAGATATGTCATGCATGATGGAGCTAAGAATGCATATTCCTTCAAGAAGGACGGTGTGACTTCAAAATCCAGTCACTGCTAGAAGAAGGAGAAGTGAAGACTTTGGGCCCTAATGTCCTATTGGTGGGTGGGAAGGAGTTCCTAGAAGCTCTAGAAGAGGGAGTAGCATATTCTTTGGTTTTGAAGCCAAAGGAAGAAGATCCACAAAAGACAGTCAAGAAGACAAAGGTTCCTAAATAAGTACAAGAGTTACTTGAGGATTATAGAGACATTGTAGTGATGGAAAACTAGAAATCCTATCCCCTAAGAGAGCTATTAGTCACCAAATTGACTTTATCCCAGGAGCTACCCTTCCTAACAAAGCTTCTTATAAGATGACCTCTTAACAAAATGAGGAAATTTCCAAGAAAATCCAAGAGCTCCTAAACAAAGGCCTCATTAGGAAGATTATAAGCCCATGTTCCATACCCACTATCCTAGCACCCAAAAAGGGAGGAACTTGGAGGCTATGCATTGATTCCAGATCCATTAACTGAATCACCATTAGGTATAGGTTATCTATTCCTAGGATAAAATACCTAATAGATTGTTTAGGAGGAGCAAAGTATTTTACAAAGATTGACCTAAAGAGTGGTTATCATAAAATTAGGGTCAATGAGGGAGATGAATGGAAGTCTACCTTCAAAACTATAGAAGGTTTGTATGAATGAATTGTGATGCCATTTGGGATATCTAATGTCCCATATACATTCATGAGTCTGATGAATGAATTACTCAAAGACTACATTGATAAGTTTGTTGTAGTGTATTTTAATGATATCCTAATCTTTAGTAAGACTAAAGAATAACACTTAAAGCATCTGTAAATTGTGTTCAAGAGACTGCATGAAGAAAAGTTGATGATCAATTTGGAAAAGTGTGAATTCCTAAAACAAGAGTTAGTATATCTTGGGTTTGTGTTTTCTCATGGAAACCTCAAGATGGATCCAAGCAAGGTGGAAGCCATTGTCAACTGGCCTACTCCCAAATCTGCAATAGAGGTGAGAAGCTTTCATGCTTTAACTCAATATTATAGGAAGTTCATTAAGCAATTTAGTGCTATTTGTATGGAATGAGAAATATAACCAAGAATTTGAGTTGTTGAAGAAGAAGATTTCCACTCAACCCATCTTGACATTACCAAGTTTTGAGAGACTTTTTACAGTTGAGTGTGATGTTAGCAATGTTGCTATTGGGACAGTTTTGAGCCAAGAAGGGAGACCAGTGGCTTTCCATAGTGAGAATCTTAGTAATGCTAAGAGGAAGTATTCTTCCTATGAATTAGAGATTTATTCTCTAGTCCAAGCACTAAGTAAATAGAGGCACTATCTTCTTTCAAAGTAATTTATCGTGTATTCAGACAATCAAGCACTTAGCTTTCTAAATTCACAAGACAAGCTCAGTCACAAACACATGAAATGGGTGGAGTACTTGCAGGCTTACACCTTCAGCATCAAGAACAATAAAGGAGTGTAGAACAAAGTGGTTGATGCACTTAGTAGAAGACTTATGACAGTACTTGAAGTACAACTGCAAAGCATAGGTATTGAGAGTTTTAAAGATCTATATACAAAAGATGAAGACTTTGCATAGATATACAAGGTATGTAAAGAGTATAAGAATCATTTCCATGGTGAATTTTTTGAATATACCATGCAAAGTGATATATTGTCTAAAGGAAGTTAGTTATGTGTCCCTAGAGGATCAATTAGGGAGAATTTGATTCAAGAAAAGCATAATGGTGCACTTAGTGGTCATTTTGGAGTCAATAAGACTCAAGAGTTAGTGCAAAGGTTTTTCTTTTGGATGATGAATTAAGTACTTAAAGACTACATTGGTAATTTTTTTGTAGTGTGTTTGGATGATATCCTAATCTTTAGTAATACTAAAGAAGAACACTTAAAACATCTGCAAATTGTGTTCAAGAGACTGCATGAAGAAAAGTTGATGATCAATTTGGACAAGTGTCAATTCCTAAAATAGGAGTTAGTATATCTTGGGTTTTTGTTTTATCATGGAAACCTCAGGATGGATCCAAGCATGGTGGAAGCCATTGCCAACTGGCCCACTCCCAAATTTGCAATAGAGGTGAGAATCTTTCATGGTTTAGCTCAATATTATAGGAAGTTCATTAAGTAGTTTAGTGCTATTTGTACTCCTATGTTAGACACCATAAAAGCTGGGATGAAAACTAAGTTTGTATGGAATGAGAAATATAACCAAGGATTTGAGTTGTTGAAGAAGAATATTGCCACTCAACCCATCTTAACATTACCAATTTTTGAGAGAGTTTTTACAGTTGAATGTGATGCTAGCAATGTTGCTATTGGGGCAGTTTTGAGCCAAGAAGGGAGACTAGTGTCTTTCCATAGTGAGAATCTCAGTGATGCTAAGAGGAATTATTCTTCCTATGACTTAGAGATGTATTCTCTAGTCCAAGCACTAACGAAATGGAGGCACTGTCTTCTTCCAAAGGAATTTATGGTGTATTCAGACAATCAAGCACTTAGCTTTCTGAATTCATGAGACAAGATCACTCATAGACACATGAAATGGGTGGAGTACTTGCAAGCTTACACCTTCAGCATCAAGAAAAATAAAGAACTGCAGACCAAAGTGGTTGATGCACTTAGTAGAAGACTTCTAACAGTACTAGAAGTACAATTGCGGAGCATAGGTATTGAGAGTTTCAAAGATCTATATGCAAAAGATGAAAACTTTGCATAGATATACAAGGTATGTAAAGAGTAGAAGAATCATTTCCAAGGTTAATTTTCTGAATATTCTATGCAAAGTGATCTATTGTTTAAAGGAATTCAGTTATGTGTCCCTAGAGGATCAATTAGGGAAAATTTGATTCAAGAAAAGCGCAATGGTGCACTTAGTGGTCATTTTGGAGTCAATAAGACTCAATAGTTGGTGTAGAGGTTTTACTTTTGTCCTAAAATGAATTTAGATATCAGTAAGTATGTGGAATGTTGTGTGGTGTGTTAGAAAGCCAAGGGCACATACTCCAATGCAGGCCTTTATCAACCTCTCCCCATTCCAAGAAGACCTTGGGAATGTTTGAGCATGGATTTTATCGTGGGATTACCAAAGACAAAGAAAGGATTGGACAGTATTTATGTCATAGTAGATAGATTTAGTAAGATGGTACACTTTGTCCCATGTAAGAAATTGCATGATGCTTATCACATTGCACAATTATTCTTCAAGGAAGTGGTGAGAATCCATGGGTTACCTTTAAGCATAGTATTAGAAAGAGACACTAAATTCATGAGTCACTTTTGGAAGACATTGTGGCACAAATTGGGAACCAATCTATCCTTTGGGTCTGCATATCACCCTCAGACAGATGGTCAAACTGAGGTGGTTAATAGAAGCCTTGGGAACCTATTGAGCTATCTCACAAAGGAGTATGGTCAAACTTGGGGTCAACTCATAGGACAAGCAGAGTATGCCTATAATGATACTGTTAATAGGACTACTAGAAAGAGTCCCTTTGAAATTATTTATGGAATGCACCCTAGAGGAATATTTGATCTCATAGAACTAAAAGATGGAGCCAAGGGTAGTGGTTATGATGAAGACTTTGCACACTCTATGAAAGAGGTGCATGAAATAGTGAGAAAGACTCTAACAGAGAATACTGCAAAGATCAAGCAAAAGCTGGATGAAAGTAAAAATGAAGTTCAATTCCAAGAAGGGGATCCTATTATGGTCCATTTGGAAAAAGAAATACAATAGAAGGGAGTTCCAAAAAAGTTACAGATGAGAAGATTGGGGCCATGTACTATTCTGGACAAATATGGAAATAATGCATACAAGGTTGAGCTCCTTGAGGATATTGGTTTCTCTCCGGTCATCAATGTTGCATATATGGTCCTATACAAGGGGCCTACTCTAGATCCAAACTAGAGCCTTACTAAGGTTATACAAGAGGTGGAAGATCTAAATTTTAACCCTACATCACCTAAGAAGGCAGAGAAGATACTTGACTCAAGGGCCTGCAAGAACACCAGACAGAGGACATACTATGAGAATCTAATCAAATGGCATGGACAAGGAGATGAAGAGGTGACTTGGATCAAGGAGACAAAGTTCAAGAAGTTGGGAATTGATTCCAACTTACTCAATCCAAGGATGGATTTAAATATTTCATTTGGAGAGAATGGTGTAGGACCACCTAGGATAATCCCTAATTCTAGTTTGTTTTGGCTTGTACTGGCGTTAGTCAAGCCAGTAGAGTTTAGTTTTGACATTATAAGGTTGTGCAAGTGTGTGCCTAGGTGGATTTGACTAGGATAAATCAAACCTAGGTGTTTTATGCTTTGTTAGTGGTTAGTGCTAGATTAAGCCTAAAAATGGGGAAACAGGTCCAAAAGCCTTCAAGGCTTAGGCTAGGTTATAAATTTTCCTAAAAAGGCCTCTAGGATTTTTTACATCATTGTATGTTGATTAGAGATCATTGGGAATTGTTTTATGCAAAGTTGTCAAAATGTTGCATGACAACATTTGCAACTTTTAAAAGTTGCATGACAACATTTGGCATGATTGGATTCTTTTCAAAGAATGATGGTGGGTGGTTAGTGTAATGGCCTATAATCATGGGGAAGGAATATTTAGACATGGAGGATCCCATTTCCTAAGGTAGATGGATGTAATGAGTGATTTGAATTTGGAAGAAGAAGCTCTATTACTAGTTTTTGGCATACAGTCGACTATTTTGATGTTTGTGAGTTAGAAGATGGATTCAATAGTGAGATCCAGTGTTGTATTTATGTAGTAGAGATAGTTTGAAGCACTTTTTGTTTATCTTTGAATTTTTTTTGAGTCCACTGGATTAGTCTGTTAAATTTTTTTGTTAGTAGCACAGTTACTGGTGTTGTTTAGGCAGTTTTAGGAGAAAGGGATCCCCCATAGATCTCCATAGTGAAAACCATCATAGCCTAGAGAGATATGGAAGGGAATCCATTTTACAATGTACATATGGAAGGAGGAGCCCAAAAAAGAAATTTAGCTAATTTTGGTGTCATGTCCTAGGTGAGTCTAGTGTGCCCGGTTAGGTGCATGACAGTGATCTAATGGTGTTTTATTGCAGGGGAAAGATTGGAACCAAGTATGGTTTCACAAGCATAGAGTTCCTAGAGATACCTTCTAGGGAGATTAGGCATTGTCCAATCCATTAAGATAAATTTCCAAGTAGAAATCAGTAGACTGCACAAAAAATAGCCCTATTAGCCCTATCAGCCTTGAATTCTAGGAACCTACTATATGGAGGCCCTAGAACCCTAAGACCTCTAAAATAATTAATTTCTTGGAAAAGGGTGTCTTCATATCTAAATTTTTTTGGGGGTTATTTGGGAGGTTTGTGAGAGAAGTGGGAAAAACTCACTGATTAGGGCTAATTGACCTATTAGGCCTAAAAGACCAAATCCACTGATTGTCTTGAGATTGTTTAAAAAACCATTGATGTCCTATTCTAATGGGATAATATGGGAGGGAAGAATTTGTCTTAGCAATAATTTTACCCCTACAACACTTGTGATGAAATGGAATTGAAATTGTACTTGGAGACATCCGAGGAGGAGTAAGGGATTGAAGAGAACTTTGTTGACAGTTACCCCAAGGTGAAGCACAAAAGTGACCAACTCATAGATTTGTGTTGGAGAGGTCCTAGACAAGTTAAGAAAGGGCTTGGAAGATCCTTGAAGAGAGGGTAGGATCTTGAGAAGGCTAGAAATAGTAGAGTCCTAGATTTGGTTTGTGTAAGCACACCTTGAGTGGTTATATCAAAGAGATTCATTATATATCACATGATGTTATGATGTGCACACATGCAAATTTCATACATGACTGATCAAACTAGTTAAAGATAGAACTGACCATTTTCTGCAGACATTACCAAGCGACAAAGGAAATAGCATTAACCGAGCAGAATAGAGTATGAAGATTCAGATGAACTTAAGTGAACAAATTGATTAGAGGTATTATGTACTTAGCATAGATCTGAAAATATGCAAACAGGGTTGTATTTGATTAGATCATTACTGTATCAGTTTAACCATTGTTACAGATAAATCTCTTAACCGAGTAGGATGTGAAAGTCTTTATTATGAAATTCTAATGAATGTTGAGTATTTTCTTGTTGACCCCATAGTGAATGGTTGGTCAATATAGAACTATTAGTTTTAAATCCTCTAACCAGGTCACATTTAATAGTGTGCATTGTAACCTTTCACAGGGTTGGCTCTTAAGCGAGATCACTTTAGAAGAGTGAAATATTTTGGGTTACCGGTCCCAAGTGGTTTTTTTTTCCCTTAGTAGGGTTTCCACATTAAAAATCTATGTCTCAATGTGTATGATTGTCGATTGTTAATTTTCTTTACACATTACTTTATCTACTTTCATTGATAATCACAATATTTATTTAATACTACTCAGTACATGAATAAAGTTTGAGATTATAGTATACATTTCACCGAGTTGATTTAAATTTTTGAAATTGTTGTTATATACATCTGGTAGAATTTGGGACTATAGGATAATTGAGAACCAACTGATTCACCCCCCTCCCCCCTTCACCCCCCTCTCAGTTATTCTAACAATTGGTATCAGAGCATACATTGCTCAGAAGGAAAGTTTTGAAGGACTTAAGCTAAAGATCACAAGATGTATAAGAGAAATGCACCGAAGCTAAACACGGAGAACTTCTCAACATGGAAGAGAAGAATGAGACTATACCTATCAAGAATTGGAGATGACATAGAAATATACCTGGATAATGAATTCATCCTACCTACTAGACCTTTGACTGTTAATTAGATGAAAGAGAAACATGAACACAACATTATAATGGTAGACATTGCTTCTTCACTTACTGATGCCAAATTTGAGGATATAAAGACATGTACATCAACCAAGAAGATGTGGTACAAGATTAAGCTAGTTTATGGAGGAGATGCAAATGTACAAAGAGCTAAAGCTGAAAGTATCCGAGGAAAATTTGATGACATGAGAATGAAAGAAGGAGAGAACATAACACAATACAGTACCCAACTCAAGGAAGTTGTGAATTCTATTCAAGGAGTGGGTGGAACTATTGATGAAGACACTATTGTGAGTAATATTCTTGTAACTTTATTGTCTATTTATTCTATAAGAGCCTTTGGAGTACATGAAATGAGAGCAGCACCTGGAAATAATATTACTGTTGATAGTCTTGTTGGTAGATTGATTTCTTTTGAGCTAAATAATTTTCACAATAGTCTTGTACCTACTATGGAATTTGCATTTATGTCTACTTTGAAAATTAGTAAATCTGGTAGCAAACACATGATAAGAAATAACAGTGACAGTGATAGTGATGATAAGGAAATTGATGAACTTGAAGCATCAATGGTTAGAAGATTGCACAAAGGAAAAGGAAGATATAAAGGTAAACTACCTTTGATATGTTTTAGCTATAAATAAATTGGACACTTTTCTGCCTGATGCCCTAACAAAAAGAATGATGAAAGAAATTAAAGATCTAATGACAGAAAAGATGACTAAGATAATGAAAGTAATTCTGACACAAATGAAGATATTGAGGCAATGTTTGTAGCTTTGAAAGAAGATGAAAGGTATGTTGAAGCAACACTTATTTCTAAAGTTAGTAAGCATAACATTTGGGTAATTGATTGTGTCTGCACACATCACATGACTGGAGATAAAGAAAAATTTGAATTTCTTAAGCATTATAATGGTGGATCTGTTAGAATGGGAAATGATACACCTTGTCAAGTGAAAGGAAAAGGTACTATAATGATGAAAAATCAAATCAAATGTGAGAATTCATATTGGGTGAAAGGACTTAATTACAATATGTTGAGTGTTTCATAGTTGAATAACACAGGTCACCAAGTTGCATTTGAAAATAGAAAAGCTAGAATCTATGATGGAATAGGAAAGTTGATTGGAAATGGTGAACAGTCAAAAGGGAATGTATTCTATCTTGACACTGTTGAAACTAATTGTTTGATGGATAATAATGAAGATGTATGGTTGTGGCATAAGAGGATTTTTCATGTAAATTTTGACAATATGGTTAAGATCAGTAAGAAAATAAAAGTTAGAGGCTTACCGCACTTATCTAAACCTGACCATGTAATGTGCAAGAATTGTCATATGGGAAAAATGTCAAAATCTAGTTTTAAGAGAAAGAATTTTTTATCTAATGATATTTTGGAGATAGTTCATACAGACCTATGTGGACCAATGAGAACACAGAGTTATTATTCAATCAAAATACATCAAGAAAGTAGTGAAGGCATCTAGAATGGAAGAATCAAAACCAGTCGATACACCTATGGTGAAAGGATGCAAATCGAAAAAAGAAGATAAGATACTTGAGGTAAATTAGACTTTGTATAGATCTATGATTGGAAAGTTGATGTATGTTTTACACACAAGACTAGAGATAGCACACACAGTTGGAATTGTTGCAATATTTTCTACTAATCCCATAGAATCACATATGACTATTGTAAAGAGAATTTTTAGATATCTGAAGAACACTGAAGATTATGGACTATGGTACAAAAGGGAAGGAAAGTTTGAGCTGAAAGTTTACACTGATGTTGATTCGGCTGAGAACATTGATGATAGAAAGAGCACTACTAGTAGATCATTCTTTATAGGAGAAAGATTAGTTACTTGGATAAGTAAAAAGCAATGATGCATATCTTAGTCAACTACAGAAGAAAAATATGTTGTTGTTTCTGCAAATTGTTTGAACATTGCATGGATAAAATAACTTTTGAAAGGTATGAATGAAGAGAACACTGGCCCACTGATAATTTATTGTGATAATACTAGTGCAATAAATATTTCAAAAAACCTGGTGATGCATGCAAAAACAAAGCATATATCTATCAAATATCACTACTTGAGGGAACAAGTACAAGAGAAACAAGTTATACTGGAATATGTACAATCAAAAGAACAACTTGTAGACATATCCACTAAACCCTTACCAAAGGACACATTTGAGTACTTGAGGGGTAGACTAGGGGTTCGTCCCTTGTCTATCGGTCACTAAGCTGACTAGGAGGTTGCATCAACCTGAATGTAATCAGAATATCAATCATGTTGATGCAAAGCTGAACTGGACTGACAAAGACATATCAATACATTGCAAGGTACTTATTCTACTGCACTGAAAACCAAAGATATTTTTTGGCTACTAAAGAGCTGTATATTTCATTTTTGCATTGTTTTCAAAGGGAGAGAAGATTAAATGAAATATCTATCCATTAAAGGGAAAGAATATTCTACAAAGAAAGGGAGAGAAATGGAATATCTATCTACAGAGAGAAAAGATTCAAGAACAAGTTGTATGACTTTCACATTTTGTAGTTGTGGAATGAAATTTTGGTATTCTATGGCATTTTTATTGCATATTTCATATTGTGTTGCCATCAATGCCAAAGGGAGCGATTGATGAGCTAAAACTAATTGTATGTTTGAAGTCATTTTGTTAATAGAAATTAAGTTACAAATATTATGATAGACATTAATCAGTTAATGTATTGTCATTGATGTCAACTTATTTGAGTATCATTATGGTAACAAACATCTATTATGGATTGAAGATCTAAAACAAACAAAGTTTATGTGGTTGGTAAATGAAGAGGTTTGTATACACCGAGTAACAGTGAACACCACTTAAATATAATGTATACTGAGCACAGTGATAACCGAGCTAGGGAGCACTGACACATCACGGTATTGACTGACCAATTTAATCAAACTGAGGCTGACTAGAATGATGAGATGGCAATTGATGATTTCGAGGTAAATGATAAGGTTCATTATGATGATAAAATAGCTATGAAAATTCAAGGAAGATCGAACGACGAAGATTGAAACATGTTTTTAACACAACTGTCGAGGAAGGTTTAAGTGGCAAAACCAATGATGGAGATTAAGTGGAAAAATCTAAAGGATGGAAATTAAATGAGCTATGATGTCTATATAAGAGACAAGAGATTCATTATGAATCACATGATGCTATGATATGCACACGTCCAAATTTCATGCATGACTAACCAAACTGGTTAAAGACAGAACCGAGCATTTTCTATAGACATTACCGAGTGATAGAGGAAAGAGCAATAACCGAGCAGAACAGAGTATGAAGATTCAGATGAACTGAAGTGAACAAACTGATCAGAGGTATTATGTACTTAGAATAGATATGAAAATCTATAAATAGAGTTGTATTTGAATCAGATCATTACTGTATCAGTTTAACAATTGTTATAGATAAATATCTTAACCAAGTAGGATGTGAAAGTATTTATTATGACATTCTAATGAATGTTGAGTTTTTTCTTGTTGACCCCATAGTGAATGATTGGTAAAGAGAGAATTGTTAGTTTTAAATCCTCTAACTAGTTCACATTTAACAGTGTGCATTATAACCTTGAACAAGGTTGGCTCTTAACCGAGCTCACTTCAGAAGAGTAAAATATTTTGGGTTACCAGTCCCAGGTGGTTTTTCCCTTAACAGGGTGTGCACATTAAAAATCTATGTTTCAATGTGTATGATTGTGGATTGTTAATTTTCTTTACACATTACTTTATCTACTTTGATTGGTAATCATAGTATTGATTTACTGCTACTCGGTACATGAATAAACTTTGCGATTACAGTATACATTATTCCGAGTTGATTTAAATGTTTGAAATTGTTTTATATACATCTAGAATAATTTGGGACTGTAGGATAATTGAGAATCAGTTGATTCTAAGTTATTCTAACAAAAATAGGATGGTGAGAACTTAGATGATAAGCAGTTAATTCATGACTTGAAGGAGAAAACTAAACAATGTGAGAAACTTAAGAAAAAGAATATAGTCATGAAGCATGAGATGTAATCTATAGTGATGAATATGACCAAGGAGATTGAGGATATGAAGAATAATGAAGAGAATCTAAGTCATTCCTTAAAGGAAAGATCTAGTGAATGTAATAAAATTATTTCTAATTTGCAGGAATCCAAGGAGATTGAAGAAGATGAAAGAGAAGAACTTATGATTGTTAATGAGTATAAGGATAATTTAATTATCAACATTATAAAACTTGATTCATTAATTGAAAGTCAGAGGAGAACAAATGACGAGCGTGGTCTAGGATTTTAGAAAGGAGAAAGCTCCAGATCTAGTCAAGACAAACCTAGATCTAAAAATCAGAAGGACAAGGCCGAGAGGGCTTTGAAAAGACAACCTAATGCTCAAAAGACTAGTTATAAGTTCTATATCTATAATAAATTTGGTCAAAAATCCATGCATTGTAGAAATAGGATGAATTAGAATGGTGCCTCTTTTTTGGTCAATGCTAAAATGAAACAAACATGGTCATAAGACAAGTGAGTGTAGAAGCTTTATGAAAAAATCTTTCAACAGAAGTAACATTAAGTGGCATGCATGCAATGGGTTTGGACACATTTCAAAGCAGTGTGGCACAAGAAGAAACCAGATGAGCAATAAAAATGGGCAAAGGAATGTTGTATACTTCAAATGTATTAGATCTAGACATATTGCAAGGAACTGTAGGAACAATAATGTGAACAACAAAGTTCTGGTAGACAGGAGAAGGAATAAGAAAAAGATTGATAAATGCAAAGCTAAAGTGAATGTGGAAGATATTTAGAAGTAGATGAAGCATACATGGGTGAAGAAGAGTAAATAGAACACAACTGAAGGATCCACAACTGAATTTGGTATTGAAAATTCCTCTGGAAAATGAATTTAGGGCTTTGTTCTAGGGGGCTTACAAGGAGATCTTATGAACCCCTTGTAGGTGTTGATGCCTGAATCTAGAAAGCATAGAGAATTTGTATTAATTCAACATATAAGTTTTGAGGGTATATTTGAATGCGTTTGATAGGTTTTATAGATCCGTATTTGATATCTGTGAACAACTAGTGGACTGGGTACTCATATAAATTTAGGGTTTGAATCATTTATGACACCTAAAATTTAGGTGTGCAGAGTACAAAAGGCAATTTGTGACATTCATGTGTCACTTTGCATTCAAGAAAAAAATGATAAGATTTTTTTAAGCTATTTCCAGTGAGATCAAAGCGACTAAGAAATTATTTAAGCAAATTCAAATACAAACCCTATTTTAGTGAAGAAGTATTTATTTGCACATATCTTGCAAATTAAAATATTTTCAAGATGAGTACACCTATGGTTGTGGATATTAATGAGAGCCCCCGACCTAAATTTAAGAAACATCCCTTTAAGTTGGTTGAAGTAGATCTTATGGGTGCATTTGTGAATATGTAGTATGGGTTTCTGCATGTCAAATATGTTAGGGAGTATGTTCATGCCAATATAAATAATCTTGGCACCTCCAAAATCCAATAATTTTACCTTCATAATCTTGTGCCCGAAAGGATTATAAGTTGAAGCCAACCGGTTCTAGGCTTGACAAACGGGTGATGGCTATCAATGATATATTTGAATATGATGTAATATTTTCCTCAATGGTGATAGGATACAAGGTATATCACTCTAGCCATGAAAATTCAGTATTCGGTACTACAATCTATATAGCTTACCAAATGTTGAAGGAAGATAAAGAATATGAAATATGTGAAGCGTTAAGAGGAGAGTTGATACACAAATTGGAAAAGATCAAAATAGACAAGAAGAACTCATTCAAGTATAGTACTTTCATCTTCTACATGTTATTTTACTTTATGAACGGATTTCCTGGTGTTGGTCATGTTGATTGGTCTAATGATAGACTAGGGATAGTAAAAACTAGGGAATTGATGCATGGAATGGAGAGTAAGATGAGGATATGCGCATTGTGGGGATATTTTAAGACATTTCAAAGCATGATGCAATCCAAGGATAAAATTCCTCAATCCATAGTACGGGGTCTTCACTGAAGGGGCAATACACTATCACGTGCGTTCATATTGGGAGATTTAAAATGGAAAAAAGGGGAAATATATTGTCTAAATAGGTGGGAGGGGGTTTTTTGGNGGGGGTGGGAGTTTATATAATAAAATAGGTGTGTTGGGTATTGGAGGGGGGTGACAAAAAGGGAGTTTCAGATAATATTTTCTGAAAATAGGGGGACTCTTTAGTATGCCACAAATGCACATGCTATGATTCAAGATCACTAAGTGATGCCCCCGAGATCCATAGTTCAGAAGTACAAGGATACTATGTGTTTCATGGTTGATGCAGACAAATGTTTTATGGAAGCATTTGAACCAAGAAAATCATGGATAATGCCAATGGGATATTAGGTAGAGGAGAAAGTACTATACATATATGCTCAAAATTTACTAAGCAAGCCAATTGGTCAAACTAAGGAGAGATTTGAAACATATGCTGAAAATGATCATAAGATACATGTGGAGATGTAGAAACTAGAGATAGAGAGGAGAGTGAGGAAGAAAGTGGAAGCTCTTGCAAAATATATGGGTATTGAAGTTGAAAAGGTAAGGGAGTCAAGAAGGAGGACTCAAAAATCTACTACTCAGAAGCATGAAGAGATTTCTTTAGCTACTCCAGAACCCTCTCCTATTAGGACTAGGCCGATTAGAATTTATGCACCAAAGAATCCTCAAGTACAATCATCCATGAAGGAATGAAAAAGGAATAAGTTAGAAGGAAAGAATGAAGAGGAAGTCATCATTGGGGATGATGAATCAACCAAATCTGATGATGTCATGAATCTAAGTTAAAGAAGAAGAAGTCTAAAGCTTCACAAATCCCCAAGTCTAAACCATCAGGTGGAGAAGAGAAAGTAATTAAGATGGCTAGACTTGAATCTAATCAACATGGTATGTCAGTAAATGATGTAGTGAAGACCATTATAACTCATGGGAACTTAAAGCCTTAGTAGAAATTCTTTAACAAAATTGATGATGAAGGGAAGAGAGTCCTTGAAGAGGCAGTGATAATATATCTATACAGTTGAGATAAAAGGGCACTTATTGAAGTTACATCAAAATTACCCAAGAGCCTGCACAACTTTTGGATGCAAGAAAATCCTATCCTCTTACTGAGGATATAATGTTGAGACAAAAAGCATTAGTTAATCTTTGTCTGTTAATAGCCATGGAAAAAGTGAAATAGATTCTTAAGGAATCTATGAAGGAGTTAAAAAGAAAACTCAAAATGAACAAGCTTATGGTGAGAAAAACAAAGTAAATCATTATGGAGTCATAGATGATTATGAAATACTTATTGAGAGGAAACACTATGATGTTATCCCTCAAACTCAAGGTGGAAGCTCTTTATATCCAAAAATTGGTCTTCCCAGAGTCAATGTTCCTAGTATTTTGAAAGTAGAACAATAAGAAGTTAATGTACTGGATGTTCCATAAATTAGGACAAAACAAGAGGATGTAATGGAGATTTAAGTGGAGATAGAGAAAATGAAAGAGGTGGAGAATACTCATCCTCTAGACCAAATGTATTTGAACACAGAAGGTCCTAAAGCAATAGATGAATGTAAGTCATTTGTTGAGAAGGATAAGAACAAAAATCTCAAGGCAAGAGACACTGCTAAGGCAGTGAATGAATTCATGAAATAGGACATTTTGGAACTTGATCTAGAACTTTCACAAGGGTCAATAGACTTGTATATTATCTTACCCCTTCAGAAACTCAAGTTTGCATAATTTGCTGAAGCACAAGCTAGGAAAGAAATTTTTAGAAACCACTTGGAAGGAAATACGTTGTTGAGTTTGGCATCGGATATATTGGATAATTTTATTCCTACAGTTTCCAAGGACACAATAGATAGCCCCTCCGAACATCTTAAGAGCCTGATCAGTGTAGTAAATACTCATTTTGAGTCATTTGAGAAATCCATAGAAATAAAAGGTAAGGAAAGAGTTCAATAATAAAAGGTTTAATGAGTTAAAAGGAACAATAAAATATGACAGAGTTGTATTGGACACCAACATTAAAGGAATTCAAGATTCTCTATTTGAAGGTGGAAACATTTATAAGGCATGTCTATCTATTCCAAAATTTGTTTGAGGCATTGAGAAGCGGATCAAGGAACTTGAATAGAAATTAGAGCACATTCCTCAATCCTTTGATTCTTTGGCAGCTTCTACTTCAGAACTAGAAGGTTAGGTAATCTCCTTACTTGAAAAAATCAAGGGCTAGTGCAAGTATGAGATATAGTCATTGGCCATGTGGGAGAACTTAGGAGTCTAATTTCTCCCAAACTTCAGACCTTGTTCAGTGCGATGAATGGAGCACAATGAGCATTAGCTACATCAACTCCAGCTAACTTGCAAGTGGCAGAAGAAAAATTTTATTTATTCAATGACCACATATTAGTTGGGAGTAGTATCAAATAGGGATGGTACAATAATATGCAGTTGTTGAAGACCATTTGTGTAGATATTTTCAAGATCATGTAAGCTAGTAATTTTTGTATGTACATATGTAGGTGTGTATATAGGTTGTGTATGGATTTTTGGCATGTGGATCTTTTGCTTTGCCATTGATATCAAAGGAGGATAATAGGGAAGTGAAAAGTGTGCAAAAATGTACATAGCAAAATCTCAGGGGGAGTATTGACTCTTTTTGAGGTTTTGGAGTCGTGTGCATACACAAGTTTTGGACACTTAGTCATTTTTCATTAAGTGTTGCCATGAATGCCAAAGGGGGAGTTTGTTGGAAAGAGACATTGTATAGATGCTTTTATGTTGACATTGATGGAAGCTAAACTTAATTTACCTATCCGCATTTTAGTAGGAAGGTCCACAGTAAGTCAGAATGGAAATTTGTCTAAGTCTGGTAATGAAGAATGAAGTGTTTTACCTGTATAATGTATTTGGTCTGGTGAAATATTCCAAGCTCACATATTTTTTTGTAGACATAATGGAAGTATTGTAGATGTATGGAGATGCTTATTCTATATTTTGGAGGTCTGATGTTGCATGATGTGAAAGTTAGATGGATCTGTGTATCGGTATTACGTTTACCAGTCAAAGCAGCCTACTTGTGTTGAAATTTTCTTTTGTGGACATGGTAAAATATTTTTGGTGATAAATTTTATGTTCTAATGGTGGAGTCGACATGTATAAATACATGTGTATGATTTTTTTGGTCCAAATTGATATTTAATTTTGGATTTGGCCGACTTGGTCAACACGATATATATTTTTTTCCTAGAACATTTTGTAGCTGACATGGTGTGATCAATTTCTTCATTTGTGGATATACAAGATCAATTGATTTAGAGTATGATGGAGAGATATGAATTTGAGAAGTGCGATAGGGTTGGTAATGTGAAGGATCTTATGCAAGAATCAGAGATCTAATTTTATTATAAGCTAAGGACAATAATACAAAGAAGTCGAGGATAAAGTGTATTAGATCTGAGTTATGTGCTCATGCAAAATTGTAACCACGCATTAGCCGATGCTATTTCATCATGTTAGGAACCTGTGTGTTCCTTCTGTTTATTTGGTTAGTGTAGTGTTGTTGGACGCATATGCTTTGTAAGTCGTCCCGTGAGTATATTTTATTATCCCACATGCATAGGTAGCATTACTTTTCTAGATCGTACTTAGTATATAAGAGTAGATTGAGGCCTTTGCTGGATACCGACGAATTTATTGTATTGAGCTTGCTCAAAGGAGGTTACCCCCTCGAAGTGGCCCGCGATCAATAGAT